>JAKRSK010008491.1:1400000-1882500 GCA_029891615.1 Natrix natrix natrix | reverse complement strand
TCTTTTTCTTTTTCTTTTTCCTTTGCTTTTGCTTTTTCTTTTTCTTTTCTTTCTTTCTTTCCTTCCTTCCTTCCTTCCTTCCTTTCTTTCTTTATTTCTTTCTTTCCCTTCCTTCCTTCCTCTCCCTCCTTCCCTCCTTTCTTCCTCGCTTTCTTCTTCCTCCTTCCTTCTTCCTCTCCTTCCCTCCCTCCCTCCCTCCCTTTGTTCTTTCTCTCTTTCTTCCTTTCTTCTTCCTTCTTCCCTTCCCTCCCCCCTTCTTTCTTTTTTTCTTTTTCTTTTTTTTCTTTTTCTTTTCTTTTCTTTTCTTTTCTCTTTCTTTCTTTCTTTCTTTCTTTCTTTCTTTCTTTCTTTCTTTCTTTCTTAATGTTTGGGGTATTTTTTTTCACTGTATCTTCTCCTACAGATATTCTGAACTAGAAAGAAATGTGCCCAGGATCGTGTGTTTGTGTTTGTGTGTGTGTGTGCGCGCGCACACACCCACACCCATACCACTTTTGTTTGAGGTGAGGGCTGGGTTATTATTTTTAAGGCCTGTGCTTCTCCCTCAAGTCATATTTACTTGGCTTTTCGTGGGTGGAAACAGAAAAGTAATCTTCAGGGAAAAGGTCCATAAGGTACGTCATGAAAAGCAGAAGCCTGCAAAATTGGAATGCTTTTAAAAGGCACACGGATCATCTGAAATCTCTTTTTGTCATCCTTAAGACTGGCATACATTTGGTTAGATTATTATACGTTTATTTTTCAGGGGTTCCTGATCTCATTGTGCAGTCACGTCTGCTTCCTGTTTGTGGGCATACTTATAATACCTACAACTGTATTAGGCGTTGCCCTGTAGATACTTTTATTTATTTATTAATTAATTTTTTATTTGTCCATTTGAGTCAGTGTGGACTCCTGGAGGTTGCCCGGGTGAGTCCCCGCAGTTTTCAAGGATTTCCGAAAAAGGTTTGCCATGTTGTTGTTTTTGTTCATTTTTCTTGGAAGACATTTCGCTTCTCATCTAAGAAGCTTTGTTCAGCTCTGACAGAATAGTGGGGAATGGAAGGATTTCATGGCCTCAACAACTCTCTAAAAAGGATGCAAATGACCAGCTGTCTGCAAGGAATATAAACCCTTCCATTCCCCGCTATCTTGTCAGAGCGGAAGAAGCTTCTTGGATGAGAAGCAAAACATCTTCAAAGGAAAAAAAAACCAAGAAAGTCCAGTTGCCTCCTGAAAAAGCACCTTTGGGACTACCTGTACTTAAAGGTAAAGGTTCCCCTCGCACATATGTGCTGGTCGTTCCCGACTCTAAGGGGCGGTGCTCATCTCCGTTTCAAAGCCGAAGAGCCAGCGCTGTCCGAAGATGTCTTTGTGGTCATGTGGCTGGCATGACTAAATGTTACCTGTTAGATACTTGCTTCAACTATCGTGGTTTCCACCAAGGTCCTCTGTTCCAGAGGGAACAGAGGTTTAATCTCATTGGTCGAAGGGTCTGACAGCTCCCTATAAAAGGGCTGCTGTCAGACTCAACCCTCGCTGGATTGTACATACTTGTTCTGTTACAATAAAGAGCTGTTGTTGCCTTTAGCCTGTGTGCCTTTCCATTACCCGATCTAACATTACCTTCCCACCGAAGGTGGTTCCTATTTTTCTACTTGCATTTTTACATGCTTTTGAACTGCTAGGTTGGCAGAAGCTGGGACAAGTAATGGGAGCTCACTCCGTTACACGGCGCTAGGTATTCGAACTCCTGACCTTTCTGAGCGACAAGCTCAGTGTCTTAACCACTGAGCCACCACGTCACTACACCTGTACTTGCATTTCCTTAATTAAAAGTCCTGGCACTTAAGTGTGTTTAGATGGGTGACATGAACAGGATGTAAGTTTCTTTTCTTGTCTCTTTTTTCTTCAGTCCCAAAATGTCCAATGCAGCCTCCAATACATTATGGAAACCCCAGGAAGAATTAAGGAAGCCAGCTCTTTCCCCATCTAAGGTGGGTTTATCCTTACTACCCAGTGAAGGTCAATTGCCTAAATGAACATGTAGAAGAAGCAGGGAAGGCAACCATCTTTTATGATCTCACCTGTGCATCATTTATGGCCTATGCCAGCGATGGGGAGCCTTTTTTGGCTCGTGTGCCATAAGTGGGGGGAGCGCAGGGGGGTCGTGTGCGGGCGTGCCGCACCTATAATGCAATGCGCGACTCCCCCAGTGTGCATGCGCGCACCACAGGCATGAAGCCCCCCATTTTACATGCTTTTTTCGCCCTCCCCAGGCTCCAGAGGCTTTATAGGAGCCTGGGGAGGGCGAAAACAGCCTCCCCCACCCCCCCCGGATGCCCTCCGGAGGCTTCAGGGACCATCAGGAGGCTTCCCTGACGCCTCTGGCATTCGAAGCACTCAAGTCTTAAAGCTGTCAAGTTACAAGACCCTTGCACCCCTAACCCTTTAGAAAAAAAACCCAGGAGTGTTCAAACTTGACAGCTTTAAGACTTGTGGACTTCAACTCCCAGAATTCCTCCTCTCGCTCTTCATCTTGATGATGTGCGGACGGGCGGGGGGAGGGAGCTGGAACCGGTTCTAAATGGCACTGTAGATTTGTGGAACCTCTTCTATAGAAGAGGTTAGAACTGGCAGGAACCCACCCCTGTCCTGTATGTATGTTTGACTTGCACAGCTGTGTCATGCTGGTCTTTAATTTCCATTATGACAAATAGCATCCTTAATGGAAGCGAGTCTTAATGAACGGAGTAAGATTTATCTTAATTGAAAGGAACTAACAGTCATTCTTGGTTAATACGGCTTTTGTCCTTCCAAATCAGGGATGTTGTCAATCCCCTTTGAAGAAGGTCCAGTGAAGGGAGTTGAGATGAAAGCATTTTGGAGGTTTCTGTTTTCTCTGCTGTTCTTTTTTGCCATGTTTTTAAACCATGTAAATTAAACTCTTCCAGCCAAGGAAAAATCCGTTTAATGACTCAACTGGACCAGAAGATAATGTAAAAACGGAGCAGCCTGAGACTGGAATGACTGATTCATCGGAAGCCACAGAGGAAGGTGAATATTTCTTTAAAAGAAAAATAACCTGCACAGTTTCTACGGAATAATCGAAACCTTGAACAAATATTGCAATATGTTTTGGTGCCATATAAATGAGAGCTACATTGTTTAGCAAAAGTACTGGGTGGAATTGGGGTGGGGTTTGCAGGTAAGGAGCAAAACTGCGCAGTACAAAATTATATTAAGACAGCTTAATATAATTTTATTTATTTGTTATTTATTCAGTGCTTTTCTTATCCAATGCTAATACAGATAGTCCTCAACTTAAGATTGGTTATTTAGCAGGTGCTTGAACTTACGACGCCTTTCCCAGAGCTACGTACGACCTGGATTTGAGGTTCTGATGGGGACGGAGGGACACACACACACACACACAAACACACACACACACACATGCACAAACACACACAATTTCCCCTCACAACCCCTCCCCCACCTGATCGCATTTTGGGTGTCAGCATCTGGCCCATGTTTAGACCCTTTTTCAGCATTTTGCAATCACGTAGTAACTGTAGTTGACAATGTATCTTTCCAGAAACTGGAATTGGTTTCTGGTTTCCAGCAAAAATGCCTGTTGTGGACGATGGATTTGCTTAATGACTGCTACATTCATTTAACAACCATGACATTTAACAACTGCCACAAAATAGGTTGTAAAATCTGGCACAGTGACGGACGTGGTGACCAGTAAAATGACCAGCACAATTTAATAACCATCATTCCAGGTTCACTTATGGTTGTTAATTCCAGCTTTACATTTACCAGAATTGTTTCAAAATGTTGGTTGTACAGTATTGTTGGAGTAGAGTAGTTGCTTATCCGTATATTGGATGTAGGATCCCCTCCTCCTCCTCCTCCTCCTCCTCCTCCTCCTCCTCCTCCTCCTTTTCTCCTCCTCCTCTTCTCCTTCTCCTTTTCTCTTTCTCTTCCTCCTCTCTTCCTTT
This sequence comes from Natrix natrix natrix, assembly GCA_029891615.1. NCBI lineage: Eukaryota > Metazoa > Chordata > Lepidosauria > Squamata > Natricidae > Natrix > Natrix natrix. Next base: position 1,878,517 of record JAKRSK010008491.1, on the reverse strand, counting down.
CCTCCTCCTCCTCCTCCTTCTCCTCCTCCTCCTCCTCCTTTTCTCCTCCTCCTCTTCTCCTTCTCCTTTTCTCTTCCTCTTCCTCCTCTCTTCCTTTTCTCCTCCTCCTCCTACTCCTTTTCTCCTCCTCCTCTTCTCCTCCTCCTTTTCTCTTCCTCTTCCTCCTCTCTTCCTTTTCTCCTCCTCCTCCTCTTCTTCTTTTCCTCCTCCTCCTCCTTTTCTACTCCTCCTCCTCCTCTTTTCCTCCTCCTCCTTTTCTCCTCCTCCTCTCCTCCTCCCCCTCTTTTACTCCTCTTCTCTTTCTCCTTTTCTCCTCCTCCTCCTCCCCTCCTCCTCCTCCTCCTCTTCCTCCTCCTCCTCTTTTCCTCTTCCTCTTTTCCTCCTCCTCTTTTCCTCTTCCTTCTCCTTTTCTCCTCCTCTTTTCTTCCTCCTCCTCCTCTACCACTACCACCACCTTCAAGTCTTTGTTCCTTCCTGCAACTGCTTGGGCTAGTCCCTGCCGGTTTTTGGCAAGATTCCAGATGTGGTTTGCCATTACCTCCTTCCAAGGGATGAGAGAGACAGACCTGCGAAAGTCACTGAGCTGGCTTTGTGCCTAAGGCAGAACTAAACATTTATGGAGATTCTCTGCCATCCAGATCATGGTTGTCCCAAAGGTGCTTTTTTCAAGAGGCAAATGGACCTTCTGGTTTTTCTTTGAAGGCGTTTCGCTTCTCATCCAAGAAGCTTCTTCAGAGTCGTGCCTAAGGCAGGACTAGAACTCAGGGTCTCCCAGTTTCTAGCATAGTGCCTTAACCGCTATGTCAAACTGGCTCTCCATGTGCCAGTTAACTAACCGTATCTTACAAGCATGCCATGAAAAACAAGACTTAAAATATTTGTGGGTTTCCTATACTAATATATATATATATATATATATATATATAGATAGATAGATAGATAGATAGATAGATAGATAGAGAGAGAGAGAGAGAGAGAGAGAGAGAGAGAGAGAGAGAGATGTCTTTGGTTGTTCGGGTTTTCTCCCGCGTAGAATTGGAAGTATCTTCACGACGTTTCGATGAAGTCTCATTCATCATCTTCAGGCTGGTGCTTCTGGCTTGGTGCTTCCGGCTTGGTGCTTCCAGGAGCAATGTGAGATCTCAGCCGGTTCCTCCTTTTAACTGCCAGTGGGGGTTTGTGCTGATTGGGTGGGAGCTTGGCTGCATTCTGATTGGGTGGAGGTGTATTCTGATTGGTAGGGGGCTTGGCTGTGTTCTGATTGGATGGGAGTTTGGCTGTGCTCTGATTGGATGGGGGCGTGTTCTGTTTGGGTGGGGGCCTGGTTGTGCTTGTGTTAGTCTGAGTTGCAGAGGGATTTGAGCTGGTGAGCTGCTTTACTGTTGTTTGGCTTCGTGTTTGTGGTCGTGCCACATCTCCGTGGTGGGCATCAGTTTGCTTAATGTATGGATCTGAGGGGTTTAAAGTGGCTAATAATGCAGCTGTGGTCTGGCTTCTGGTTTGTGGTCTGGCTTCTGGTTTGTGGTCATTATCGGTGTGGGTTTGGGCTTGCTTTTTGCGTGGATGTGTGATAGTGACATCCTGTGTGGTTTTCGTGAGTGTGGGTCTGGTATCATTCTTGGTGCCGGAAGCACCAAGCCGGAAGCACCAGCCTGAAGATGATGAATGAGACTTCATCGAAACGTCGTGAAGATACTTTCAATTCTACGCGGGAGAAAACCCGAACAACCAAAGACGTACATACAAACACCCGCGAAAACCTCAGAAAACAAATATATATATATATATATATATATATATATATATATATATATATATATATATATATATATATATATATATATATATATATATATATATATATATATATATATATATATATATATATTTGCCTCTCTGACCTTAATCGGATATTTTTTCTTGCTCTGAGGCCTAGCCACAGCATGCAGAAAATTCAGATAAGTGGACTTAGATTGTAGTGAAGAAGTCACTCATGGACATGTTCACCTGCATTTGGAAAACTAGCAACATAAATAATAGCTTGGCCTTTTTTCTGTAATTTTGCTGGGTGTACGCAGTTACTAAAACCATCACTTTTATAACTGCCTCTCTCTTTTACTACGTAAGAAAGAAAAATAATTATGGTTTTACTATTCCTATGGAATAAGGTTAAATCTTAAGCGATAGGATTTTGCACCCTTAGAATAAGCATGTTAGCATCAATTCTGTTCCAGGCCTATCATAATGCATGGCTGGCTAGGGAATTCTGGGAGTTGACGTCCACACGTTTTGAAGCAGCCAAACAATTCTTATCTGCAGTTGGCTTATAAACCTTTCATTGTATGTGTGTTTACCTCCCCCCCTCTCCCCTCTCCCTCCCTCCTTTTCCCTCTCCCCTCTCCTTCTCTTCCTCCCTCTCTCCCTCCCTCTCCCTTCCTCCCCCTCTCTCCCACCATTTGGCTCTCTCCCTCCCCCTCTCTCTTTCTATCCTTCCCTCTCCCTTCCTCTTCTCCCTCCCTCTCTTTCTCCCTCCCTCTCTCCCTCCCTCTCTCTCTCCTTCTCTCTCCCCCTCTCCCTCTCTCCTTCCCTCTCCCTCCCTCCCTCTCTCTATCTCTCCCTCTCCCTCCCTCTCTCTTCCCCTTCTCCCACTCCCTCCCTCTCTCTCTCCCTCCACCTCTCCCTCCCTCTCTCTCTCCCTCCACCTCTCCCTCCCTCTCTCTCCTTCCCTCTCCCTCCCTCTCCCTCCCTCTATCTCTCCCTCCCTCTCTCTTCCCCTTCTCCCACTCCCTCCCTCTCTCTCTCCCTCCCCCTCTCCCTCCCTCCCTCTCTCCCTCCACCTCTCCCTCCCTCTCTCTCCTTCCCTCTCCCTCCCCCTCCCTCCCTCTATCTCTCCCTCTCTCTCTCTCTCTCTCCCTCCCCCTCCCTCCCTCTCTCTCTCCCTCCACCTCTCCCTCTCTCTCCCTCCACCTCTCCCCCCCTCTCTCTCCCTCCACCTCTCCCTCCCTCTCTCTCCCTCTCTCTCCCCCCTCTTCCTCTCCCTCCCTCTATCTCTCCCTCCCCCTCTCCCCACCTCTCTTTCTGTGTGTATGTGCCTTGTTTTGCAGTGACTCTTTCACCTTCCATAGAAAACCAGCCCAGAGTAAATTTACCGAACTACGGCAGAAGAGAAGCATCTCAACAGCCTTCTTCAGAATTTAGGCAGACAGGAAAACTGCCTGTACCAAAAGCCCGGAAGAACATCCACAAGACCTCTGATCTCAGCTTGCAGAGTAGCGATTCCTTACCCAGAGCACCTAGAAGGATCAAGCAGGCCAACGGCGAACGAAGGCAACCCAAGAGCATCCTCAAACGAAGCTCCAGTTCAAGTTCCACGGATTCTGAAGTGTTGCGCCTCAGTCAAACCTTGGAGCCACCGAACAAAAGTGGGTTGCCAGCCTCCACCATCCTTGAAGACGTTGCAGAGAAGAGCCCTCCCCCAGGAGAAGACAACCCTCAAAACTCACCGGAAACGCTAAAGCAGGTCAGGTTCTCCTCCAGCGTAAAGAAGAATGAATGCCCACCAAAACTCGAGTTGCACGAGGGCAAAGAACTTGGGGAGTTCAATTTGTTAGACACCAACTCCGTTAAGGCCAACGAGAATGAAGTCAACTATTTAGACAGTCCACCTCCTCCAGCAAAGCCAGCAAGGTCCTGTTCTCCGGCTTTAGAAGGTAACATGAAGGATGGACAAGGATCTCAAGAAGAAGAAATGCCTTCAAGTTCCTACAGCTTTAATGACGCAGATCTTCCATCGTTGGTGAAAAGTCCTCCCACAGCAGCTGCACTTCCAGGGAAACCATCCAGGAAGATGGTTCCCAGCACCATGGACAATGAAACGGTTCCACTTGTGTCTCAGTCCAAAGCTAAGCAGCCGAATCCTGAGCCAAGGGACACCACACAATCCAGCGCTGGTAAGAAATATAACGAAAGCCAATGAGATAGCGTCCAGGCAAGGGGTCAGTCACCCTTGTTTCATCCTATCTTCAGTCTTGTTTTTAGGAGTATGATAGTACAGATAGTCCTCGATTTACAACCATTCATTTAGTGACCGCTCAAAGCAGTGGTGGGTTCCGGATCCCGCTCCAGCTGCTCAACGGAGCGTCGCATAGGCGCCGTATGCGCCATGCACGGAAGCGCCAAAGGCTTAAAGGACAGGTAAGGAGCTCGGGTGGGTAGGTGGGCCCTCTGGAGCACCGTACTGGAACAGTACCTGGTGCTCTGGGCATGCTCCAGTACGCCAGTATTGGGCGTACCGCCTGCAACCCACCACTGGCTCAAAGTTACTTACGACTTTTTTTCACACTTACCGTATTTTTCGGGCTATAAGATGCACCGGACTATAAGACGCACCACGATTTTGAAGAGGTAAATTAAAAAAAAACGTGTTTGCACTCTACGGGCCTCCCAAACCCTCTGCATGCCTGCTTTTTTGCACAAAAAAAGTGGGGGGGGAGACATGCAGAGCTTTGGGAGGCTTATAGAGTGCTCCTGGGGGCTGGGGGGGAGGGCAAAAACGAGCAAAAACATCTCGTTTTTTTGCTCATTTTTGCCCTCCCCAGCCCTCAGGAGCACTTTGCAAGCCTCCCAAACCCTCTGCACATCCATTTTTGCAAACGGGGCGGGGTTTTGTTAGGCCAAAAATGCTGTATTCAGTGTATAAGACGCACCCAGATTTTCACCCTCTTTTTAGGGGGGGAAAAGGTGCGTCTTATACTCTGAAAAATATGCAGCCTCCCCGTTATCATGTGATCAAAATTTGGATATATATACAGAATATTATAATATTTTCTTATATACAGAAATGTCCTTCTAAAGGCATGGCAACCGGCAACTGGTATGTATTTATGATGGTTGCAGTGTCTCGGTGTAACGTGGTCAACTTTTGCTACCTTCTGACGAGCAAAGTTCAAGGGGGAAGCCGGATTCACTTAACAACCATGTTACTAATTTAACGACTGCAGAGATTCACCTAACTGTAGCAAGAAAGGTTGTAAAGAGGGAGAAAATTCACTTAACTATCTTGCTAGCCCAATGCAAATTTGGGGCTCCATTGTGGTCATAAGTCGAGGACTATCTGTACTTATAATGTTTTTGCCTCTTTGTTAATTCCCCATCATCATATTGTTGGTGTTCTTGCTAATTATTTCATAATAATAAATAGCGGCAACACTGTCAAACAGAATTAGTACTAGCAAGTTATTATACTTAAGGAGACTCGGTTTATTTTTTCATGTAGTTGGTAAGTAATAAGGCTTGGAGAAGGATTTTGCTGTGTTTGTTGGGATGTAAGTGCTAGGACTCCAGAATCTGAACTTAAACAGAAAAATTCTTCTTTATTCCAATTGTGCATCTTCTTGTTTTCTAATTTTGGGCAAATCGTTGTTTGTTATTTAGTGTGGACAAACTGGTTTGTTTCCATAGCTAGTGGCCAAACTGTCAGGCAGAAGTAATCAGGAACAGGAGTTGAGTTCTAAGTAAAAGGTAAATCCTCCCCCCGCACATATGTACTAGTCCTTCCCGACTCTAGGGGACGCTGCTCATCTCCGTTTCAAAGCTGAAGAGCCAGCACTGTCCGAAGACGTCTCCATGGTCATGTGGCTGGCATGACTAAATGCCGAAGGCACAATGAACGCTGTTACCATCCCACCAAAGGTGGTTCCTATTTTTCTACTAGCATTTTTACATGCTTTCGAACTGCTAGGTTGGCAGAAGCTGGGACAAGTAACGGGAGCTCACTCCTTTACGCGGTGCTAGGGATTCGAACTGCCAAACTGCTGACCTTTCTGATTGACAAGCTCAGCATCTTAGCCACTGAGCCACCAGTTTATTCCATGCTACTATACACAAGAATCTGATCTATTGATAGTCAAGATAAATTATGGTAGCATTCGACAAGAGGGCAACGGAATTCTAGGAGGGGCTGAACTTAAGTCTCTTATGGCTGCATAGTGACTCCAAACTGATGATGTGTGTTTGACCCTGCCTTCGATCTCTATTTGGTCACCTCCTATATAGACTGGTCTAATCGTTACCGTTATGAGAAAATAAAAACAGCTGATTGGTGCTTTTCAAATGTTTGTAACAGGAACTTTCAGCTTAAAATTTGACCAGGAATTTAAGATTTTTTATCTAAAATACGAAGGAATTGGGTATGTTTAATTTGAGATAAGAAAGCTAATGGGAGACACAATAGCTGTTAGATTGGGTAATGGACACGCACACACAGGCTAATGGTAACAACAGCTCTTTATTATAACACAACAAGTATGAACAATCCAGCGAAGGTTGAGTCTGACAGCAGCCCTTTTATAGGGAGCTCTCAGACCCTTCGACCAGTGAGATTAAACCTCTGTTCCCACCGGAACAGAGGACCTTGGTGGAAACCATTATAAGTATAGCAAGTATCTAACAATAGCAGTTTTCAAAGTTTGAAGAGCTGTCACAAAGAAGTGAGCATGGGTTGAATATCTAGAGTTCCACAGAGTAGGTCAAGAATCAGTAGGTGGAAACTTTATATAAAGAGACCTAAACTTGAAATAAGGAGGAATTTCTTGACTGTCAAGAGTTACAAAGCAATGGAACAGCTTATCTTCTGGAGGCATAGGGGATTCATCAGTGGACATTTTCCAAGAAAAGTTGAATCTCGTGGTTAAGGCACCAGGTTCAAAAGTGAGAGACCATGAGTTCAAATCCTGCCTTAGAGCTGTGGTAGCACAGTGGTTAGACTGCAGTACTGCAGGGTACTTCTGCTGACTGCTGGCTGCCTGCAATTTGGCATTTCGAATCTCACCAGGCTCCAGGTTGACTTAGCCTTCCATCCTTCCGAGGTGGGTAAAATGAGGACCCAGATTTTTTTTGGGGGGGGGGGGGGTCAATAGGCTGACTCTATAAACCGAGGGCTGTAAAGCGCTGTAAAGCAGCATATAAGTCTAAGTGCTATTGTTATTGCTATTGCTTAGCCATAAATGCCAGCTGGGTGACCTTGGGCCAATCACTCTCTCTCAGCCCAACACACCTCACAGGGTTGTTGTTGTGGAGAAAAGAGGAGTATTGGATTTGTTCACTGCCTTGAGTTATTTGTAAAAATAATAAATCTTGTAATCTGGGTAGGGAGTTTGAAGTCACTTCAAACGCTATGATTTTAGGATTCTTCTACAAAATGTAGTAATAGCTGCATTGTCAAAACAGATTAGTAGACTGTTCCAGAATTTCTACCAATTCTAGTGTTCTGGGAGATTGTAAAATGAAAATGCAGGACATGGAATGTAAATAAATAACATATAAATATCTTTACTTAAAAACACCGATTGTGCAGTTGGACATCCTAGGTAATAATTAAACTACAAATTTAGTCTATAATAATGTTTTATCATTGGCATTTACCACCAACAAGATTGGCTAAAATGTACCCAAATATGAAGCCAACCTGCTGGAAGTGTAAAAAAGTACAAGGGACTTTTTATCACATATGGTGGACCTGCCCGGAAACACAAAAATATTGGACAAAAATCTGGAAATGGGTGCAAGAAATTACAGGAGAACAGATAGAATACAAACCCAAAATCTTTCTGCTGGGAATAATCAAAGGGAAATATATGAATTCAATATAAGAAAATTAAGTACATATTAACACATTTGCTAACAGCTAGAATAGCATATGCCCAATGCTGGAAACAAAATAATACTCCCCTCGGACGAATTAGTGATAAAAAAAACTTTGGATTGTGCAGAGATGGACAAATTAACACTGAAATTAAAAGATAAAGAAGAGTCGGAATATTATGAAATTTGGAACAATTGGTACAAATGGCTGCCAAACAAGAAAATTAATTAAGCTGAAAAACATATATAAATACATATAGAACTGTGTATAACGGTGTGTAAATATAGAAGCAAAATATTATATACATGTACAGATATGATGACATAACAATGTTGATATGACTGTAATGTGTTGTAGAAGGGGAAAAAAATCTGCAAAAAAACCCAACTACAAATTTAAATGATTGGCTGATGTAAAATCCTATAAATCGGACAACATATTTTAAAATTAGCTTTAAAAATACAAGTATTGTAGCTGCCAGGCAATGTTTTGGGAAGTATTTGGCAGACTGGAAAACTGCCATCAAAAATGGCCCCTTTTCTCATTCAAAATAGATCTAAAAGAGAAATACATTTTTCTTTAAAGCAGAGGTGGGGAACTATAGCCCTTTTATGACCTGTGAACTTTAACTCCCAGAATTCCTGAGCCAACCTGGTGGGCTCAGGAATTCTGGGAGTTGAAGTCCACAGGTCATAAAAGGGCCATAGTTCCCCACCCCTGGTATATAGTCAGGCCGATCTAGGCAGTTGGAAATCAAGTGATACCATTAATTTGGGAGGCTATAAATCCCCCCCCCTTCTCCCCCGTTTCTCAAGAAATATTGTCTGTGTCTCTTGTAGGCCCGGCGTTGCGTTTGGCTGAGGCAGAGGAAGCCATGTTGCCAAAACCTGGCCTTGCAGGCCCTGAACAAGGTAAGCCTGCTCTTGTTGTGGGTCACAGTGTTGACAAATATGCTGCTGAAAGTTTGAAGGCCGCCGATGAATCCATATCCAAAGTGCTAGACTGGTTCCAAAGAAGTTCCAGTACGGCTGACAAAGAAACAGTTTTGATACCCTCTCAGGAAAGGCCATTCGCAGAGGAAATGGACACTCCAAAGTCAGTAGAATGGTCTGTAGTTGGAGAAGATAAGGGGTCAAATTCAGATCCGTTAAATCTGAAATCCTCTCTGTATCAAAGAGGAGAGTCGACGAGCAGAGACTTAAGGCAACCGGGACAATTATCACTTTCGGAAAAAGAAAGTCCAAGTGATGAGGTCCTAGGAGACCAAGCTCCTTTGAACCAAAGCAAAGAAAACGAGAAGGCAACTTCTCGCAATATTCAGATCACTAAGAGAATCCATTTCCAGACCATTGGTCAGAGTAAGGACAAGATGGATGAAAGTAACCTAAAAGACAGATGTGAAGATGCTTTTGAAAGTAAAACCTATGTGGATTTGAAGAACTCTGAAGACACTTCTTTCAGAACTGGAATGAAAAGAGAAACTAGTTCACAGATCTACACTGATGGAGAGAGAGATGTTAAATCTTTCTTGGAAGAAGAAAACATGGAGCTGAAATCTGGAGAAACTCCAAAAGATCTTAAAGGAAAGGACTGTAGTTTTCTAGATGGTGAACATATGGCCCATGCCAACAAGAGAAGTAACCCGATCCTGCAACAACATGAGTTAAGACAACCATCAATGATAGGAGATGAGAAAAGAGTCAAGGATATGAAGGCTTTCTGGGAAGGTGGGCAGAAGACTCCAGAGCTCGAAAATAAGGACGTTCTTACAAATGAAAACATGTCTAATTATACAAAGGAATATGCTAGGCTAAAAGCAGTTAGCGGATCTTCTGGGTATGTAACCAGTGAATCTGACCATGAACAAAGCAAATATAATTTAGTTACCTTCAGAAAAGTGGAGCTAAATGAGGAGGACTCTGAGATGGAAGGTGATGGTGTTACGTTTTCAGGAACAAGCAGGGCCACCCCAGGGGATAAATCTACGGAAAGCCAAGACATTAATATAGCCAATGAAGTACTTTCAAAGGAGCAGAAAAATACTAACATTACGGGATTGTTGAATGAGAGCAATTTGCAGCCGAGTTACAAAGAAAGGGTATCTTCTAAAGAAGGTGAAAGGCCAAAGGTCACTGCTTTAGGAAAAGGGACTATTGTACCCGCTCTTCAGCCAAAGTCTCCTTTTAAGATTCATTCACTGAAAGAAAAAATGGACGAAGAATCCAGGTCTCAAATGCTCAACCCTTCCCAATTCCAGAGCCTGAGAAACTTTTGGGACATGGGGACTAAACGTCAGAGCAAAACTGACGAGACCATCCCACAGAAGCATAAGAGCAGCACTGGGAGTTACACGAAAGAGTTACGAGAAAGAATTGGAAGTAGCCAAGCCATGTTGGATGATGGAAGATCAGATTTTCCTCTGCAAGAGGAGGAAACAAAAAACCCCACTGCTAACATTTCACGCCAAAGTCCTTTAGCAGAACCCATGTTTTCCCCGTCAGCAACTACAGTACCTATGCATTTAGATGATGTCCCAATAAAGGGACATGCAGGAATAAAAATGGTTTCACCAGCAATACAGCATAATGTTCACAGTAGTTTTCAACCAACGGTGTTGGTTGAAGAGTTGCAGGAGTCCTCTTGCCCACCAATACATAAGAAAGGGATTCCACATGTAGAGTTAGTAGGAAAGGATCCAATGGCTCCCAGTGACCAGATTCAAGAACCTAGTTTTGTCCTTCCGGACACGAATGGAAAAGCTGGACTTAAAGCAAGTGAGGTCGTAGAGATTGTACATAGGACTTTGGTCCCACCGAAAGCTGCAGCCGCTGATGCTTTTAATATGAGTTTGGAGAAGTTGCTTCAGGAAACCTCTGATCTACAGGCCTCTCTCAGGCATCATTTACTAATGGATGTCTCTGAATCAGCAGATCCTACATCAGAGAAAAGGGATTTTTTTAATAAAGTGATGGAGCGCAGCCATCATTCTTATCCCAGTGATCCAAAAGAGATTCGAGTGGGTTCTCAAACAGAAGGAACTGTTGAAAAACGCGACTTGCTCCAAACTCAGCCTGCAGAATTCACAACCAGCGTGGGAAGTTTGCCTAGATCACTGGAAGGATTAACATCTGTGCCAATGAAAGTCCCCAAGAAAGAGGGTAGGCAAATGTATTTAAATGATAATACTGCTTGGGAAAAGAACTTGCTGGTTCCGTCACTAGAGCTGATACAACCTGATACCTGTGGTGCAACTCAGAACAGAACAGACTGTCCTCAAGAGGAAGTTTTTGAGATAGTATCCAAAAATAATGTCCCACCAAACAGAGAATGCAGCGATTTGAACGCCAAACTCACCAGTCTGTTGAAAGAATCGGCAACATGGCCCAGTACTGAGGACAGTTTGGAAACACCTTTCAATGGTATTCCTAAAGAGAATCAACAAAAGTCCTATCAACAGATGAATGAAAAGAAAGGCTTTGCTTCACTCCAAACGTCCAGTCTTTTGAGAGAGTCTGTGGGTGAAATTGTTGCGGGAAGCAAAGATACATACAAAGATGACAATGTGAAGATTGTCATGCAAGATGGCACAACGGAAGCCACTAAAGAGTATGCAGATCATCAGGAGAGAATCCAGGGAGAATTAGCTGGGAAGCAGCCTCTGGGCAAGACGGAAACCGCTGTGAAAACTGTTGAACCCAAATCATGCGATCCTACAGCACTTAGAGCCAATTTAAAACAAATGGTGTTACATGGAGACCTAGAAATTCCTAAATTTACACAATCCACATTACAGCCTGATCCCTCTGTGAGCTCATTTTGTGCCAAAGATACATTGGATTGTCAGGAAGTAATTGAATCAGTAGAAAAGTCTATTGTTCCTTCTAATTCTAGACAGGTTGAATTCCAAGCCCGTTTCCAAATGTTACTCCAGGAAAACTCTGAAATCTTATCACGTAGCCAGAAAATCACAGAGAGCAGCAATGAGATGCAAATAATCAAAAAGTCTACTGAGAACAGAGGTTTTATCAGTCAACAAGAAACAGACTGTGTTCAAGAAGTCAATGAGACTGCAAACAAGATTAGCGCACCATCCAGATTTCAACAGAGTGAATTTAATTCCAGTTTACAGAAATTACTTAAGGAGGCTGCTCAGGCGCCACCTTCTCAACATTTAAACCTTCCTCAAGAAGAAACCGTCATGAAATTGGTTGCTCCAGCAAAAGATAACACGGCATTAACATCAAATTTAGAAAAATTAATTTTGGAACATTTCGATCCTGCTTCTCAGCTACCCACAGTCGATTGCAAGGAAGTCACCGGTGATTCAACCCCTGATTTAGATGAACAAAGGTTACCTGTAGAAATGTCAACATTGACGGAGACGGTGTCAAGTGATTACCATAGCGAACTTAAGATCCCACTTACCGAGAAGGCCTCCAAGCAAACTGACGAAAGAGCAAAGATTTCAGAGAACATGGCTTTCCAAAAAATAATCCACCTTAATCTAGCATCTTCAGAAACCCAGTGTCTGGAAAAAGATAAGGATTTTCTTTCCACAGCCGATAAGACAGAGGACAGAAGCATGCAAGAGAGAGAAACAGAGTTTTCCACTTCATTAATTGTTGCCAACAGAAGCCTGATGGTGGACCATGGATTGCAAAGATCAAGCACCCCCGTCTATGGAAGCCCTCTCCAAACCAAGGAAGTGGAGTTTCATCATGCTGCCCCTCCAGCTGATGATGACAACCATGAAGATGATGATGATGAAGGTGCCAAGAATTGTGAGTCAGAGTTTTCAGACGAAAATAAATCCATTCCGGGAAGCCAAAGAGATCCGATATGTGAGCATTTAAAAATTATTTCATTCTTATCTGGGTCTGTTTTACAAAGATTGTTAGATTGATTTTCATAAAACCAAACTTCCTCCTGTTGGGTGGAATTTAGAAGCACCATGCCTTCAATCTGGAAGCAGCTTTGAGACTTCAGAGTTAATTGTCCCAAAGGTGCTTTTTCAAAAGGGAACTAGACTTCTTTTTTCCTTGACGTTTCGCTCTTCATCCCTAAAGCTTCTTCAGTTCTGAGAAAGATTGTTTTTTGTCCCCTAAAGCAAAGATGTCCAGATTTATGATTCAGGAGGGCATAGTTACCTCCATCGGGATTTAAATGGAAGTACATTTTGCTCTGAAGTGAGAAATTCAGAAATTCTGTATTTTTTTTTCAGTAGCTCCAGAACATCAGGCAAAAAATCTGTACAGTAATCTAATTTATGATGACTTCCTATCTTCCTCTTGTCCAATCAGTTAGAAGTCAGGAATGGTAGCGTATATTCTGGATAACTTTTAAAAAATAATTTCTTTATGCCTGACAGTTTGGATCATCCTCCTGCAAGATTTTGTCAGCGTTCCAAATATCATGCAGAATTAAATCAGAGTCCAAGGCAGAGCTATCCTTAAAGTTCCAATTTAATAAGACAGACATGTTGGCACATCTGTGGAATCCCAAATCTAAAAGCTTCCTGGGATTCCACCCAGTTGAAAGTTCATGATCTTATCCCCACACCCATAAATCCATCACATGGTCCAATCTTCTTTGGCCACGTTGGCATCTCCACCCAGCTGGTTCCGGTCAGATGCAGAAGTTGCGGAGACAAAAGATGACCTTGATTTCTAGAAAGGAATGACAACAACACATTCCACAATTCTACTCCTTTCTATTCCCCCTCCCAAAACTACACTAATGAAACAGCATAATGAAATAATAGAGAGTGTGGCAGGACAAAGATCCTAAAAAGGAATATAACTGCAGGCCTGACAGATTTATTTCTTGCCTTAGTGTGGCAGGGAGACATAATCAATATTGTAGACAGCCCTTTCCCTTTGCCAGCACAAATTGATGGGAATTCTAAATAGTCACTTTTTCAAAGTTTATTTTAGCCCCTCAATTTAGCAAATTAAGGCAAGTGGAAGATAAGTAAAAGGTTTATTTATACACCGCTGTTCAACCAGTTGAAGGACTTTGCTTAAATGAACAGTTTTGAGTTAAATGTGCTCCATTATTATTCTTAAGAGACTTGTGCCCAGCAAAGTAAATTTGGGATAGGCATTTTTTTTTATTCCAAGCAATTTTGCACAGCTGGAAACCAGTGCAATGTATCATTTTATGGCTTTCTCAGCTCTTCCTCCTACATCTGTTTTCTTAAAATATGTGGACCACTGAGGTTGCTTGCAGAAATTCTTCCTGATCAGAATGAATGAGGAGAAATGTTAAGGAGTTTCTTAAGATCAGAAGGAATTAAGAGAAACTTAAGGAGAAACTTTCTAACAGTGAGAACAATTAAGCAGTGGAAGAGCTTGCCTTCAGAAGTTGTGGGTGTTTCATCACTGGAGGGTTTTAAGAAGAGACGGGACAGGCACTTGTCTGAAAGGGCACAGGGTCTCTTGCTTGAGCAGGGGGTTGGACTAGAAGACCTCCAAGGTCCCTTCCAGCTCTATTCTGACTGGTTTGAAACTTTTCTGATAGTAGATGCTCCTATCTACTATGATCCACTATAACTCTAAGATTTGCTTAGCTATCTGTTCTCTTCTTTAGCTCTTCCAAGATTCAAAAGTTGATTCTCGCCTCTGCCTGTGGCTGTGATCCTCTTCCAGCCAGCCCAACTTATCACAACCTGGTCTACATCAATCAGTTTTTTCAAAATCCTAGCAACTCAAAAGTTTCCTTCCCATAGCAACAATAACTAGGGCAACCACACCTGACTAAGGCCCATCACGCAAGAAGAAAAGCATGTACTTGACATTTGATAACCTGACACGAAATTACTTGTGAAATAGCAATATTGGATGACATGACCAGACAGATGAAAATATTTCTTGATAAAGAAATGGGACTCTAGAAGTCACGGGATTTTACTTTTCATTATAAAGGTGGAATTGCATACAGATGGTCCTTGACTTACAACCACTTGTTTAGTGACTGTTCGAAATTGCAATGGGACTGAAAAAAAAAATGACTTACGACTGTTTTTCACACACGCAACCATTGCAACATCCCCAGGGTAACATGTTCACAATTTCAGTGCTTGGCAACTGGCACATATTTATGACGGTTGCAGTATTTCGGGGTCATACGATCCTCTTTTGCGAAGTTCTGCTTAACAAAATCAATAGAGAAGCCAGATTCACTTAACAACCTTATCATCTTCTTTTAATGACCCCATAATCCCTTGCGGGGTGGAGTCTGGGACTCTTTTATTCTTTGGTTTTTATCTTTAAAACCTGGATCAATTAACACAGATAAAAGATAGGGTCTTTGGTCTTATGTGTTGTCCAGTGCTCATATTTTTTGTTTTGAAACAGGTTCGGAGGAAGAGTTGAATCCCGTTATGAAGGCTCTGAAAAGGAATTCAAATAGGCAAATTCCTTCTAAAAGTGTAGAGGATATACCATCAGCCACCTCAAGTGAGCAAAACCTGACCTTTTCAATGCCCGTAACGTTTCTCTTTTAACTTACTTTTGTCCCAATCTGTCCACCGTTGTCGTTTTATGTTACTGTGAAAAGTTTTCCTCAAGCAAGTGCATCTACAAGGTTGATAAGTACAGGAGGCAGTGGTGGGATTCAAATTTTTTACTAGTGGTTCTGTGGGCGTTGCTTTCTGGGCGTGGTATGGCTTTGTGGGCATGGCTTTGTGGGCGTGGCAGGGGAAGGATGTCAGGGGAAGTTCCACCCTGAAATAATGAGGTGTGGACTGTCGGCTTTCCAAGCGGCATATTTCCGAATAAGCAGAAAATAAAACCCGAAAACATATTCTAATAAAAAACTTTTAATATAAAATAAAATAAAATACAAATCTTACTATCTAAATCTTACATTTTGGCAAGAGCTATGTTGCCCACCTCCTTGGCAGGCGAATGGAAGATCAGAAGGAAAGGAAAGAATGTGTGACGTATTATGAGACTTGCGCATTAATCATTGTCAGATAAGAAACAATTCAGTCTACTGTAGAACGCAGAATATAAGCACAAGTTGGCAAACCAATTAACGCAGTGACAAAGGATACTGCAAAATCTCCATTCCCTTCCCACTCCAGGGGAAGGTTACTGCAAAATCCCTCTTTCCTCCTGATCAGCTTAGACTCGGGAGGCAGAGAATAGATAGGGGCGCGGCCAGCCAGAGGTGGAATTTACCGGTTCTCCGAACTACTCAAAATTTCCGCTAACGGTTCTCCAGAACCAGTCAGTACCTGCTGAATACCACCTCCAACAGGAGGGATTAAAAAAAAAACATATATTTATATGTTTTTTTATTTTTATTTTATTTTTATTTTTTATTTTTATTTTATTTTTATTTTATTTTTTTAGCGGGCTTGTTTTAGAAGATGCAAGGGGAAATGGCTCACACCCTGTCTGGATCAATATTGTAGCTATTCCTGGATCCAAATCCATGATGGTTCATCCCAGTTTTTATTATAGGTAGTCCTCAGTTAGCAACTAAAGTTGGGGCCTGCAACTCCATCATTAAGTGAATGGTCGCTAAGGGCGACTGTGCTTACGGTCGTAATTCAACATCCCTTTGCTTTATACACCTGCAAAGGTCACACATGCAAAGATGGGTCAGTGGTAAAATTAACTCTTCATCACCATTGCAATTATGAACAGTTGGAGTGGTGCAGTGACCTAGGGGTGGAGCTCTCTCCTCCCAATCAGGAGGCTGTGAGTTCAATCCTAGGTAGAGGGAGATATGTCTCTCTTTGGGCGCAATTGAGAATATATCTGCTGAACAAAACTCAGCATTGGCAACAGGAAGGGCATCCAGCCAGTAAACACTCTGCTAGCCCCACTCAGTTGCCCAGACTCCACCCCGCAAGGGATTATGGGGTCATTAAGAAGATAATGATGATGATTGTAAGTATGAACTGTAATTACATTGGACTGTTGCTAAATGAGGACTAGCTGCACCTGAATTTTATTTCCATTATCCCACGTGGTGTATAATGCTGGTAGTAAGGTCTTATCAGGTGATGACTTGATTATCATTCAATCATCGCCATGCACATTTGATACAAATGTTTTATCCATACATTATTTTAGAAATGTACTATTCAAGTAGTCCTTGACTTTACCACGATTCATTTAAGTCAGGGGTGTCCAAACTTGGGAACTTTAAGACTTGTGGACTTCAACTCCCAAAATTCCCCAGCCAGCCATGCTGGCTGGGGTATTCTGGGAGTTGAAGTCCATAAGTCTTAAAGTTCCCAAGTTTGGACACCCCTGATTTAAGTGATTGTTTAAAGTTACAATGGAACTGAAAAAAGTGACGCGGGGACAATTTTTCACACTTACAAGTGCGGCAGCATCCCCAGGGTCAAATGCTCAAAAATTCGGAGGCTTGGCAACTGGCCTGTATTTATGGCGGATGCAGAAGTTCCAAGGTCTTGGAATCACCTTCTGACAAGCAAAATGAATGGGGAAGCTAGGTTCACTTACCAACTGTGTTATTGGCTCAACAACTGCAGTGATTCACTTAAAAATTATGGCAAGACAGGTTGTAAAATGGAGCAACATTCACTTTAACAACTGTCTTGCTTAGCATTAAAAAAAATTTGGGCCCAATTATAGCTGTACGTCAAGGACTACCTCCATATAAATTGTACTACAAATGTTGATAGATAGCCTCCTCTTCCTGTGGCATAAGACATGTGGTTTGCAAAGGCGGCCTTTTCAGAACTTGATTTTACTCCAGATTTCATTTTGCTTCTCTCCCATCTCTAGAAGCTGCAACCTGCAAGGATATCCTGAACAGCCAAATTTACCTAATTGTCTCACCATTTTTCCTCTTGCACAGATAAAGAAAAAATAAACCTTGGCAGGGATGACTTAGTGCTTAGTGCTGAAGATGGTAATTATTTTATACATGGTTGCATGAACCTAATGTTCTACTTTAGTAAAATGTATGCATTAAGTAGTGTGTCTTCTGTGACAGCTAATAGCTAGCCTTAATATTAGTTAAGAGAGAGTAGAGTAGAGTAGAGTAGAATAGAATAGAATAGAATAGATGGAGCGGAACAGAACAGAATAGAATATATGGAATGGAATGGAATGGAGTAGAGTAGAGTAGAATAGAATAGAATAGAATAGAATAGAATAGAATAGAATAGATGGAGCGGAACAGAACAGAATAGAATATATGGAATGGAATGGAATGGAATGGAATGGAATAGAATAGAATAGAATAGAATAGAATAGAATAGAATAGAATTCTTTATTGACCATGTGTGTTTGGACACACAAGGAATTTGTCTTTGGTGCATATGCTCTCAGTGTACATAAAAGGAAAAAAGAAGGAATCAAGAATCATAAGATACAACACTTCGTAATAGTCATAGGTTACTAATAAGCAATCAAATCATACCAGGAAATGAAAAGAATAATATAAATAGTAAAAATAGAAGCAACATGATTACAGTTGTTATTTATTTATATTTAAATAGTGGTTATTATTTATTTATATATATTTAATGTAGTTATTATTTATATTATTTAGGATTACCTATCATCTGCCCACTCTAAAACGTTTTCCAGTTCGTTTTCAAAACCCATTCCAAATTATTATCCGTCATTAGATAAATAGATCCTGTCAATTAATTGCAGCACCGTTATAATGAGTGCCTTCTCGTTAAGTATAATAAAAGTATGTATAAAAAGCCCTTTTTTTTATCAGATCCCCCAACTGAGCCCAATGACAACCCAGCAGGAAGTGAGTAATAAGACCCTTCCTGAAATATAACATTTTGTGACTACTCATTAGTTTACGTTATGCGACTGACTGACTAAACCACTAATGCATTCGTAGGTTGTTCTTATTCCGCTAATTGTTTGCATCTTATAAAACAAGAACTAATTTTTCAGTGCGGAGTTGTCTGTTTAAAGCAAGGCATTGCTTCCATTTGCCATCTGAAGTTAACACCCAGCAAACAGAAGGAAATCAAACGGTAGAAAGCATGAGAAAGAGATAGTAATGCAGAAGGAAGTAATAATCTGATTGGGAAGGATTTACAGCTCATTTGCAAATGTGGTTTGGTATTTTGGGAGAGCTTAATATAGCCTTAATTCCAGAGAAGGATCAGGGAAGATCTTTTTTTTTAATGTTCTTGATGGATATAGGGAACATTTTTTGTTTGTAGAAAACTTGGTGCCCACTGAATAGTTGCAACATTGCTAAGCGTTAGTATTTTTTTTTCTCCTCCCACTCTTCATCTGCCTGAATGGATGATGAATGTTTAGTTAAAGAAAAGAAAAAAAAATCCCTTTCTTCTCCTTTCTTTTTTAGTTTGTATAATGGAAAGGAAAAAGGGACACAGTGGCTCAGTGGCTAAGAAGCTGAGCATATCAATCAGAAAGGTTGGCGGTTTGAATCCCCAGCGCTGCTTAACGGAGTGAGCTCCCGTTACTTGTCCCAGCTTCTGCCAACCTAGCAGTTCGAAAGCATGTGAAAATGCAAGTAGAAAAATAGGAACCACCTTTGTGGGAAGGTAACAGCGTTCTGTGCGCCTTAGGCGTTTAGTCATGCCAGCCACATGACCACGGAGACGTCTTGGGACAGCGCTGGCTCTTTGGCTTTGAAATGGAGATGAGCACTGCCCCCTAGAGTCGGGAACAACTAGCACATACTGTATGTGCGAGGGGAACCTTTACCTTCACCTAATGGGAAGGAATATATAAAATTATTAGTTAAGCATTGCATTGAGCAGTTCTATATTGCAGGGTCTGGCTACTCCAAACATAAAATAATTAAATAGGTAATATACAGGTAGTCCTTGACTTATAACAGTTCATTGAGTGACCGTTCAAAGTTATAGCAGCACTGAAAAAAAGGTTACTTACAACTGGTGCTAACCCTTAATGATGGTCGTAGCATCTCCCAGCTCACGTGATCAAAATTTGAGCTTTTGGCAGCTGTCATCTAGATACGATGATTGCAGCGTCCAAAGATCATGTGACTGCCACCTGGTCACATGATCTTTGTGACCAGGTGGTTTCTGACAAGTAAATGGGGAAAGATGGATTTGCTACACAACAATTGACTTAATAACGGTGACAAAAAAAAAAGGTCATAAAATCAGGTGTAACTCACTTAACCCTCTTCCTTAGCCACAAAAATTCTGGTCCTAATTGAGGTTGTACGTTAAGGATTACCTGTACCTGGGATGCAGTTACATTTAAAATTAATCTTCAATGTATTATGATGAAGTTTAGCATCCTGTTTTTCTGCTGTTTTGAAGCAGGAAATAGTCCTAAAAATGTACTTTTAACAAAATAATAAACGCCTAAAAACCCTGGTCTTAAACTTCCTCTGTACCTTCTTTGTTTCATCATCTACAACCCCATTTTTCTGATAAAATCTTTAAGTTTGGTCCATTACATCCAAAAGATCCTGATTTAAGAAGTGTGTAGAACCTGGACAAGGAAGAGTAGAATTTAGATCATCTTATGATAATATTCAATTTGATAGAGGCTTTTTTTTCCACACAGAGGGATATTGGTAACTATTTAATAAATGGATAAATTGAATGAACCCATTGGTTAATTTATTTATAAACCAGGCTTGCCACAAATTCTTGATTTACTTAAAATGTAAGTTCTGGTATAAATGATCTCTATACACCAGGGGTGTCCAAACTTGGGAACTTTAAGACTTGTGGACTTCAACACCCAGAATTCCCCAGCCAGTCCCATGCTGGCTGGGGAATTCTGGGAGTTGAAGTCCACAAGTCTTAAAGTTCCCAAGTTTGGACACCCCTGCTATACACCATCTTATGTAGTTTTGCTTATATCTCATGGGGGAATTCTTATGGGCTTATATTGTTGTAGGTGTAGGAATGGAGAAATGATAAAAATTCTTTATTTTAGAGGAGATTTGAAAACGCAGAAAGGACTTGCGTAGATCTATGGGTTGCATTAGTTCTTTGAGTTTCCTTACAGTAAACTTTGCTGGTTATATTAAACGTAACTTACAGATACATGTTTTTGAAGCATGCTTTGGGGTTGTTTTTTTCCTCCCAAGAGCACTTTATGAGTCAATCTTTTTAGCAAGACTAGAATCTAATTAGCTTTCTCCATGTGAATTGCTGCTTTTTAGTTTCCACAGCACCTTCTTTCTCTGACAGTCAGTTTTCGCGTCCGGAAAAAATTAAGATGATGAGCAAATCGGTCCCAGCATTTCTTCAAGATGAGGCAAGTTTTTAATCTCTCTTTAAGAAAAACCATAATGTTGATTACGCTTTAAGGTTGTGCTGTTTTAGTAAAATGTATGGCAACTACACTCTGAAAACAGGAGGGCAAAGAAATGAAGCTTGCAGTTTTCCTTTTTATTGCAATCAGTCTGAATGTTGTAAGAAAGAAAATAATGGAAGGATACCTTGGAGAATCTTATTAAGAAAGCAGCAGTTTTTCTTCGTGGTTCATAAATAGCACTTTATGCATCTGGTCTGGTTGAACAACTGCTTTTGAAAATTGTAATAATCATCTGTTTCAAAGACCACATTTGCTTTTCTTTAAAGGGGTGGCAAGCCAGGTTTTTTTTTTTAACAAGATAAACTAAAATTGTAATTTGTATTGTAAAAATGTGTATTTGACTGCAAAGGAAGGCAGCCCCCTCTGATTGCTTTTCATCCAGTTAGGGTGCTTAGCAAATTGTCACCCTATTATATCACTCTGGAACGCCTCGAGCAATTTCAACCAAACCTGGTACACAGATGACAATATTGTGGGAGTAAGACACCCCTAACACCCCTTGGAGTGTGTGTTCTGTTAAGATACAACCTGTTGTGCCTTAAAATGGCTTCTACTGTACAATACAGTAGAGTTGCCATGGTAAAGGCTTCACAGTACTCCACAAGAGGGCTCCCTTTGATAAGGGGGAAAATCTAACATTATAAATTACGTTTTGTCTGACATTTTCCTTCTATAAATAAATACCTGGACAACACCGGGTTATCAGCTAATAATAAAAATATTACATTGAAAGAGAGTCCACAGTTAGAACAGATTCACTCACAAGGAGGGAATAAAGGAATCCCTCTTGAAAAGCCCAAACTTCATTGCCATAAACTGTGGTTTGCAAATGCCAGTGGCTACAATTCATAGAATGCACTAAGACAGACTCCCAAGCAAGCCACAATATGTAGATTAAATCCAACTATATTAATTCTTAGATATAGGTAAGCCTTGACTTACAAGCATTGATTTAATGACCATTTGAAATTAAAACAGCATTAAACCCAATTTGCTTAATGATGACATAAGTCAGGGGTGTCCAAACTTGGGAACTTTAAGACTTGTGGACTTCAACTCCCAGAATTCCCCAGCCAGCCAATGCTGGCTGGGGAATTCTGGGAGTTGAAGTCCACAAGTCTTAAAGTTCCCAAGTTTGGACACCCCTGACATAAGTGCAGCAATTCACTTAGCAACCCTGGCAAAAAATAAAATTGGGCATGACTCCCTTCCTAGCAACCAAAATTCGGGTCTCGGTTGTGGTTGAAACTCGAGGACTAGCTTTTCTAGAAGCAAGACTTTTCTACCTCTGGAATTAGAAATATATTTTCTTTGCTCGTAGGATCAGATTTCATAAAACCTGGGGATTGTAACACTGGCTCCTTTGTCTTAAGGACAGACGGCCCAGAACAAAATCAAGGAAGAATCAGAATAATAATAATAATAATAAAATACAGCACATCATTTCTCTTTATCTACACCACTAGGCAGTGAAACAGGCCTCCTTTTAAAATCGATCAAAATTGGTTTGAAGAGGGAATGCCGGATCTTCTGAATGCACCAACTAAATTTCCTTTCTGTTGTTTTCATTAAGTGCCGCTCAAATGATTGCATGCAAATGATGCATGCCACATTAACCTGAGACATGGCTGGATGGATCCCAGACTTGGGAATCTTGGCAGCGCTGTTTGTTGTCCTTTCCACTTTTTCGAACACCTGTGCAGACTTTTCTTTTCTCTCCCTTTGTGTAATGTCTTGTAGAGCGATGACAGAGAGACAGATACAGCGTCCGAGAGCAGTTACCGACATGGGAGAATCACAAAGAGCCCGAGTTCCCTAACCAATCTTAGCGGCTCTTCAGGCTTGGCATCCTTGTCTTCTGTATGTAAACCAAAACTCTAGTTTAACCCTGCTGCTTTCACTAATAGTCTTCCCTGACTTCTTGGGGAGTTAATGCTTGGTGCCAGCGGTGGGATTCATTTACCTTCCCTAGCGGTTTGCAAATGTGAGCGCTTCTCTCTCTCTCGCTTCGCTCGCATGCGCCACAACTGCGCATGCACAGTGCTCATGCATTACGTCGGGGCGCGGGTGGGCGGAGCCTCTTGCAGCCCCCGCTGCTATCGTTTTGCCCAAACCTGAGAGAAACAGCTGAATACCTCCTCTGCTTGGTGCCCTTATAAAAGATCTTGATTCGTTATTACAGGTAGTCCTTGACAAAAGTTTATTTAGTGACCGTCTGAAGTTTAATGACCATTTGAAGCTGCGGTGGCAGCAGTGGTTAGAATGCAGTGCTGCAGGCTACTTCTGCTGACTGCCAGCTTCCAGCAGTTTGGCAGTTCGAATCTCACCAGGCTCAAGGTTGACTCAGCCTTCCATCCTTCTGAAGTCGCTAAAATGAAGACCCAGATTGTTGAGGGGCAATAGGCTGACTTTGTGAACCGCTTAGAGAGGGCTATAAAGCACTGTGAAGTGGTGTGTTCTGACCTAGGCTTCCCAAAAGCACAAAGCCGACTCCTCATCCCGATAAAACCCCTTTTATTTAGTTTAAAGTGAATTCCTCCCCACCAAAGTCCCAGCCAACAGACTTTCAAGAGATTCCACAACTACAGGCCTTTATCAGGCTTGGAGAGCTGCCAGGCCGATATCTTCCAAACGCCACTCTGTAGCAGGCAATACGTGGCAAGAAGTCAGGAACAGATCTTCACCCTAATGAATTGAACTAATTGTCTCCTGCAGACTCCCCTCCCCTTTCGCTCCTCTTTATTCCCTATGGGAGGGGCCATTCACCGTCCACCTGTGGCTTTATTCCTGAGCCGACCCCTGTTCTTTAGCTGTTCCTTTCGTCTGGCAACTCTGTGCATGCATGCACTGGGAACAGGTTCCAGCTGTTCGTCTGCCTCACTGATGTCTGACTCCAAAGGCAGCTGATAACTGTCGGACGGCACTGGCCCCATCTCTGCCTTCGACATAGAGCCCTCATCAGAGCCCGATCTGGGCTGAATCGGCAGCAACCCACCTCTGCTTCGGTACTCATTGTTAATTGGTTCCGGGAGACGTGATGAATACCAAGTACCAAACAATTTTTCCCCCCATGTGGAATAATGCAGTGAGTCACAAGGCACCCAACACTAACAAATTCTAGCTTGTGCGTTGAGTACCGAACAAACAATGACCCCCCCAAAATTGCGTCAAAATGCATTGAGTACCAACTTTGATGATTTCCAAAGCAGTTGAGTGTCAAGGTACCATTGCAGTAGAATTTAAAGAGACGAGCAGACGAAATATTTTCTGCTTGGTCAGCTGTATAAAATTATCCTTTGCATGAGTCCTCTTAATGATTTTTACTTGCTAAAAAAAAAAGAGCATGCATTCCTTGGGTGTGTGGATGATATCTCCCTTTGAATAAGATCTTTAAAGGGTTTCTCAGTTGTTCTTCCCTACATTTCTCTCGCATTTAAAGATGTTTTCTTCTTCTTCTGTGCTTCAGTGTCTTTCCAATGGTGGAATTCACCCTTTTAAAGAGCATTTATCCTCTTCCTTTCGGATATCGGCAGGTAAGCACCAGTGTGATGAGCGTCTACAGTGGAGATTTTGGCAACGTGGATGTGACGGGGAATCTCCAGTTTGCCATTGACTATGTGGAACAGTTGAAGGAGTTCCATATTTTCATTGCCCAGGGCAAGGATTTGGCAATTGCCGACGTGAGAAGGCAGCGTTCAGATCCGTAAGTGCAGGGTTTTTTTTTTTAGAAAAATAAAAAGAACTGTGCTGTATTACTTTCATTATTTGTTTGTATTTGTATCTCATCTTTATTGCTTTTATGAATAACTCAAAGTGGCGAACATATCTAGTGTAACTTCTTCCTCCTATTTTCTCCACAACAACCCTGTGAGGTGCGTTGGGCTTAGAGAAGGTTAACTGGCCCAGAGTCACCCAGCTGGTTAAGGCAGGACTAAAACTCACCGTCTCCTGGTGATTGGCCCAATGTCATCCAGTTAGCTTTCATCCTAAGGCAGGACTAGAACTCACCGTCTCCTGGTGATTGGCCCAACGTCATCCAGTTAGCTTTCATCCTAAGGCGGGACTAGAACTCACCGTCTCCTGGTGATTGGCCCAACTTCATCCAGTTAGCTTTCATCCTAAGGCGGGACTAGAACTCACCGTCTCCTGGTGATTGGCCCAACTTCATCCAGTTAGCTTTCATCCTAAGGCGGGACTAGAACTCACCGTCTCCTGGTGATTGGCCCAACGTCATCCAGTTAGCTTTCATCCTAAGGCGGGACTAGAACTCACCGTCTCCTGGTGATTGGCCCAACGTTATCCAGTTAGCTTCCATCCTAAGGCGGGACTAGAACTCACCGTCTCCTGGTGATTGGCCCAACGTCATCCAGTTAGCTTTCATCCTAAGGCGGGACTAAAACTCACCGTCTCCTGGTGATTGGCCCAACGTCATCCAGTTAGCTTCCATCCTAAGGCAGGACTAGAACTCACCGTCTCCTGGTGATTGGCCCAACGTCATCCAGTTAGCTTTCATCCTAAGGCGGGACTAGAACTCACCGTCTCCTGGTGATTGGCCCAACGTCATCCAGTTAGCTTCCATCCTAAGGCAGGGCTAGAACTCACCGTCTCCTGGTGATTGGCCCAACGTCATCCAGTTAGCTTCCATCCTAAGGCAGGGCTAGAACTCACCGTCTCCTGGTGATTGGCCCAACGTCATCCAGTTAGCTTCCATCCTAAGGCGGGACTAGAACTCACCGTCTCCTGGTGATTGGCCCAACGTCATCCAGTTAGCTTCCATCCTAAGGCAGGGCTAGAACTCACCGTCTCCTGGTGATTGGCCCAACGTCATCCAGTTAGCTTCCATCCTAAGGCGGGACTAGAACTCACCGTCTCCTGGTGATTGGCCAAAAGTCACCCAATTGGCTTTCATGCCTAAAGTTGGATTAGAATTCAGACTCTCCGAATAAAATAAATAAATAGTAATTAAAATTAATTAATTAATAAATTAAAAACATAAAAACAAAAAACTCAAAGGGCAGACTCAGTGGACCATTGGGTCTTTTTTCTGCTGTCAGCTTCTAAAATTCAATAAACGTGCAAACCCAAATAGGGCTGAAAGGCATTTGTAGAGGAAAAAATATTAGTAACACATATTTCAATTTTTTAGAAGAAGCTTGTAACAAAATCATAGATCTTTTTTTCATTTAAAGAGAAACGTAAACATAATCTAACCGAAGGTTTTCAGGTTGGTACCGAGCTTCACCGGAAATCGTATTCTGACTCTTATCTTCTCATATTTGGCCATGAAACCTTTTTAGATACGTGAAGAGTTACCTGCTACCAGAAAAACATAAACTGGGCAAAAGAAAGACGTCCGTGAAGAAGAAGACCCTGAATCCTGTCTACAATGAGATATTACGGGTAACTTGCACCTTTTTCTTTCTCTCTGATGAGGGGTTCACCCAAGATTTAAATCAGACCAATAATCGGGAAATAAACAATACCCCAATGAAAGAACTACCAAACAAGCCAACAATAAGCAGCCCAACCAAAGAACCTGTAAGACCATCCCCGCCAACACTGACAGGGCAAGCCACTAGAATATAAACTGAGAGCAAACCCTGCTTCCTACCAGCACTGATGATGTTACCTAGTTCGGTAAATGAAACGTCTCCAAGAAAACCAACCTCAGAAAACACCAAGGATCATATGAGGACCGTTTGAGGCCATCTGACAAGCAAGGACAAGAGGGATTCACTTCACAGCCGTGCTATTAAGTTAAAAAACCGCAGTGGTTGCGGCAGGAAAGGTTGTAAAATGGGAGCAAAATTCACTCAACAACCGTCTTGCTTAGCAGCAGAAGTTTTGGGCCCCGTTTAAGTTGTAAATTGAGGACTACCTAGTGTGGGAGTCAATAGTAGGCTTGTCATGTAGAAAATCTATGGAGTTTTATCAGAAGCAGCACCAACTGAAATGGCCCATAAGCAGTCAATAACATACCGTATTTTTCAGAGTATAAGATGCACTCCCCCCTAAAAGTGGGTGAAAATTTCTGCGCTTCTTATACAGCTAATGTTGCTGAAGCCCTGCCCACCCGCCGGCCCCCACTTGCCTGCCTCCACTCGGCAGCTGTTTTTGGCCTCTGCACGTTGCATTTTTGGCCTCTTCCTGCCCCATTTACAGCCCATTC
Source organism: Natrix natrix natrix (assembly GCA_029891615.1). Lineage (NCBI taxonomy): Eukaryota > Metazoa > Chordata > Lepidosauria > Squamata > Natricidae > Natrix > Natrix natrix. The sequence goes on along the minus strand of JAKRSK010008491.1, from coordinate 1,851,417 downwards.
CAGGCTGCGGGGATCGCCACAGCCGATCTCTGCCTCTGCGCGTCATGTTTTTGGCCTCCGCATGCCCTGTTTTTGGCCTCCGCACATCATGTTTTCATCTGGTTGCAGGCGGCAGGGATCAGCCTCCTGAAACGGGCCAAAAACGTGATGTGCAGAAGCTGTACATGGGGCGTGCGGAGTCCATAAATGTGATGCCCGGAAGCCAAAAAGTAATGTGCGGAGGCGGTGATCAGCAGTGATGTGTTGTAATGATCCCTGCAGCCTGGAATGGGTCTAAAACGGAGCATGCGGAGGCCAAAAACACGATGCATGGAGGCCCCGATGAGCTGTGGCGATCCCCGCAGCCTGGAACAGCTGATTGGTGGTATTTTGGGAGGCCAATCCAACCGCCAATCAGCTGCTTGTGGTAAATCAGCTGCGACAACGTGCTGAAGCTGACCAGGCTGTTTGCTGTTTGCGGCAAGTACGCTAGCTAGATAAATACCGATGGATGCTGGTAGGCAAAGGCAGATTTTTTTTTCTTGTTTTCCTCCCCAAAAACGAATGTGCGTCTTATATTCCGGAGCATCTTATACTCTGAAAAATACGGTAAATGCCCGTAAGTACTGTGTCTGCAAATTGTCCTATGTTTTAATTTAAATGCTTTATTTTTATTTCCTTTGTTTTTACCCTGCTGCATTTCCCAAGGACTAATAGAGGTTTGCCTAATTAAAATCACAACACAGCAACAGAGTAGCAAATACAATAAATCAAAACTGACAGAATCCTGGATCGACAATAAAAGTTAAACTATGACGAATAGGCATCCAGGGGTAGAAACAGCTGAAAACGGATGACATCTCAGCAGCTTTCATCAGAAAATGGAAGAAATATTGTGTGTAATATTGTGAAATTTGGGTCACATGAGATCTTGAGGATATTAAAAAAAAAAGCTCTTGCAAGATTTAGGAGTATCTTCATATTAGGGGGGATTTTATTCATAGAGAGCACACCAGAGGTGGGTTTTGGCCGGTACGGCCTGGTATGGCCATACCGGTGGTAGCCAGGAGCAGAGGCTACCGTACCACTACGGTGACTTGTTTCACCCACTTGCCCACTCGCGTTCCATGCCTGTTTTTAAAGCAATCAACCAATTGCGCATGCGGGCATAGGCGTGTGGCACCTGCACGATCTTGACAAGCAGCTGGGTGTCGCGGGGGCAGTGGAGTGCACATGCGTGCACGACTAGGACGCGGCCCCATGCGCAGCATGCCGGTAGCGATGGGGAGAGGAACCCACCACTGGAGCAACACCCAGATCTTGAAATGATGAAGGACTATAATATTATTCATGGATTGGAATCATTGAATGAAGCTGATTTGAAGATGAAGAGTAGATCTGCCAAGAACAACAATAACTACGATAACTAAAAGAAAAGTCACATGTTCCAAAATAATAAAATTAGGAACACAGAAGCAAAATGACAGAGTTGGAAGGGACCTCGCAGGTCTTCTAGTCCAACCCTATGCTCAAGTAGGAGACCCAATACCGTTTCAGACAAATGGCTGTCCAATCGCTTCTTAAAAACCTCCAATGAGGAAGCACGCACAACTTCTGGTGGCAAGCTGTTCCACTGATTAATTGTTCTCACCAGAGGTGGGTTGATCCTGGTTCGCCCCGGTTTGGCTGAACCGGTAGTGGAATTCAGGCCTGGATCAGAGCGACCGAGGCTTGCCACGCCCCCGAACTGTTCCCTCACTGCCGCTGGGCTGCCGCCATTTTGGTTTTTAATGACGGCGCATGTGCCGTTCACTGTAAATTGTTCTGCCCATGTGCGAAGAACAATTTACATTGAACAGCGCACCCGCGCGGGTTCCAAACCGGTAGTAAAACTGGCAACAACCCACCCCTGGTTCTTACTGTCATGAAATTTCTCCTTATTTCTAGGGTTGGATCTCTCTTTGATTGGTTTCCATCCATTACTCCTTGTCCTGCCGTCGAGTGCTTTGGATAATAGATTGACCTCTATATAATCTTCCTAATACTGGAAGATTGCTATCATGCCACCCCAAGTCCTCCTTTTCATTAAAGTAGACATACCCAATTTCAACAACTGTTCTTTATATCTTTTAGCCTCCAGTCCCCTAATCATCTTTGCTGTTCTTCTCTGTACTCTTTCTAGACTATCAACATCTTTTTTGTATCGCGGTGACCAAAACTGTAATTTCTAACCCTGCCCTATTTTGCTCGTGAGCGACCCCAAAGCATCTGACCTGCGACTGTTGATAAATAGGATGCTAATGTCACCATGAAAATTACAGCAAGGTCTACAGATCGGAGGTTCAGTGGAAAGGAGACTTCATCTTAACTGTGTTTCATGTCTGTTTGTTTCTCTGCAGTATAAAATAGACAAAGCCGTTTTGAAGAGTCAAAGGTTGAATATCTCAGTTTGGCATCACGATACTTTTGGCCGCAATAGTTTCCTGGGTGAAGTTGAGCTAGAGTTGGCAAACTGGGACTGGAATGACAGTCGGAACAAACAAATGGTCTGGTACCCATTGAAACCAAGGGTAAGTATCGATTTCTTAAGTTAAACGTTATTCAGGTCACTTTGCTCATACACAAAGGCCTTTCACAGGCCTAGCACAATCTTCCCAAATGCCTAGGGAGATTCTCAGTCATCCATGGTTGACCCAAAGGTGCTTTTTTCGAGAGGCAACTGGACTTTCTGGTTTTTCTTTGAAGATGTTTGACTTCTCATCCAAGAAGCTTCTTCAGCTCTGACTGGATGGGGGGAGGGGGAATGGGAGGATTTATGTTCCTGCAGACAGTCAACAGAGGGGGAAGGATACAACAGCATCTATATCCAGTCTACAGCACAGTTCTTTCAACACTTCCAAGAAGGCTCCACACCCATTTGCACTACTCAGGTGACCCTGAGGACACACAGAAAGGCCTCCAAGTGGTCTCAATGACTCTCTAAAAGGATGCAAATGACCAGGTGCTTGCAAGGAGTATAAATCCTTCCATTTCCCACCATCCAGTCAGAGCTGAAGAAGCTTCTTGGATGAGAAGTCAAATGTCTTCAAAGAAAAACCAGAAAGTCCAGTTGCCTCTCGAAAAAAGCACCTTTGGAATCTTCCCAGATATTACGAGGAATTTAAAAAACTCCCCTAAATCATGCTTTACGTCCTGAAGTACAAAACCTCTGTGAGCTTTGGCCTTTGTAAGGCTTATGGCCGTGAGAACTTTAAACAAATACAGTATGTTGGCTTTGTGGTGTAGAATTCTTTGTTTTGGGAAAACAAAATAGCCGGTGACATTTCGTAGTTGGTTGTGAGGGCTTTAGTGGCCCCTTCAAACCTCCGGAGATCGATTTTATTCCTTTGGGCATTCTGTTTGATGAAAAGATACATAGAGTTAGAAAAGTACAGATAGCGATGTGTGTTAGGCTTTTCATAAGCATTGACTGTTTTTGCTTTATTTTTTCATTTCTTTTTCCGAATGGTGAAGACTCCCTTAAAAGGATTAGAACTGGAAAACAGAGGGGAGATAAAGATAGCTCTCCAGTATGTCCCACAGCCTGTTGGAGGTACGTATTCCACGTGTGTATGCATGTATGTGTATGTGTCTGTGAGTCTGTCTGTCTGTCTGTGTGCTTTCTGTTGTGGCCCGCTAGCGGCCAGCAGAGCTGGCAGCAGTTTCGGACAGTGAGGAGGTTGGGGAGGAACATGGGCCAGTCCTGGAGTCTGGGGAAGGCTCTGATGAGGGCTCTGTGTCGGACGCAGAGAGGGGGACAGAGCCATATGCCAGTTATCAGCTGCCTTCAGAGTCAGACATCAGTGAGACAGACGAACAGCTGTTCCCAGTTGCCAGACGAAGGGAACAGCTAAAGAACAAGGGTCGACTTGGGAGTAAAACTATAGGTCAGTGATGGTGAACCTTTTTTGGCTTGCTTGCCAAAAACGGGCGGAGCGCAGGGGGAGTCATGCACGGGCGTGCTACTCATAATGCTATGCACACAACCCCAGCACGCATGCGGCATGACCAGCGCTCCCCCCCCCCCCCCGTTTTTGGCATCCTTTTTTCGCCCTTCCCAGGCTCCAGAGGCTTTATAGGTGCCTGGGGAGGGCGAAAACAACCCCCCCCTCCCGGAGGCCCTCCCGAGGCTCCAGGAGCTTCCCTGAAGCCTCCGGAGCACAAAAAAACAGCACTACGAGCAAACCGGAACGGACTTCTGGTTTGCTCGTAGGGCTGGCTTTAGCCCTCCATAGTCTTCAGGGGCCTTCAGGAGGCTTCCCTGAAGGCTCCGGAGGGCAAAAAAAATGACCTTATGAGCAAACCGGAAGTACGTTCCTGAACTTCTGGTTTGCCTGTAGGGCCATTTTTTTTGCACTCCAGAGGCTTCAAGGAAGCCTCCGGAGGGCGAAAAATGGCCTTAAAAGAAGGCCGAAGTGAGCTGGCCAGCGGGGGCATGTGTGCTGGCCAGCTGACAGGACAATGGCCCGCATGCCCTGACAAATGGCTCTGCGTGCCACCTGTGACATGCGTGCCATAGGTTCGGCATCACGGCCATAGGTGGATGGTGGATGGCCCCTCCCATAGGGAATAAAAAAGGAGCAAAAGGGGAGTAGAGTTTGCAGGGGACAATGAGTTCATTCCTGCATTCTTGCCAAGTATTATGGTGTCAGAAACATATCAGCCTGGCCACTCTCCAAGCCTGATAAAGGTCGGTAATTGTGAACTATCTTGAAAGAATGTGGGAGAGGAAAGACTTTGCTGGAGAGGAATTCACTGTAAATTAAATTAAAGGGGTTTATCGGGCAAGGACTTGGCTTCGTGCTGCTGGGGAAGCCTCGGTCAGAACAATTATATTCTGCTACATATAAAAGAAGCAGTCAACAGGTAACCCAAAAGTAAAACTATGATTTGAAGCAATCAGTTAATTATCTGTTATATGTGTCTCTGTTTTAAAGGCAAAAAGACTCCGGCTACCGGTGAAGTTCAGATTTGGGTGAAACAATGCAATGACCTGCCCATCCTCAGAGGTCCAAAACTCAATTCTTTTGTGAAGTGGTAAGTACATCGCTGAGCACAATGGCTCAGTGTTAAAGATGCTGAGCTTGTCAGCCGACAGCCACGGTTCGAGACCTGAGCCCTTTGCGACGGGGTGAGCTCCCGTTGCTTGTGTCAGCTCCAGCCCACCTAGCAGTTTGAAAGCATTGCAAATGGGAGTAGATAAATTGGTACCACACTTGGTGGGGGAGGAAACAGTGTTCCATGCATCTTGGCGTGTAGTCATGCAGGCCACATGACCAAGGAAAACGTCTTTGGACAATGCCGGCTACCTCAATTAAGAAAAGGAGATGAGCTTTCCCTCCTAGAATTGGACATGCCTGGACAGAGGAAACCTTTATTGTTACCTTTTTAAGTACAATGAATGTGCACAATAAGTACCAGCGTGAGTGACAATTCAAATCAGGTGAACTGATAGTAGCGGCGGCGGGAAGCTCCACCCACCAGCCCTGACGCTTCTGTGGTTCGCAGCGTGCCCAAACTGATAGTAAAAAAATTGGCAGTACACCACTGGTGTGTTCTGACCCAGCTCCCCAAATACGACAAACCCTCTGAAGTTAACTCCAATATTACTTTATTAAGAGTGTCAGCAGCCCCGGCAAAAAGTTTCTCTTTTGGCAGGGGAGATGAATAGTTGTCTGCCCCCTGCTTTTTATCCCCTAGAGCTAGGGTGAGGCTTCGTTAGCAGTGGTGGCTCTTCCTTCCCAAGGACCAGCCCACGGATTTCCACTACTCTCCTCTCCTCTGCCTTTTGTGCATCTGTGCGTCAGGCACTGGACTTACCTGTTCCTCCTCTTCCTCATCAGCCACCTTCAGAGCTGGTGGCTTTTGACTCTCCATCTGGGGGCCGACGGACGGCCCAGGCTCCACCTCCGTCTCTCTCTCTCTGCTAGCTCCATTCCCTCTTCCCCCTTGGAGCTCTCAGGTTGCTTCGATGCTGACCTTGATTCCCACATCACCTCCTCCTCCGATTCGGCTGCTGGAGGCACCGGTGGCCTACAGACCACAACACGGTGGGAGAATTACACATCCAGACTTGTTCAGATTCAGTTAATGTAGTTTTACAATAAAGTAGAGTTAGTTTACCTGGCTGTGTTTCCTGTCTGGTCTACCTGATAAGATTGACACCATCTCAGACAGTCATTACTTCCCGACCTCTTGTTCCTTCTTACGACTGAACTCTTAAAAAAGTGGTATCTGCTGATGAACATTTTCCATAGCCGCCACTGTCAAGAACAAATAACCCAAGGCAGAGAACATATCCAACACTTCCTCCCTCCTCTTGTTTTCCCCTGTAACAACCTTGTAGGGTGGGCTGGGCTGAAAGACAGTGACTGGCCCAAAGTCACCCAACTCGCTTTTGTGGCTAAGTTAGGATTTGAGGTGGCTCTCCTTGTTAGCCTTTTAGCCTTGTTAACTTTGTTGAGTTTTTTACTTGTAAATTTTAACTTTGTTTTTTAACTGTGTTTTTTCACTGTGCTTTTTAGTCACAGGTTTAGAGTAGAGTAGAGTAGAGTAGAGAAAATAGAATAGAGAAAATAGAATAGAATAGAGAAGAGAAAATAGAGTAAAATAGAATAGAATAGAGAAAAAAATAGAATAGAATAAAATAGAGAAGAGAAAATAGAATAGAATAGAGAAAATAGAATAGAAGAGAGAATATAGAATAGAATAGAATAGAATAGAATAGAATAGAATAGAATAGAATAGAATAGAATAGCAGAGTTGGAAGGGACCTTGGAGGTCTTCTGCCTAGGCAGGAAACCTTACACCACCAGATAAATGGTTATCCAACATCTTATTAAAAACGTCCAGTGTTGGAGCATTCACAACTTCTGGAAACAAGCAGTTCCACTGATTAATTGTTCTGTCAGGAAATTTCTCCTCAGTTCTAAATTGCTTCTCTCCTTGATTAGTTTCCACCCATTTTATTTTATAGTGTTTTGTAAACTGCCCTGTGTCACTTAGGTGAGATGAGCAGGGTAGAAATTTGATCAATTAATAAATGAACAGCATAAAACCAAATAAAATAGGGAGTGATACTGCCTAGCATTGCAAAGCAGCAATTGGAAGACAAAGGGCATTCTGTAAATTAGAAAGTCAGCCAAATAAGATTTTATAAGATCACTTTATTGTTTATTGTTTCCAAATTTTTACCTCTTAGATATGAGAAATAGTAATTTCCTCTTTGCTTTTATACAGCATGGGTAGTATATTACTGCAAAATATATACCATCTAAAGCAGAGAAATTCAACTTTAGCAACTTTAAGACCTATGGACTGCAACTCCCAGAATTCTCCAGACAGCATGGATGGTTGAAGAATGTTGGGAGTGGAAGTCTACAAGTCTTAAAATTGCCAGGGTTGGACACCCCCTGATTTAATGTGTATTGAGTATCCTTTCTTTTGTCTTTGTTGTCCAAAGTACTGTTCTTCCGGATACAAGTAGAAAGAGCCGTCAGAAAACGAGAGCTGTTGCAAAGACGACGAATCCGGTCTTCAACCACACCATGGTTTACGATGGCTTCAAACCTGAAGACTTGAAAGAAGCATGCGTGGAACTTACGGTTTGGGATCATAATAAGCTTGCCAACCATTTCCTAGGAGGACTTAGAATAGGACTTGGAACAGGTAAAAGTTTCTATCACTTTCTCCTCTTTTTTATTTTTTTTATTTTTAAACTGTTGGAAGGTTTCAAATCTTCCTTTGCTAGGTTCGATTTTCCCGCCGGGAGCGTGAAAAATAATTTGAGCGGAACAGCTGCATGGAAGCCAGGTATTTTATTTTTCAGGAAGGAGGTACAAGCAGCAAGGTACAAGCAGCAATGACATCGTTCCTGGGCTAGCTACTCAACTGGGATTGACTCGATATTTTATACTCTTTTTACCTTTTGAAGTCTGATACTAATGATTCTGGCTTTTGCGTGATTCCTGTGTTAATGTTTTCATTCCTGCTTTGCTCTTCGATTGGCAAGGAGATGTTTGCTAGTTTGTGTTTGTAATTTTAACTTTATTTGCCCCAAGTATGTTTCCCAAAACTGATACTATCTTTATAACCTGTCTTCAGCACCTTTTTTCTTCCTTCCTTGTCATTCTGGCCTCTCTTTAGCACCTTTTGCTTCCCCCCTTGTCACCTAGCCCGATCTCCTCTTGTATCCGCATTTCCTGTTTTGTTTTCCTCCACTATATTGGAATTTCAATTACTTTGGTCTCCCTTCTTGGGCTATCTGTTTCTATGGGGGCTTTAGATGATTATCTATTCCAATGTTTCCTGTTTTTCCTAAAAAGCTTCTAGTGGTGCCTTTGTTTCTGAATTTAGGATTTTATTCCCTTTTTTTCCTCCCATTTCCTTCCTACAAAACATAAAAGACAACATAAAAAATTCTCATCCATTACATACATACAGCATGTCGTTTGTTTACAAGCATTTGTGCATCCATATTTTCAATTATGTATACAATCACAAATTTTCCGTCTAATATCACTAGGTACCTCACTTTCATTGTACATCATATATTCAATTACGGTTAATATTTCTTTCTTTTTAACGAATCTAATTCCCTTACATTCTTGATTGCCTATTTAATAACAATATACCTTTATATAGTCACTTATCTCATTCTGAATATTTTCACAGTGTAAAAGAATTTACCAACTGTTTATACATTACTACTTTCAAGTATGCATAATCCCTCCAATCATCTATCAAGTATGCTTATGTTCATTGTTGTCCTTGTACATCATACATTCAAGCAAAAATGTTATTCCTTCATTTTTAAACAAAGTATTCTAAATACTCACTTCATATATATACCAATCTTTCATTACTTCCTTATTAAATAATGTCTTCTAAAATAATCATGTGCTTTAGTTATACCATAAAAAAGCATGCCATCCCAACAGTAAATCATGACCCTCTACATCCAATAATCTAGAGTTTTTTAGTGTTATCCACTCCTTAATCCACATCAGGTTTGTTGCTTGATAATATAACTCCCAGTCAGGTAAGCCCAATCCTCCTCTTGTTCTAGCATCTTGTAGCAATTTGAGTTTTATTCTAGCTTTTTTCCCTTGCCAGATAAACTTCAACACTATTTTGTTTAGATCTTCAGAAAAGTCCTTGCCCAATTTGATTGGGATTGTCTGGAACAGGTATAAGATTCTGGGTAAAATGTTCGTTTTAATTGTAGAGATTCTTCTTAATCAGGAATCAATACTTCAAAGCTTCAAAAAAAAAAAGGAATCAAGGAGCCAAGGAAGAAAAAACATCACGACCTCCCTAGCAAGATAATATAAGCACTGCCACAAAACTAAAAGAAAAAGATTCAAAAGTCTTTTTTTTAAAGATGAAAGTCTTTCCATGGTCATTCTGAGCGTTCCCTTAGAGCTTCTGTTTAGTCCAAAGTAGGTTTCCAGATACTGAAAGTTCCACAGGAAACAGCTGTGTAAACAACTGTATTCCTGCCCCTATCAGTTCTTAACCAAATAGCCTTCAAGGGAACAGCTTCTCTCTAAACAGTTCAGATAATAAAACTTAGTAACAATGTTTTAAGTCCACTAGGTGGCAGTGTTAATTGTATCAACTCTGGATGCTTATTTTTTCCCCGGCTCTATTTTTAACTTCAAAAAACAGAAAATCGGAAATACAAAAAGAAAAGCCAATAGAAAAAAAAGAGAAAAAAGAATCTTCAAAGCAATTAAGATTTAAATATATTCAGTCCAAAAGTAAAAGTATAAAAAAACGCAATAAGCCAATCCACATTGAATTGCGATTGAAAGTCCAGCCTGGCTTCCGAAAGTAAAAAGGGAAAAAAGAAAAACTTCAATTGACCACCTTAAATCTGCCGCTTTCTCTCTAGTCAGCCTTTCTTTTAAATTAAATTTCCGAATTTAGGGTGTTCTCTCTCCAATAGAAAAAAGGATTTAAAAACTCTCACCAAAATGACATGCTTCTCTCCTGCCCTTGTGTACAGGAGCTGTCAGCAGTTTCAGCAGCTTGGGGGCTGACTTGCGATCGCTGGCAAAGGGGGCTTTTTCCGGGTCACCAGAGACTTTGTGGGTGTCTCTGGGACCACAGGATCTCCCCCTACCTTTCACCGTGTCTTCGGGACTGTTTAGGTCTGGATTGGACTGTCCAGACGATCTGAATTCGACGGCTATCCGGAGAAGTCGGAAAAGTCGTTGTACCATTGCGACGTGAAGCTCCGCCCGCGACATGAAGCTTCTTTCTACTCTTTCTTTCTTTCTCTTTCTTTTCTCTGTTTGTTTCCTTTTCTTTCTCTTTCTTCTTCCTCTATTTTTTCTTTTTCTTTCTTTCTTTCTCTCTCCCTCCTTCCTTCCTTTCTTTCCTTTTTCTTTCTCTCTCTATCCTTTTTCTTTCTTTCTCTCTTTTATTTTCTTTTTCTTTCTTTCTCCTTCCTTCCTTTCTTGCCGAGGTGGTACAGTGGTTAGAGTGCAGTACTGCAGGCTACTTCAGCTGACTGCTAGCTGCATTTCGGCAGTTCAAATCTCACCGGCTCAAGGTTGACCTCCTTCCATCCTACCGAGGTGGGCCAAATGAGGACCCAGATTGTTGGGGGCAAGAGGCTGACTCTGTAAACCACTTAGGGAGGATTGTAAAAACACTATGAAGTGGAATATATGTCTAAGTCTAAGTGCTATTATTTCTTTCTTTCTTTCTTTTTCTTCTCTCTCTCCCTCCCTCCTTCCTTCCCTCTCTGTCCCTCTCTCTGTGGAAATGTAGAAAAATGGTTACGTCATTTGTTTCAGTGTCATTGCAATTTCAAACAGTTGAAGACAACCTGTATCACAGTGCAGATAACTAATCAATATTTGCTACTAATCTCATTTATTTAAACACTTTTATTAGGCAAAAGCTATGGCATTCCAGTGGATTGGATGGACTCTTCATTAGATGAAGCCACCTTATGGGAAAGAATGATCAACTCTCCCAACACCTGGGTAGAAGACACACTCCCACTCCGGATGCTGATGGTAGCAAAAATGACAAAATAAAAATGACAGGAGTTATAAATTGCTTTCCAGTTGTTACGATTTGCTGGAGTTTGATGGAGAGAAGAGCTAGAGAGATACAGAGATGAATGTCTGGGGGAAATCAATTCTTTCATCAGGTATAAATGTCAGCCATGGGCATCTTTATGCTGTATATAACTGGCCCTTGCTTTTGCTGGATGCTATCACCATAAAACATGGGTCTACATATCACCTGGTACTGAGTTTTAAATCAAACTCTTTTAATCTTTAATAAACACTGTATGTATTAAAACATGAAATGTATTTAAATTACGCGCAGTTGTCTTGTGTGGTCTTTTAAATCGATCCATGAAAAGGAATGAAAGGATTTCACTAAATAAATTAAATGATTATTGGTGAAGATTTATAAGTTGGCGAAGGAGCAACCTAGAACTAAAGAGAAATTTCCTGACAGTGAGAACAATTAATCAGTGGAACCACTTGCCTCCAGAAGTTGTGAATGCCCCAACACTGGAAGTTTTAAAGAATGTTGGATAACCATTTGTCTGAAGTGGTGTTGGGTTTCTTACCTAAGCAGGGGGTTGGACTAGAAGGCCTCCAAAGTCCCTTCCAGCTCTCCTCCCCTCCCCTCCTCCCCTCCCCTCCCTTCCACCACCCCACCCCACCCCATTCAATTCTATTTATTCTCCAAAACGCCACAAGGCTGGGCAAGAAGCAATGAATGGAAACTAATCAAGGAGAGAAGCAACCTAGAACGAAGGAGAAATTTCCTGACAGGTAAAACAATTAATCAGTGGGACAACTTGCCTCCAGAAGTTGTGAATTCTCCAACACTGGAAGTTTTAAAGAAGATGTTGGACAACCATTTGCCTGAAATGATATAAGGTTTCCTGCTTGAGCAGGGGGGTGGACGAGAAGACCTCCAAGGTCCCTTCCAACTCTTATTCTGAATCAGTTGCAATCTCAGTGTATCAGAAGATAAACTTTGCAAATTTGCAATTTATTCCCTTGGGTGATATTCCACAGAACTCAGTGGAATTCAATCCTGTGCAAGCCCTTACAGACTGGACTCTTAATATTTGACCATCAATATGTTCCATTGATCATAGCCAGGCTGGCTTTTAAGTAGATATGGACAGGGGCACACTTTCCGCCTTTTAAATTGTAAAGCATCTGTATCCAGAGTTACCAAAAAGGTTATCTTTTTTTGCCAGCTTTATGTTTCAGTGTTTCACCTTCAATACTTTTTTAATTAATTGTCAGGTCAGCAGTAGTCTTCAAGAGTTACCAGCTGATGCTGTAGATAAAGCATGTTTTCAAACTTCTCTGGATAGGAAATAAATGTCTGTTGCATGTGTTGTTAGTTGTGAAGTCATGTCCGACCCATCGTGAGCCCATGGACAACATTCCTCCAGACCTTCCTGTCCTCTACCAGCCCCGGAGTCCATTTAAGCTCACGCCTACTGCTTCGGTCACTACATCCAGCCATCTCATTCTCTGTCGTCCCCTTCTTCTTTTGCCCTCCATCGTTCCCAGCATGAGGCTCTTTTCCAGGGAGTCCTTCCTTCTCATTAGGTGGCCAAAGTATTTTGAGTTTTCTCTTCAGGATCTGACCTTCTAAAGAGCAGTCAGGATTGATCTCCTCTAGGACTGACCAGTTGGATGGCCTTTCAGTCCAAGGGACTCGCAGGAGTCTTCTCCAGCACCAGAGTTCAAAGGCCTCAGTTCTTTGGCACTCAGCCTTTCTTATGATCCAACTTTCACAGCCATCCATTGCAACTGGGAAAACCACAGCCCTGACTATGCACAGTTCTACACATTTTTGTTGGCAGGTCTCTGTTTTTTAGTATGCTGTCTAGATTTGCCATAGCTTTCCTCCCCAGGAGCTAGCATCTTTTAATTTCTCGGCTGCAATCTCCATCTGTGGTGATCTTGGAGCCCAGGAAAATAAAGTCTGTCGCCACCCCCACCTATTTGCCAGGAATTGAGATGGCCGGATGCCATGATCTCAGTTTTCTTAATGCTGAGTTTCAAGCCAACATTTGCACTCTCCTCCTTCACCTGCATCAAGAGGCTCTTTAGTTCCTCTTCGCTTTCTGCCATTAGAGTTGCATGTAGGGACAGCCAAAACTTTCATTCCACACACACACACCCTTTGAAGGTTTTATTTTGAAAGCAAGATAAAAGTCTCAGACTCCAAAAGGAACAGCTAGACTTCTGTTGCAGTCTCGGTTTCCAGGGAGATGCAAACTGCAAACTTGCCAGTCCGAGAGAGTCAAGAGAATTAAAACATGGTAAGGAGAGAGTTTACTGATCTAAGGTAACCTTTCTTTCTAAATGATTCTTTAAATGAAAGGGAAATGTGTTAAGAACGACCAATTCCAGAACCTGTAGCTCAAACAACGATGGTAAAAATGGAGATGCGTATATAAAATCAGAGGAGTTTGCATTCATGTTTATTCGTCTCGTCTCCAGGTCTTGTTTAATTATGAGAGTATTCAATGTTCAAATTTAATTCTGAAGTTTCAAATTAAGGAGAAAGTTCCTGTCAGCGACGACAATTAATCAGAGGAACGGCTTTCCTCCAGAAGTTGTGGATGTCCCATCACTGGAAGTTTTTAAGAAGAGACTGGACTCAATCATTCATTCATTTTTATTTATTTAGTTTGTCACTCATGTACAAGATAGGAGGAATAAGAACAAACATGAATAAGAACACAGGAAACAGGTACAAATAAATGGGGGAAGTAGGGCAGGGACGGTAGGCACGCTGGTGCGCTTATGCACGCCCCCTTTACGGACCTCTTAGGAATGGGGTGAGGTCCACGCTAGACAGTTTAAGATTAAAGTTTTGGGGGGGGGTTGAGAATGTAACAACGGAGTCGGGTAGAGCATTCCAGGCATTGACCACTGTTGCTGAAGTTGCATTTTCTGCAATCGAGTTTGGAGCAGTTTACCTTGAGTTTGTATCGATTGTTTGCCCGAGTATTATTGCAGTTGAAGCTGACGTAGTCATTGACAGGTAGGATGTTGTAGCAGACAATTTTGCGTACTACCCTTAGGTCAGACCATAGGCAAAGTTCCCGGTTGTCCAAGCCCAAATTTCAAGCCTGGTGGCATAAAGGATTCTGTTGTGAGTAGAGGAGTGGAGGACTCTTTTCGTGAAATACCTTGGGACCTGCTTAATTGTGTTAATGTCCAATATATAGTGTGGATTCCAGACAGACGAGCTGTATTTGAGAATTGGCCTAGGAAAGGTTTTGTCTGGAATGGTATGGGATCTCCCATGGGCAGGAGGTTGGACTAGAAGACCTCCAAGGTCCCTTCCCATCCTATTCTTCTGTGTTCTATATTCTTAGTAAGGACTTTGTCTCCCCCCACACCCCGGTGCTTCCTTTTGTAAGCTCCATCCATTCTGTAACTGAACCAGACGCCTTCTTTCATTGTAAACAGGCAGTCTACTTATCATGATGGAGTATTTCCGAACACAATTCTCTATTATACTGATTCTAGGAAAGAGTACTGTAGTATCTATCCTGACCTAGTTTGGTTTTCAACAACTACACTGTTTCACCTAGAAATGCTATTTTAACTAGGCTAGGATTAAAGAACAAGCATGTCAAAAGACAAAGACTTAGCTCCCTTCCCCATTATAATATATATTGATTGAATGGAATCTGTTGAATAAGGAAGTCTAGTACACATTAGACTTTATTAGAAAAATATGTTAAATTTAGTTTACTTAAGTTTATTGTCATTGCACATGGCACAATGAAATTAAATGCCGTCTTCGGTGTACATTATAACTATAAAAATAAAAGCGCAAACATACACCCTTTACTTTCTATATAATTGAAATTGAAAACCCTATTCTGAACTACACCATAGAATTCAGTATGGTTACTGCTGTGAGATAGAAGCTGTTTTTCAGCCTGTTTGCTATATTTGCTAGGAGAGAAGGAATAGAAGCTGCATGGCGAAATTTATCTTGAGTTTACTTTCCCCTTATTTTTTAAAATCCAAACTACATAATATATTGCTTCCTTGAAGGCCCCTCCCCCCCTTCAGTCCTTAATCCTCTTCCTGAGTAGAGCTTCAACAGGTGGCATCTTTGCTTGAAAACTACACAGAGTCAGATTGGATTATAGAGTTTGGACAGAAAATGCCAAACTACATGCAGAAATAAAGCAAAACTTCCAGAGTTACTCAGCACTCACAAAGTAGAGAAAAATCCCAATAAATAGAGTGGGATGTTTTTGACTATTTATGAAAGTTGGTAGTCCTTTAAGAACTTTTTAAATATGCAGGTAGTCCTCAAGTTATCACCATAATTGAAACCAAAATTTCTGCTGCTAAACGAGACAGTGAATTTCATCCCATTTTACAACCTTTCCTGCCATATTTGTTAAGTCAATCACTGCAGTTGTTAAATTAAGTAACACAGTTGTTAAATGAATCTGGCTTTTTCATTGACTTTGCTCGTCAGAAAGTCGAAAAAGGGGATCGCATGACCTTGGGACGTTGCACCCGTCATAAATATGAGTCAGTTGCTAAACCATTTGAAATCTGATCATGTGACCCCATGTGGGGGTGCTGAAACGGTCATTCAGTCCCTTTTTTCAGTGCTGTTGTAACTTGGTCACTAAATGAACTGCTGTAAGTCGAGGACTACCTGTATTCCATAGAAAACCCAGAGTACTGGGGCGCCTTAAAATGGAGGCAAAGCAGCTTTTGAATTACCGTATTTTTCAAAGTATACGACGCATCCCCCCCCCCAAAGAGAGCATGGACATGTTGGTGCATCTTATACACCAAATATAGCTATTTTTGGCCTCCCGAAGCCCTGCGCTCACATCCCATTTTTGCGAAAAATGGGCCTTTTGCAAAAATTGAGGCTTTTTTCCCTTCCTCCAGCCCCCAGAAGCACTCTGTAGTGCTCCCAGCAGGACTGGGAGAAGGGGGAAATGCCCCCATTTTTGCAAAAAACGGCCTGTTTTTCACAAAAGCGGGTGTTTCTTTGCCTTCCCTCAGCCCTGCTGAAACCTGCAGAGTGCTCCTGGGGGCCAGGAGGGAAGACAAAAAACTTTTTTCCCGTTACTTACCTCTTCAAAATCTTGGTGCATCTTATACACCGCTGCATCTTATAGTCTGAAAAGTACGGTAAGAGGAAGCACGGTCATCTCTTGCTTATTCTCGTCTCTTTAAATAAACAGATTTAAGAAGGCCGCAAACGCATCTCTTGAAAAATACGGTTCGTATTTCTCTTCAAGATGATTTGAGAAGGCACCTGTCGAAAAGGTGAATTGTGAATTGACTGATACCAAGAATTGGCGCAACTTAAAATCTACTAGATATGGATGGATTTCATGCTGCCTCTTTGTTCCTGGGTAGATGGAAGAGTTGACATCATTCCCCTGTTGAGCACAAACGGATGTGACAGTGGGAAAAGATGGCAATAGGATCAAGACATAGAGAGGAAACCATGTCAGCTCTGGACAGCCGGGGCCTTCTAAGCTTGTGATGTCACAGAATTCTTGGAACTTTGCCACCAACTGTCATTTGGATCCATTGAACTTCTGAAGGGCAGTTCAGAATTTTTGAATGTTCACCTGAGGCAAGCCACTGGGGGAACCTGTATTTGGGACAGCAAGATAAAACTCTTGATATGCCTCAGGACGGGAAGAATCCGAAAATATCCAAGGATATGGAAGGAGAGCTAGAATGGAGCATGGGGGATCCTTTCGACCAGTTGGAGAAGCTCCACGGCCTTCCTGATGAGGAGAAGGGCGAGAAGGCCCTGCTGCGTTCACGCCTCAACGAACAGTCCCAGTTGATCTGCATCCTCAAGAAGAGAGCCGACGACCAGCTCTTGCGCTGTAAGACGCTGGAACAGATCAACGGCGAGCTGGAGGAGACGAGAAGGGGGGATGCCTTGAGGTTGGAGAATCAGACCCGACGTATCCAGCACTTGGAGCAGCGCTTTATGGACTTGGCTGCCAACCACGAAGAAATGATCCGCTTCAAAGATGAGCACAAACGGCAGAATAAGCAGCTCCGAGAAGAAAATGGCCGCCTGCGTCAGGAAAACGAAAGCCTTTTCAGCCAACCTTTGAAAGATAAAGAAAAGGAACTGGCCCAGCTTTCTTCTGAGTTCAAGAAACTTTCCACGGATATGGAGGCCTTGAAGAAAACTTACCAACAGCGCTGCCGCTCAGCCGAAGAACGAGAGAGCGAACTTCTGGAAAGCCAGAGAGAACAAACCAGAGTCTACACCAAGGAGATGGACTCCTTGAAAAGGCAACTGGACGTCTTAGAGAAGAAGCAAAAACCGATCCGCCACCAACTGGAGCAAACAGAGAGGCAGCTAAGAGAAACTGAGAGCAGCCTGCAAGCCAAGCTAGATGTCCTCACCAAGGAGAAGGAGGACCTGTTGAAGCTGGCGATGGAGAGAGGCAAGGTGCTTCAGGAAAAACAACGAGAGATCCTTCAGCTGGAGAAGAAAGCGGAAGATATGGAGAAGGCCAAGCAGGCAGCCGAACAACAGTTTGAGACAGAAGCTGCCATGGTGGATAGTAACCTCCGAGTTAGAGATTTAAGGCGACGTCTTGAGGGGGCAGAACAAGCTTACTCCGAGCTCCGGATGCATTTCGAAGCTTACCGAAAGCACAGCACCGAACTGCTGAACAAAGAGAAAGAGTTAAATACCAAATTACGCCACTTTATGGCGTAACGGACACATTTAAGTATTCCTGTCCATCGGAAGCCTTCCTTAAGACTCGCCTTTTAATAGATATGGGGTGCTTTTCTCCCCCTGTCGTAGTTGCTAAACACAACACCTTTTATTTAGAGTTAGATAGATGGATTACTCCTAGGTGGCTGCGATTGCTATATTGACCACTCAGCCCAGAGAGATGTTCAATATTTAGAATAACTTTCAAATAAATGTGTCAAGACAACAATGCTTTCCGGTGTAAAGCGGAGATTTTGCATTTAAGCCCCGTGCCATTTCTAACATACTTATGTTTGACCAGGAGTCGCTTAGGTTAACAGTAAATGCATTTTAAGATACTGCTGACCGGTCTGCAGATAGTTCTCAACTCTTAGCCATTCATTTAGTGATGACTCGAAGATACGGTTAGGTTTTGGTGCAGCTCAGAATCTGATAAATCCAGGGGTGGGATTCAGCTGGTTCGGATCAGTTCGGCCGAACTGGATGTTAATTTTGCATCTGGTTCGCCGAACTTGTAGTTGCAATGACCGGCTAACCCTTCCCCTCCCGGGAGTCTCAACGCAGCCTATTCATCATGGCAGGTAAGTGCAGGGCCCGTGCGGAGTCTCAGGGAGGGTAGAAAATGGGCCACTTGGAAGTCCGGAAACGGGTCAGTTTCCGGAGCCTGCTCCTGGAGGCTCAAAGAAAGCCTCCGGAGCCTGGGGAGGGTGAAAAACAGGCCTACCGGAAGCCCAAAAGTGAGCCTGTTTCCAGCCTCCGGAAGAGACTGTTTTCGCCCTCCTACAGTCTTGGGAAAATCCTCCAGAGCCTGGGGGGATGAAAAACAGACTTGTTTCTGGCTCCCGGAGGGTTTCCAGAGCCCGAGGGAGCCATTTTTGCCCTTCCAGAAGCTTGGGAAAAGCCTCCGGAGCCTGGGGCGGGCAAAAAATGGGCCTACTGGAAGTCCAAAACCAGATGTTTTTCTGGCCTCCAGAGCCCATTGGAAGCTCTTTTCACCCTCCCGCAGGCTCGAGGAAACCCTCCTGAGGAGGGTGAAAAGTCCTCCCACGTCGTGGTGCGGGAGGCTGAGTTGGCCACGCCCACTATAGCTACGCCCGCTCAGCAACTGGGCAGAGAACCGGTTGTTAACATTTTTCAATCCCACCCCTGGATCAATCCCAATGAAACTCTGAACATGAGGCAACTGGCCATCAGTTTTATTTTGGTCAATGCAAAAGCGGGCAACCTTAATCTCCCACCTTAAACAGGGAAGCAAGGAGAGAGAAGCAGGCGGGTGCAACCCCCCCCTTTTTTTCTCCTTTTTTATACTTTACACAGCCTGCACAGATCATCATTGCTATAGAAACATAATTCGTTATCCAAGGTTTTATGCAAAGCTCATGATATTTCTTGGCGTTCAGAAACAATGGGCCTCAGAAGTGGAAAGGAATACATTTTCGGACATATAGCCCTGAGTTTGTTAGAATTATTATCTCATATCATATGGTCACAGCAGAGAGAATTCACATTTGGAATTTACAGCAAGTTCCTTAGCAAAGCTTCTTGGCTTTATCTCCTCAGTTGGCACATTAGGTTACAATGGCGCTTCACCTCAGCAAGGAATATCAAAAGTTTGAGTTAGTTACACTCTGCACATGCTCTAATCCATTGTTTCTCAACTTTGGCAACTTGAGGATGTCCGGACTTCAACTCCCAGAATTCCCCAGCTGGCTGGGGAATTCTGGGAGTTGAAGTCCGGACATCTTCAAGTTGCCAAGGTTGAGAAACACTGCTCCAATCCTTTCAATACAATAGCCCTTTCCATTTAGGATTGTGACAGCATCCCCATGATCACATGATCAAAATTGGGTTGCTTGGCAACCAGCGTGTAGTGTCCCGGGGGTCATGTGATCACCATTTGCGACTCCTCGGCTGGCTTCCGACAAGCAAAAGTCAACGGGGAAAGCTAGATTTGTTTAAGGACCGTATGATTCGTTTAACAACTGCAATGATTTGCTAACAATCACGGTAGCGAAGGTCATGAAGTCAGGCATGACTCATTTAACAACCACATTATTAACATATTTTTTTGGGGGGGGGTGTGATCATAAGTTGAGGGCTACCTGTAACCCTAATTCTAGATAGAATTGAGTGTAGAAAATTGATTTCAGCTGGATGTTGGGAAAATCTTCCCAGCAGTAGTTAATGTTGCTTGCCATATCTTTTAAAGTTATATTTTTTTTATTAAAAGTTTTAATATAAAATACGAATAAAAATAAAGGCAATGGAAAAGAAGGGAAGGGAGTGAGATAGAAATTGAATCAAATTGAATCAAATAAATAGAGGGGATAAAGTGAAGAGGGGGAAATAAATGTATAAAAAAGCAGCGACTTGCACATTTTTTGGGGTGCATTTAGGTACGTCAATCAAGTTATAGCATCAACGTTTTAGTTATACCAAATAGTAACTACTAGCCATTCCTACAGCAGTAACCCGCTTAATTGTCAAAACCTCAAAATTGTCAGAAAAATGAAATGTTGAGTTTGGCCTGCAGTATTCCTTACCTTTTTCATTTAGCTCCAGTTGGTGATTGCTGCTCCAGATTTTCGTTGTCCCAAAGGTGTTTTTCCCCCCAAAAAGGCAACTGGAATTTGTTTTTCCTTGAAGATGTTTTGCTTCTCCTCCAAAAAGCTGTTTCGGTTCTAGATGAAGCTTCTTGAATGAGAAGTGTAATGTTTTCAAGGAAATCACAGAATAACAGAGTTGGAAGGGGCTTTGGAGGTCTTCTAATCCAACCCCCCTGCTCAAGCACAAGACACTATACCAATTTAGACAGATTGTCCAGTCCCTTCTTAAAAGATTTCAGTGTTGGAGTACCCATAACTTCTGAAGAGAAAGAAGGAAAGAAAGAAAGAAAGAAAGAAAAAGAAAAAAGGTGAGAAAAGAGAGAGGAAAGGGGAGGGAAGAAGAAAAAGAAAAAGAAAGAAAAAAGAAAAGGGGAAGGGTGGGAAGAAGAAAGAAAAAGAGAAAAGGGAAAGGAAGAGGAGAGAGGGAGAAAGAGAAAGAAAGTGAGAAAGAAAAAAGAAAAGGGGAGGGTAGAAGAAAGAAAGGAGAAGAAGAGAGAGAGAGAGAAAGAAAAAGAAAGAAAAAAGTGAGAAAAGAGAAAAAGGAAGGAAGAAAGAAAAATAAATAAGAAAAGAGAAAGAAATGAGAGGGCAGGGAAGAAGAAAGAAAGAGAAAAGAGAAGGGGAGAGGAGAGAGAAGGAGAAAGAGAGAGAGGGAGAGAAATAAAAAAGTGAGAAAAGAGAAAAGGGGAGGGAAGAAGAAAGAAATAAAAAAGTGAGAAAAGAGAAAAGGGGAGGGAAGAAGAAAGAAAGAAAAAAAAGAGAACGAAAAGAGAAAACGGGAGGGGAGAAGAAAGCAAGAGAAAAGAAGAAGAGGAGAGAGAGAAAGAAAAAAAAGTGAGAAAAGGGGAGGAAAGAGGAAAGAAAGAAAAGAGAGAAAAAGGGAGAAAAGGGGAGGGAAGGGAAGAAGAAAGAGAAAAGAGAAGGGAAGAGGAGAGGAGAGAGAAGGAGAAAGAAAAAAAAAGAAAAGTCCAGTCGCCTTTTAAAAAAGCACCTTTGGGACAAACCGAACCACCGGGGCTTTGGCACCAAGGCAGAGTAACCGATCTGAGCTGCAAAATTCGGGATGACTAGATAGCCGTCTTTCCCCGAATCAATCCGCCTCCGAAACTTTAAAAACCAGCCCGCCTGAAGCCACGCCCCTCCTCCCTCCCCCTTGCCGGACTTCTACTCCCAGAATGCTCAGCGTGAGCGCCGGAGCGTGCGCAGGCGCAGGCGTGGCCGTGGCTTTGTGAGGCGGGGGTAAGGCCGCGCGCGTGAAGGGGGAAAAAAAAGGGCGGCCGAGGCCTGAGGCGAAGGTGGCCGCCGCCTCCTCCTCTCCTCTCCCCCCTCCCCCCCACCCTCTTCGGGAAGAGCGGCGCTGAGGCCCGCCTGACGGGAAGGCCTAATCCCAACTCCTTGGAGCGATCCGGGGCAACGGCTGGGCCCCGCCGGGCTCCGCTATTATGCGCCACAGCCTAGCCCAACTCTTAGCGGCCTCGTCGGGGCGGGGAAAACCCGGAGAGGCGGTCGCGGCCTGCTCCTTTCCGAGCCCGGGGGCCGAGCGGCGGCCTGAGGAGGAGACGGAAACAGCGGCGGCGGCGGCGGCGATGACCGAAGATTCCCTGGAGGACCCGGACGATGACGACCTGCTCTTCCCCGCGGACCTGGAGCTGGACGCTTGGCTGGAGGCGGCGGTGGGCGGCGGCGAGGCTTTCCCTCCATCGGCCTGGGACGAGGCGAGTCCTCCGGCCGAGGCGGCGCAGCCTTCGAGCTCTTCCAGGCCGGCACGCCCTTGCAGCAACCGCCTGAAAGCGGCGGCGGCGGCTCGCCTGAACCGCCAGAAGAAGAAGCTGTACGTGCAGGGCCTGGAGACGCGGCTGCAAGGCTTGGCGGCCGAGAACCGGCAACTGCGCGACCGCAACCGGGGCCTCTGCCGCCGCCTGCGCGACCTGGAGCGGGAGACGGGCTACCTGAGGGCCGTGCTGGCCAACCAGAGCGCTTTGGGCCGCCTGCTCGGACGCTTGGCCGGCGACGGCAGCCTGGGCCTCCGCATGAGGATCAGCACCAGCCTCTTCCAAGAGACGGCGGCCGGAGCCTTCGGCGAGAACGGCGACCACGACTACGCGCTGCCCATCCCGGCGGAAGAACCGGCGGAGAAGCTCTCCTCGTCCTCCCGCAGCCCCGGCGGCGTTTGCCTCCACGTGGACCGCGACCACCTTTCGGTGGAGTTTTGCTCTCTGTGCGCCAAGCGGGCGGCCAGCTCGGAGACTTTGGCGGCCTCTTCTTCTTCTTCTCTTCCTCCTCTTCCTCCTTCTGCTGCTGCTTCCTCCTTGCTCTCCAAAATGTAGGGTCAAGTATTTCCACTTCTACGCAGAACTTAAAAAAAAAAATACTCCGAGTGTCTCTGCCTGCTGTCATCATCCCAGGGGTTTGCTAGCGGAGGATGCAGTTAAGAGAGAGAGAAGGAGAGAGAGGAGAGGAAGAGGATTGTAACATAAAATAATACTAACAAAAAAAAGGCAAAGAAACCAGAGATAAATGGGGGAAAGTGATGAAAAAATCTGGCTTCTTGGTTAGGGCCGCCTGTGCTTAGTGGAAAGTGAGGGATGGGGGAAGAAACGCAAAACTTCCCCCCTCTTTTTGTGTGTGTCATCTTGTGTTGTGTTGGGGTGGCGTTCAGGACGCCCAGCGGTGTTATGGCTGAAATGTTTTCTGCAGGCGCATTGATTTAAAAAAAGGCTCTTTGTCACTCAACTTGCAAGCATGGAAAGCAGGTAGACAGTGGTGGTAAGAATAGCCCGAAAAGGGCAGAAGTACCGTAGCTTTTTAAGGTTCCCATGAAATGAATAAAGGTGGGAATAGATTAAAAAAAAAGGAATCTTGCCCGCTCTGTTGCTTAAAAAAGAAGCTGAAAAACAAAATGCGTAAACTTCATCGTCTTCGCTGGAGAAAGAAACCCTTCATCCAAATAGTAATATAATGCACAGCAGGTAGTTTAAAAAAGAAACATGCATGTGAAAATTGTAAGACATCTGTTATACATTACTATTAAACTTTTCTGACAGTTTCTCTTTTAGGTGCTTGCCCTGCCAGGCTCCGTTGTGTAGGGGTTAAAAGAACAGTCGTTTACCACCTCGCAACCTGGTAAGGATCCATAATATTCCCATAATGTGGTATCGGACAGTTTGCATTGGTACTTTGCCTGTTTTTCTTTTTAAAAAAAATTGGTCTGGTCCAGGAGTTAGATATAGGTCTGGAGGCAATTCCAAAAATGAGTTAATTTTGATTAATCAAGTTTCAAGTAATGCTATTCGAGTTTCCCCTGTCATTCTAAATTTTTAACATGTTCCTGACAAAACACGTAGAAATTATTTTAATGTAATATTTTAAAATAATGGGTTAAGATTGGGGGGGGGAGGGGAAGGCTGCTAAATGTACCTTTAGCGATATGTTGCGTGGAGAAAGGGGAATCAAAGCCTTTTTTATTTTAACTGAGACAATGTGAGTATATCTTTAAAGAAATAAAATATACCTCAACACTTACTTTAGAACTTGGTCTTTTCTAGTGGAGTAAACTACTGAGTTTTGCAAGTTTTGACAATGTTTAGTGAAGAGGCAATTGCTGTAAAGTTTCCCAGTTAATAAGAGATGGATTATTATTTGTCCATATACTTGGTTGTTCAGTTACTATAATAATGTGTCCTTATCTGCAAGGAAGCAAATAAGCCCACAGATTGTTTTAGTAATATCAGTGTTCTATCATTACATTGCTGCATGCATTTTGAAGACTACCTAGAAATATTTTAGTCTAATGAATTTTGTTTAGTTTTGTCTCATGCAGGTCTCTTAAAGTGGGACCTGCATTTTGCTAAATTGTACTAAAATGAAAGTGGCATGCCAGTTTGAAAGTTTTCAAAAAGTAAAAAGTAAATGAACAAATATATATATATTCTCCCCCACACATTTATGCAATTGTTCCTGTCTAGGATGGAGGAAGATTTTCTGCTGACAAGCTCAGGCTGGCTTGGGGGCTAGCACATACGTTTTCCCTGCATCAACTGTCTGTTGTGTTTAAGTGCTTTATATTTAAACTTCTGTAAAATGGGGAAATAAGGGTTGTGAAATAATGTAAAGTGAGGTTTCACAAAGAATATTAAACCTGGAAAAACCAGTTGCCTCTGCAAAGGAGGCTTCCTCTTGTCTTGTCTTGAATTAGAAACATATAAATATTTCTCCTATGAATGAAATGCAAAATTCTCAAAATCTGTTGCAATCTATGTTTTCAGCCACAAGATTTTCTTTGTGAAACCTTGCTGTTTAATGAAGTATGTGTATATTTAGCATCCTTGTTTTTCTTTATGCTGAAGTGGATACAGCTGTCATGGGCAGAAGAGACGGGACCAGCTGCTGGCCACCCTTCCTGCTTTATTTTAAAAGGTAGTATGAGAAAAAGGGAGCAAGGTAACAGGGCACTGGCTGTATTTCACTTTGAAAACAACACTGAACAGGGTAATGTTGATGTTTTGAGCAACTAATCCAATCTAGCAAGAAATTAAATATACTGATGTGAAAAGTGGCATCGTTAAAAAAAAGCATTTGCTTTCTCGCTGGTTATTTCATATTTTCATATTCTGAAATTGACTAAATTGTTCAAACGTTTATTCATGTATCAGATGATTGATAACACCTTAAAGCTAGAATTAAGATTGCTGAGAAGACTATTTTAATTCTCTTTTAATTGATGTATGGTAGCTGTTTTCCCTTCTACTGTCACATCTGCTATATGAATGTACATATTCCCATCTTTAAATCAGTAGGAGCATCTACAAGGAGACTGGCAAGTCTTTTCTTAAGGCAGCTGCAGCACTGCAGAGAACTAATTCATTTGCCAGTTCATTTCTTGATATCATCCCATACTTAGTAAGTGGCTATTTTTTAGAAGTCTTCTAAATGTAGTCGTCCTTCCCAAATAGTAAACTGAAATATGAAAATATAGACACGTTTCTCAGTTTTTAATCATGCTTCAGTATCTTTGAATGGCAGCAATTTATTGTCCATAATTCTCTTGGGACTCGATATAATTTAGTAGTTCCTTTTTTCTATTGCTGATCGCATTCGGCCAACAGAAAAAATTTGTGACACAGTCTCTGGTTGTATTTCAAGAAGCAAATGCTTTTTTAAATTGCTTTTCACAAAAGTCATTTTGTTAATGTTGCATTATTGTGAAATGGAATCCTCTTTTCTTTTGTATGATTTAAAGTGTTGTGAGATTAAATATATATATACATATATATATTCTGGGTATTTAACCCTGTGTGTCGTTGAAAAATAAAACTGTTGCCTTGAATACCATTCTCCGCATAGAAAGTGAGTGACACATTTGCTTAGGCAAAAGCCC
The DNA here is from genome assembly GCA_029891615.1 of Natrix natrix natrix. Taxonomy (NCBI): domain Eukaryota; kingdom Metazoa; phylum Chordata; class Lepidosauria; order Squamata; family Natricidae; genus Natrix; species Natrix natrix. Next base: position 1,825,656 of record JAKRSK010008491.1, on the reverse strand, counting down.
AGAAGTGAAGAAGACCTGCAGGGATTTTAGTGCCTACTAAAACATATTCAAGCCAAATAGATTTGCAAATATTTTGTCCCTTGTTAACCAGTTTGATTGAATATTTCTTGAAATTAAAGCTTGAATGGAATATCCTAATAGTACTTCAAAAATATGTCAGTGTTTCTGTGTAAGTAATTCAGGCATACTTATGAGTACATCTATTCAAATTAAAAATGTTTACCTTCCAGACTCAAGGCTGTTTTTTTTTAAATCAAATCCCTTAATTTTCTATTAAATGGTGGTTTGGCCGGGTGGCACATTCAGAAATGATTTGTACAGTGTTAAGAGATGTATTACAGTTTAACCAATATAATTGTGTGTATTTTTCTGGCTGGGGATGGATTTATATTAGTGTTCAGAGCGTTTTTTTCTGTGATTAATAATGATGTAGCTGTATTTATTTATGATACTTTAATTTTCTGTATCGTTTTTCATCAAATGTTCCCAGAATAGTTTGCCTAACATAAAAATTGCAAAACTAAACAAGAATTGAATATTTCTTTTAGTATAGAAAATAACCATGAGCCATTACTGTTAGGAATGTAAGCTAACAGTTGGGTCAGCAATATATAAACCATGATGTTTCTTTAAGTACTGCTGTAATGGGATTGGTTGCTGTTACCTCAAGCAGCCATAAGATGGAACCAGAATGACTGTTAGCTCTCTGTTTGTTAGATGCTGATTGGTGGGTGTAATGAGTTACTGTGAGTTTGCTACTGTTAGCAACTTTGTGTGCTGAACTGATTATATGATACTGGACTGTGTTCGATGGATAACTGACTGACTGAACCTTGTGTAAATTGAACTCTGAATACCTCTATTTTCCACATAAGTAAAATACTATTCGGTGTCCCTGTATGCTGGTTTGTGCGTGTTCTTCCACACAACTCTCATTACGCTTCTCTGCGCACTCGCTCTTCTAACAGGGAGCTTACCTAACACTTACCTTGCTCAGGCAAAATTTATTGTTCTCATAAGTATATTTTCATGCTTGAGAATAATAACCATACACAAGGCAGTTAAAACTATTTGTTTTACAGATTTTTATAATTCTGATTTTCAGAATTACAGTGTTTTTCAGCCATTGTTTTAAAATGTACTTAATACAAGATGAAAAAACAGTGGCAAGGTCTAAGCAACAATGAGCAAAACTAAAATTTCTGCATTTACAAATCATTTTATAAATGTTGATCACTAAAAAAATAAGTATGTGCAATGACACATATGTACAGTAAGGGCCTCCTGAAATTCTTCCCCCAAAGCCATACACAGACAGACCTCCCCCCCCCGTCCCCCCCCAAATCCTTTTAGCTAAACCACGGTTATCCAACTGTGGCAACTTTTAAGATCTGTAGACTTCAACTCCCAGAATTCTGTGAGTTGAAGGGGACACATATTAAAAGTTCCCAAGATCTTATGCAGACTTTGACATTTCATTGAAAAATAATTTGACATTACCAAGTTTAATTTTGTTCCTAGAATTAAAATTTGAAGCAGCCATTTAAACATTTGGGGTCAGTACTTTGCTCACTGCTTGATTATACCTATGTATTTTTTTGGGGGGGGGGTTCCCCCAATGAGTTCCATGAAGTTTGGTATCTCTAGCTGATATTTTGTCAGTTTTCAATAATAATAATAATAATAATAATAATAATAATAATAATAATAATAATAATAATTTATTTCTTAGCCGCACCCTCTCCCGAAGGACTCGGGGCGGCGTACAACAAAACATAGGAAATAAATAAATATTTATTTAGCCATAAAAGAAGCTGCAATATGCTTTATTGACTAGAAGGATGTTCGTATTAAGTACTGTTCAGTAAGCACAGTCTATTTCAAGAAGTATATGTAGTATTTAACCAAGTAGTGTATAATCTTCACTAGTATTTTTAGGGTCTGGGCATTGCTAATATTCAGATGAACAAAATCTTTCTATAAACTAGATAACGATCGCCATATTTGAGGATTTCAAGTCCGGATTGTGTATGACTAAGATGCTCCTGTTGAAATCTACTCTTTATGCTTTAGATTTGCATGCAGAATTCTGCTGGATCCAATGTCTTAGTGAAATGAATTAAGACTGTGCAAAATGCATTGTTCTCAAACTCTTTGGCTCTTATAGAGAACGAAACATAGTTATTCCCCCCCCCCCCCCCAAATGGGTTAGTGTGATGTTTTGAGCAGAAGTAGTTTAAAAAGACAAAAGTGGGGATAAGCCAAGGACCATTGGTTGCCATTCAGAGGAAGGAGGATTTTGATAAGATTGTGGACGAACATGCCAGAGCTGTATACCACACCGGAAGGCCAAATCCTTTGACAAGGAAAAAGCATACAGGCCAGGGTATCAGTGGTGGTTGAGGTGAGGTGCTAGGAAAAATGGATGTTGGGACATGGATATATCTGAAGGGGCAAAGTCTTGCTATACAAGTAGCCCTTGACCACAATTGAGCCCCAAATTTCTATTGCTAAGTGAGACAGTTAAATGAATGTTGCCCCATTTTACGACCTCTCTTGCCACAGTTAAGTGAATCACTGCAATATGTTAAGTGAATCTGGCTTCCCGATTGATCTTCAATCAGAATAGAGCTGGGAGGGACCTTGGAGGTCTTCTATTCCAACCCCCTGCTCAAGCAGGAGATCCTCTACCATTTCAGATCCAGTCTTTTTTAAAAAATAAATAAATAAATAAACCTCCAGTGATGAAGCACCCATAATTTCTGAAGGCAAGCTGCTCCACTGGTTAATTGTCCTCACTGTTGGGAAGTTTCTCCTTAATTTCAGATGACTTCTTCCTATGATTAGTTTCCATCCATTGTTTCTTCTCTTGCCTTTCAGTGCTTTGGAAAAAAAAAGGTGGATCCCCTCTTCTTTGTGGCAGCCCCTCAAGCACTGGAATACTGCTATCATGTCTTCTGTAGGCTGGCCACACCCAATCCCTGCAATCATTCTTCATATGTTTTTGTCTTCAGGCCCTTAATCGTCTCTGTTGCTCTTATTTGTATTTTTTCCAAAGTCTCAACATCTTTTTCTTTAATGCTTTTTTTGTCAGGTCGTCACAAAAAGTGATTGCATGATCCCAGGAATCCAGCGATCATAAGAGTCAGTTGCCAAGCTTCTGAATTTTGATCTCATGACCATGGGGATGCTGCAGTGGTTGTGTGAAAAACGGTCACAGGTCACTGTTTTCAGCGTCCCTGTAACTTCGAATAGTCACTCAGTGAAGGCAAGGATTACCCGTATTCACCTTGCAAAATGGAAGTGTCCCAAATTCTCTTGTTTGGAGGTAAAATGTCTGAAAAGTGGCTTATTGTGGGTTTGAAACAAACCATTTTAGATTTCACGTATGATCTAAAATTAACTAGCCTTTTCTAATTAAAAAAACCTCTCAATACGACTCATATCTGGGTGTATATTAACATAATTAGAACTACACTAAATAAAAGATACTAAAGACAGTCTTAAAAAGTAGTCAAGTATGGACTTCTTCAAGTAGGCATTTGATAAATGGTACTTGCACTAATAACTATTTGAGCTTTAGAGCACATAAAAATTTAGAGCAGGTCTGGGCAACTATATATACAGGCAGTCCTCGACTTAAAACAGTTCATTTAGTAACCATTCAAAGTTACAACAGCACTGAAAAGAGATCTTTTGTCACACTTATGACCTTTGCAGCATCCCATGGTCACATGATCACATTTAGGTGCTTGGCAACTGGCTCGTTTATGATTGTTGCTATGTCCCAAGGTCATGTGATCTCCTTTTGCAACCTGACAAGCAAACTCAATGGGGAATCCAGGTTTATTTAAACTACCATGTTACTAGCTGCAGTTATTCACTTTAACCACTGTGGCAAGAAAAACAGGACAAACTCGCTTAACAAACGTTTCATTTAGCAGCAATAAAATTTTGGGCTCAACTGTGGGTCATAACTCGAGGATTACTTGTACAGCTTCCTGTACAGCAGCACTAAAAGCTAACAGTGGAATGATTGGATTTGGTCTGCTTTTTGATTGGGAACCAGTTTGCTTCAGAGGGTCTCAATTCTTCAACTTTGGAGAAAGCTTCAGATTTGCAAAATAGTTGAAAATCTCGCCTTGATATCACAGTGTTAACAATTTCCTTCATGCAGTCCTGATTTCCTAGCCAATGTCTCAACAGTCACGTGGGTCTTAGCTGCAGAGTTAAAATTTCTACTCCCTCATCATCCCTGTACATGCTGAAAAAGATGCTGAGGACTTGACTCATATTTAGTGAGGATGTATGAACACTTGCCGCTGTGGGATAATTCCATTTGACAGCAGCACATCTTTCGAGAATTAGAATATGCTATATTCTGTCATACATTTTAGTAGATTCAAGTATGAATCTATAGTTGATAGGGCAGGTAGGTGCAGTAATGAGTGAATAGGGGCAACTAGCAAACATGGGGGCCTATGGGGATAGATGAAGTACTTACTGGGAAGGTGGGCAAGTGGTACTTTGAATACTGGGTTTTATTTATTATTTATTTATTAATCCATTTTATATGCCGCACCCTCTCCACCAAGGGACTCGGGGCGGCGTACTAAACAGATTTAACATCTTGCTTGTTCTTTGCATCATAATAATAATATGGATATTTGAACTTGGAAATAGGTATATCCCAGCAAATTCGAAGCTAGACTTACAATTCTTAAACAAGTGATTTGCTTAAGGAAAGAATTCTGACTTAGATCTTCCAAAACTTTTCTTGCACACACGTATTTCTGATGAAAGCCCCAGCTGTATGACTCAGTTCCCCTACAGGTAGCCCTCAAAGGAGAATCATAATAGAGCCCAGAATTATGGTCGTAAATTGTGGTTCATAGGTTGAAGCATTACATGACAGGATCTGATTTTGTGACCATTTTTTATGATGGTTGAGCGAATCTCTTCTCCCAATGGGTACCCCCTTTCCCCCCCCCCCCCCAGAAACTGGAAGTAAGAGAGCACAAATTGCTGTCATGGGAGGGCAGGACACTGTTAATTGTTGTAAAGGTGAGCCAGCTGCCAGGTGCTCAAAATGCAGTTTACTTGACCATAGAGGTGTGTGTGTGTGTGTGGGGGGGATGGCTCAGTGGTTAAAGATGCTGAGCTTGTCAGCTGGAAAGCTGACAGCCCGGGTTCAAGGGCCAAGCTCCGCATGATGCAGGGAGCTTCCGTTACCCTAGCGCCTGCTTACGTAGTAGGCATGCAAGATAATTAGATACCACTTTGTTGGGAAGATAACAGCCTACTGTGCGTCTTGGCATAGTCATGCTGGCCACATGACCACAGAAACATCTTTGGACAATGCTGACTCCCTCGGCAAAGAAACTTGAGATATGCACCGCTCCCTAGCATTGGACACGGCTGGACAGGGGATACCTTTATCTTTAGTATAGCTGAGTATAGCTACTGGGATTTCGAAAATGAGTTGCAAGTAGCTCTGGGGAGGTCTGTTGTAACTTTGAGCTGTTGTTAAGCAACTGGTTGTTAAGTCGAGGACTGCCTGTGTTGTTAGCTATGTTACCATTTCCCCCCCACTGGGTAGGTTGAGTTATAGTTGGAAGTCTTGCATGAAATTGCCCCCCATTTTATTTTGGATTGTAGAAATAACTGAGTAATACTTGTGGGTTACTAGAAATATTGCTCAATGCTTTTCATGTGCTCCAGGAAAGGCTCTATGTATTGGATGCATTTGTTGCTTTGTACATATATAGATAAGTAGATTTATGCACTTACATAAGTAGATCTATACGCTGCTTCTGTTTCAACAGTACCTCTTTACTTCCCTCCCCCCAAATTTAGTTGTTGCTTTTCTCATTCACCCAATGTTGTTGGTTACCCTCTTGCAGTACAGCACAAGATGTGTGTGTGTGTGTGTTTCAATTTTCACAAAGTTGATACAAATGACCCAAACCAGACTAGAACTTTCAAAAGTTATCCAAACCTCGCAAGAACTCTAATCAAACAAAAGCTAAACGCCTTTTAAAAGTTTTATTCTCCGATTTCCTCGGGATCCCTTCCAGGTTCAGGCATGCAGATCGTTTTGAGATATATATCGTAGTGTCTTGAGCCAAGGTATGCGCCAAAAGCAACTTGGAGGAAAGCAGCAAATCTCATCTTTTTGAAAACCGGTTTACTAAGCATGACCCAGAATCGCACTGCATTGTCTTTGTTTGGCAAGGGAGCAGTATAGTATCTGGAAGAGAGAGAAAAGGCTATGAAGAAGAGTTTGGCTAAGATTGCGATAACTTAGGAATTAACAGCTTTGTCACTCCGTTAAAAAGGACCCATTTCCCAGTTTCAAATAGACTACTGCTGAGAAGGAAATAAACTGCTGACAGTTTCTTTCTAAAATTTCCCATCCCTGCATAATTTTGCTCAAAGGAGGAAACTGGTAGACCTCAACTTACATGCATTTGTTTAGTGACCCTTTGAAGTTAAAACGGAATTGAAAAAAGTGACCTATGACCATTTTTCACACTTAGTTGTGGCATGCATGCCTGTGGTCACATGATCAAAATTGGCAACTGGCCCATGGGGTCAAGTAGATCACCTTTTGCGACCCTCGGACACACAAAGTCAACAGGGAAGCCAAATTTACTTTACAAAGATAATACTAGCTTAGGAACTGCGATGATTCACTTAACGACTGTGGCAAGAAAGATCGTGAAATGGGGGCAAAACTCACTTAACAACTGACTTGCTTAGCAATGGCTGTTTTGGGCTCAATTGTGGTCGTAGGTTGAGGACTACCTGTACAAAGAAGGATATAGACTTAGATGTAAAGCTTTTGCAATAATGGGCTTCAATTGTAATGTTAACTCATTACATTCTGGAAGCCTGCTCCCTCTTCCTACAGGTGGTCCTTGTTTTATGACCACTTGTTCAGCGACCATTCGAAGTTACATTGGTGCTGAATTAGGGGATTTATCGCAGGTCTTCAAGTTCTGGCTATCGCAGGATCCCCATGGCCATGTGATTGGTCCCCAGTTTAAGATTACAACGTTGTAATGTCCTATGGCAGGGGTGTCCAAACTTGGGAACTTTAAGACTTGTGGACTTCAACTCCCAGAATTCCCCAGCCAGCATGGCTGGCTGGGGAATTCTGGGAGTTGAAGTCCACAAGTCTTAAAGTTCCCAAGTTTGGACACCCCTGTCCTATGGTCATGTGATCATGATTTTCGACATTTTCTGCTGGCTTCTCATAAGTAGGGAATTAGAAGCTGCTTAATGAATTGCAGTTTTCCTTAACAGCAACAGCGAGGACTATGAAAATTGCAGTTGCCAGCTGCCATCCTGAGCCAGGGGCTACCCGTATTCTCACGAAGTTGAGGAAAACATTTTAATTGAGAAAATAATTTAGTACGTAAGACGGGAAGGTACAGAATCCTACAATCGACAGGATCATGTTGGATAATTACATTGATTTAAGGCTTACATCCCAGTGCTTTTGTTACCCACATACTGTAGTTCCAACAGTGAAAGACCATCAAGGAATGCTTATATATGAAAACAGACTATCTCACAAAACTGAAGCAATGGATAAATACCCTTTCCCCCCAAAATAAGACTCAACCAGAAAAGAACCCTAGCATGATTGTTCAGGATGCTCGTGATATAAACCCTACTCCCAAATAAGCCCATTAAGATCATCAGCCAGACGGACACATTTTAGTATCGTATTTTCCCGAAAATAAGATCTCGCTGGAAAATAAGCCCTAATGCGGGGTTTTTTTGGGAGCAAAAATTAATAAGACCCGGTTTTATTTTCAGGGAAACACGGTAGGGTTTGGGGAATTATGCCCAGAAATAATAGAAGTTTATAAGACTGAAAGCACACAGTTTTGTAGACATTTGAATTTCAAGCAAATGGTTAATAAATAATAAAAAAGCAATTTCCAAATACAAACAAAACACAAATCTTGGTTCCTGCAAATAAAATGCTAACAGAGTGCTTAATGCGGTTGAAACATACCTTGTAGCCAGCAATCCATTCAGAGGCAGCGCTAGAATGATGGGGTAGAAAAAGCCCACAACAGCTCCTACTAAACCTCCTCTCACCATAGCACAGATTTCACAATTTAAATTACCTGAAACAACAATGGAATGAACTGAATTAATATTTGTGGTATAAAATCCTGTCCTAGAAAAATTGCAATGGACGTGCTGCATGCTGACAATGTTCCTCTTGTGGGATTAGCTTAGGTATGGAGCATGTGACATAAAATGCTATGTTCCAAGTGTCCCAAATTCCAGTGTTTCTTTCTTTCTTTTCTTTCTCTCTCCCTCCCCCTCCCTCCCTTCTCCCTGAGCCATAAATTAGCAGAGTCATCCATGCCAAGTTCTACTACATAGCCTGCAAAGCAATTGGCCCAGGGTTATTTTAGTTATTTTTAAATTATGGAAGCACACCTTTAGGAATGCTAATACCTTAGCTAGCTTTCTGTAAGTTGTATAGATAACTCTACAATGTTTATCATCCTTTCTAGTGGTCCTAATCAAAACATGGAGGAGCATGGAATTGTTTCAGATTTCTATTGCAAGAGAACCCTCAAAACAAGCTTGAATGAGATGCCTACTTTTCTTGGCCTTGGGTTTTTCAAACTACCCATTCTGAATGCAGATTTATTCGTCTTCCGTCACTTCCTCAGATAGATAGCCCTGGCAATTTTTAAGATGTGTGGACTTCAAACTCCCAGAATTGGCTGGGGAATTCTAGGAATTGAATTCCACATATCTTAAAAAAGCTGCCATGGTTGAGAAACAATGGATCAGAGGGAAAAATTCTGTATTTAAAAAGCAGTTTGCTCTAGTTTGGTTGCAATACTATCAGAAAAAAACAGATTGTTCAGACTACATTGATGCCTATCCTAATTATGCTGATGTCTTTTCCAGGGCTGCTTTTGTTTTATCAGTAATTTCTTAAAGAACGTTTCATAAAATGGACTATAAAAGGCTTTGGAAAACACACATCCTTACTGCAGTGATGGAGAACCTTTTTGGCACCGAGTGCCGAAAAGGGAGCATGTCCCGCGTGCTCATCTAGGCCTCAACCAGGAAGAGGAGCTGCCCAGGGGGCATGCGCGCACCGGAAAATGTACTTCTGATTTCCACAAAGCCGCCTGGTTACTGTCGTGCATGCTCACGTGTTAATCAGCTGGCTGGCAAGCATGCTCACGCCAGAAAATGGAAGACCAGCTTTTCTGGTTTCCAGCACTGCTGCACACACAAAGGCCAGCTGATCGACACATGCGCATGTGCACTAGAAACCCAGAAGAGAAATGGGCAACAGTGCACGTACCAGGCAACATGGCTCCGTGTGCCAGTTTGGGCACGCGTGCCATAGATTCGCCATCATGGTCGTATTGGATGCTTCTCCTTTAGAACAGCAGAGCTTCAGTAAAGATGCCACTTCTCCACAATGGAGCAGCCAGAGAAAAGAATAAGCTTACGGTGTGCATCTTCATGTAGAAACCTGATTAATATCCTCAACTGGACTTTTGATTACCTGGCAGTTGAAATATTGCAAGGTGCTGTACATGGGTCTGCCCTTGAAGACTATCCAGAAGCTACAGCTTGTCCAAAATGCAGCAGTCTTGAGAGTAGCAATGGGAGCTTCTTGTTACGTCCGTGTATCACTGCTGTTGGGCAAGGCTTCAAGGTGCTAGTCATGTCCAAGTTGGCACATGGCTTCCAAGTGCAATTCAAGGTGCTGGATTTTCACAGAAAAGGGTCTGGCTAGTTGAGAGTCCATTTGCATCCATTCACTTCTACCCATATGAAAAGGTGATCCAGGTCCAGTCAGTTAACAATTGTCCTCTTATGAGATTCAGGAAGCGTGCCTATTCTGTTGCAGCCCCCAGTTATTTATTGAAAAGACGCAACTTGTAATAAACAGCAGTCACCAAAGATACACACAATGACCACTCTCTTAGTGTCCTGGATATTCAAGTTTCTTAAGGCATCACGCTGTTGGCCTGAATAGGCAGTTTGGGGACCCCCTGTCAAGTCTTTATGAATTCTACTGTTTTCTCTGGGTGGTTACGTCTCTTACTGTGTTTTTAAAGTTCTGTTTTTGAAATATTGTAAATCTGTTTGAAAATAGAACCTTTGAAAGGCAACCCATCACCCTAACCAAGAGTGGTGAAGTACCGTATTTATAAGAAGCACCAAGATTTCGAAGAGGTAAGTTTTTGTCCTCCCCAGCCCCCAGGAGCACTCTGCAGGCTTCAGCAGGGCTGGGGGAAGGCAAGAATGCTCCTGTTTTTGTGGAAAACGGACTAAAAACGGGCCGTTTTTCGCCAAAACGGAAGCGTCTTTGCCTTCCCCCCCAATCCTGCTGAAGCCTACACAGTGCTGCTGGGGGAAGGCAAAAAGACCTCCGTTTTTGCGACAAACGGGCTGTTTTTTTTGCAAAAATGGGATGCAGGGGTAGGCTTTGGGAGGTCAAAAATGGGTGTATTCGGTGTATAAGATGCACTTACATTTCCACCCTCTTTTTTGGGGGGGAGGAAAGGTGCCTTTTATACTCCCCCCCCCCCCCCAAAAAAAAAACCCGGTATGTTGGAAATTATTCTGAGAATTGTACAGTGCACAGTGAATGGAAAAAAGAAACTCCTAAGAATTGGAGTTATAACTTTAAGGTTTACTTCATCTGGAGCAGTAAGCATCAGGATCTTACTTAACTATTACACACTATTGGGTTCTGTTTTGTGGAGCATATATAAAAAACAAAAGCAATCAATTCCAGAACCACCACTAGAAATAGTTAGTTATTAGACACACCATGTAATAAAGAGGATGGAATCCAATCTGGCTCAGTGAAGGTAAGTCTATGCCATGCCAGAAATATCAGAATCGTTATTACAGAGATGGGGGAAAAATTATTGCATTATTTGGATGAAGTCTTAAGACATACCTGTCATCAAAGAGTGTTTTACTAGGGCCTCATAAGCCACTGTAGTTGTGACGAGTGGCAATAAGGACATGGCTGCAACTGATGAATAACGAGCCTGTGTGACATGCAGAAGCTTCCTAAAGGAATTATTGGCTATTAAGGCAAGGAGGCTTGAATTGAGGCCAAGGCCGAAGCCTCCACTGTGGAAGAAATTTCTGTAGAAGAAAAGGAGGTATTATTGCTCCTGCCATCACCAATGACTACAACACCAACCTGTCTATCAGCATAGTGCATCACACATTATAGCAAAAGAATAAAAAAGGAAAGCAAATATTCTCACTCCGAAAGCCTAAAATAGTATAGAATCTCATGACATGTTCCTGAGGACTAGCTTCATGGTGGGTACATTTTCTACCAAAAGCAATCAGGGTTCACACAGTAGTGGCAACAAGACTAGTTTCTGCTAAGGGAAGTCTGACATTTTTAGGCAAACAAAAAGCATGATTAAAATTAGCATCCATTTATTCCCTTGGACTGCAAGGCGATCAAACAAGTGACTTCTAGAGAAGATCAACCCTGACTGCTCTTTAGAAGGCCAGATCCTGAAGAGGAAACTCATGCTTTGGCCACCTAATGAGAAGGAAGGATTCACTGGAGAAGAATCTAATGCTGGGAAAGATTGAGGGCAAGAGAAGAAGGGGATGACAAAGGATGAGGTGGCTGGATGGAGTCACCGAAGCAGTCGGTGTGAGCTTAAATGGACTCCAGTGGACAGGAAGGCCTGGAGGAACATTGTCCATGGGGTTGCGATGGGTCAGACTCGACTTTGCAACTAACAACAACAAATTGCCACCACTGTATGAACCTGATTGCTGGTACCTTTCATAAAGCTAGTCCTCGGGAATATGTCATGAATTTCTATACTATTCTAAGCTTTCAGAGTGAGCCTTAAGGTTGACAGAGGCATACATGTGCAGGTGAATTGCTTAGGTAGTAATGAATGCAAAGACAATTTGATCAGCAAACAGAACCCTGCTTGCCTCCTAAAGCAGGTGTGGACTATTGCAGCACTCAAGAGGTTGCACTTTTGAAACTCTTTTGTTTGACAGATGGGCACGGTTATGGTTCCATCAGAATTTCCAGTGTATTTGGGGGAGAATTAACATTTTCAACAGTTTCCTACCCAGATTCAACAGTTTTAGGAGGTTTTTTTAAAAAAAACCAATGAAACATCCTCTTTCCATGATTTCCCTTTTTCTGAAAGGCACAAATGTTACCTGTGCCCAATATTCTTAATTTTTATAAGTCTAGAATTGTACTCGGAATTCTACTCTCCGAAAATAAATAATGGTAAGAAATTATTTAGATTTGTAAATAGTTACTAATCAATCAAAAATGGCTTTTTCATCCCCATTTCGGGGCTGAAAAACATTTTGCTCACAAAGAACAAAGTATAAAATATATGTCATTAAGGGTGAACTATATCTGAAGCTAAATATTTTACTTTGCAACGTTGGGCTGGCAGCCTCCATATGTAGAACTCACAATTTTTTTTGACTGCTGGCTTTGCTAGCGGATGAAAATACACGGAGAGCTTCACTTTGCCTATTTCATAACTTGGGAAGTTAAAAAAACTATTGCAAAAAAAAGCTCAACTAAACATGCTAGATTTGGTTGGCTTTAAACCTGATTAGGGGCTGTGTGTGTATGTATTTCAATATATGGCATGCACCAAGAAAATAAAAGAAAGAAAGGGAGACAATAAGTTTGAATTGCAGTATTTTCTGCTGCATTCTGGAGGTTCAGAAAATAAGAATCTTTTCTTAACTATATTTACATCGCATTATCAGGGTGCAGATTCCCGAGTGCTTTGAAAACAGAACTGTCAAAAAGGAGTCCTTGACTTATGAGCACAATTGAGCCCAAAATTTCTGTGGCTAAGCGAGACAGCTGTTAAGTGAGTCTTGCCACATTTTGCAATCTTTCTTGCCACAGTTGTTAAATGAATCACTGCGGTTGTTGAGTTAGTAATACAGTTGTAAAATTGTATTCTCCATTTGACATTGCTTGTCAAATGATCACAAAAGGAATCACGTGATTTGCGATTGTCATAAAGATGTGCAAACTGCCAAACGACCAAATTTTGATCACAGGACCATAGGGATGTTATAATGATTGCGTGAAAAATGGCCATAAGTCACTTTTTTTCAGTGCCCTTGTAATTTCAAGTGGTCACTAAAGAAACGGTTATAAGTCAGGGACCCCCCTTACTTAAATATTCAGATATTTGCAAAGTCTTAGTGCTCACTGATCTTTCTGAGGCAGCCTTTCAAACATCGTTTGCCAGGCGGCTTCTGAGATTCTTCTTGGATTTTTGATTTTTTTCTCCATAGGATGGTCCAGAAATTCTTTCCCTGCCATTTTAATCTCTGGAGGGTTGAGAAAATAAAGCGGATTAAAAGAGAACATACATAATGGTATTGTAATGCTTCGGTAATGCTTCTTATCAGTACGTTGGATCTCTACTTTTACCCAAGCCTAGGAAAAAAAAAGTGCTTTAAGATTCACTTTAGATTTTCAGTAATTAATAGATTTCCTTAAAGCAGGGAGGGAACTTGGAAAATTAAGCTGCTGTAAGGAATAGCTTAGAAGTCCACTGTTTTCGCTCAGACCCTGTAGCACTTCCGAAAATATGTAGTCGTAATATTTTATTATTTTACAAAAACAGGGTGCTGCATGTCTTTGCCCAAAGAAATCTCTTTAAATTATCACAAAATAAAATTGCTTCCTGGTACACACTTAATAAAATAAACAAAAAAAAAATTGAATGCAAACTTTAAGAATAGGGGGTCAATTTATTTTCTAAAGCACCAGAGGGCAAGACAAAAAACAATGGAAGGAAACTAATCAAGGAGAGAAGCAGCCTGAAATTAAGGAGAAGCTGCCTAACCAGTGGAATGGTTTGCCTTAAGAAGTTGTGAGTCCTTCACCACTGTACGTTTTTAAGAAGAGACTGGACAGCCACATGTCTCAAATGATATAGTGTCTCCTGCTTGAGCAGTGGGTTGGACTAGAAGACCTCCAAGGTCCCTTCCAGCTCTATTCTGATTGATGTTACAGTGCCTTCCCTCTAATGTTTAGAGTCTAAACAGCATTTGCAAGACATTCCAGTAAAGGGTATTAACTACAGAGGGCCATAATATTCCATATAAATATGTGCTCTGTCCTTGCTCCAAATACCTTATAGAAGATTTTATCCATTATTATTGTAGTGCTCTATTTCCCCTTCAGCATGTGGAAAATTTCTGAATCCCACTCTTGATAAGGAAATCATTTTGGCCTAATTCATATAAAATTGAACATGTAATGAATTGAGAGAAGGAACAATGCTATGGACGTTAGCAAGCTTTACATGGATTGCTGCTGAACAGTATATATCAAAAGTTTCTAATGCTTTCTCATATTTTATTTGCTGGAATGAGTGTGTTAATATTTTCACTGATTATTTTTAATATAATTATTTTATTAATGGCATTTTTAGGTAGGTTTTATTTTCGTTACTACCAATGGACAAAGCAGTAACTTAAATTGAAAGCTGTCCAGAGTCACTTGATTGAGTTTGGCAGCTATAGAAATGGAATAAATAGATTGATATATTGATAAAGCCTATTTATTTTTCTAATGCCAAGAGAGCAACAAAGAAACAAGTTAACTGTTACATATCAAATCCTGCTCTTCCTATTGTAAAGTCTAAGCAACTGAAACCATTTATGCTGGAAAATGAAGAACTAAAATGTCTCAATTCACTTTAATAACTTCCTGAAACACAGATCAATCAGTCAAGACACTGTGCTCCAATGTCCTACATTCAATTTCCCCCCCTTTTATTCCTATCTATTTTTATATACACTGGCAAACTAATATCAGAAGCCTGTCCCTCCCTCCTTTCCTCTTCTTTTCCTTTTCTTTTACTTCCCATTTTCTTTTCATTTGTGTTGTTTTTATTCTGTAAGAAAGGTTTAATAAAAATTAAAACTGATTTGAAGATGCAAAATACATGCACAGGTACAATGCATTTACGTGTGCTAAATCACAGCTGCCTTCAAACTGCTGGGAAACTTTTTTTTACAAGGCTTTCCTAAACTTTTTTTGCCAACACATTTCCCCTACATATCCCAGCTCCTAAGCAAACACTTAGAATAACTTCACTGTCACTTTGAATGTACACTAATCGGCATACATTAAAATGAAATTTCATTGCATACAACGGGCTACCACCTCCAATATACACTACACAATTAAATAAATAAATACAAAATTAAGCATATACCCACATATATGACACAAAGAAACAGCAGAGTCTACTTCGTATGTATAACATGCTCATGGCGAGAAAAAAGAATCTTGCCAGTTTACCAGGCGGATGACACAAGGGAACAAAACTGTTAAGGAATCTGGTAGTCTTGCTAGAAATGCTTCAAAACCTCCTCCCAGAGGGGAGCAACACAAAGTAAAGTGGAAACAAGGCCAGGAAACTTTGGGAAAGGTGGATTTATTGTCACGATGCAACTAAAAGTACACGCCTCCCCTGGGCTCTTCCTGCACCTCACAAGTTGGGAAACTTTGTTTTGGGGTAACAAGTGTCATTTCAACAGTGAGGTGGACTGCATATAAATTTAATAAGTGAAAGTTGGATTGTTTTCTGAAGCCGAAGCTGACCTCACATTCTGATTTACACTGGAGTTCTTCATCAACCCCACAGAGAGGAACCATGCACGTTAGCACTCGTTCCTGTTTTCCTTCCTTCCACTCTTCTGTCCATCTACTCCTTCCTTCTATCCATCCACTTATTTCTTCTTTCCTTCTGTCCATCCACTCCTTCCTTCCTTCCGTCCATCCACTACCTTCCTTCCATCCATCCACTCCTTCCTTCCGTCCATCCACTCCTTCCTTCCGTCCATCCACTACCTTCCTTCCTTCTGTCCCTTCATTCTTTCTGTCCATCCCCTTCCTTCCTTCCTTCCTTCTGTCCATCCACTACCTTTCTTTCTTCCATCCATTCACTTCTTCCATCTTTTTTCCTTCTGTCCATCCACTACCATCCACTCCTTTCCCTCCTTTTGTCCGTCCATTCACTCCTTCCTTCTGTCCATCCACTAGCTTCCATCCTTCCGTCCATTCACTCCTTCCTTCCTTCCTTCCTAACCAACCAACCAACTGCTTTCAGCACATAGGAAGGTCGGGCCCAATGCAGGAAGAACCAAACCCGCCCCCTTGCCCCATTTTTCAGCAGCGTTGCAGCCAGTTCCCTCTCGCAGTAGCAAAAATTATCCTAGTCCAGCAGCCCCCCCTCCCCTTTTACTCCCCCCTCCCCCCCCCGCAATCCATCCCTGCGTCGGAATCCCGGCTAGCGGTCCACAACCTTCCCCAGCTGGGCAACAAAGATCTGTAGGCAGCCCACCCAGCCAGAGCTACACAGAGAGGTGTCTTTTCTTCTGCAACAATCCCTGCACTGCCCGGCGTTGTTTCATTTAAGGCCCGTTTGAACCAGGAGAGAAGCCAGAGAGGAAGGCCTCCCAGTTTAGAGCAAAGGCGAAGCTTCTTCTCCGGTAATATTGAACTGCAAACTAGGGCATACAAAACCTTTGCCAGACCAATCCTCGAATACAGCTCGTCTGCCTGGAATCCACACTGTATATCGGACATTAACACGATCGAGCGAGTGCAGAGGTATTTCACGAGAAGAGTCCTCCACTCCTCTGCTCACCTTATGCCACCAGACATGAAATTTTGGGCTTGGACAACCTGGAACTACGCCGCCTACGGTCTGACCTAAGCATAGTACACAAAATTGTCTGCTACAATGTCCTACCTGTCAACTGCTACTTCAGCTTCAACCACAACAATACACGAGCACACACATTTACATTTAGTAGTAAATGTGTGGAACACTCTACCTCATCCTGTTGTTAGTTCCTCTAACCCTTATACCATTTACCTCAAGTTGTCTACCATGGACCTTACACGTTTTTTAAGAGATCCAGAAAGGGGGCGTGCATAAGCAATGTAAATAAAACAATAGATACAAACTCAAGGTAAACCGCTCCAAACTTGACTGCAGAAAATATGACTTCAGCAACAGAGTGGTCAAAGCCTGGAATGCTCTACCTGACTGTGGTTTCTTCCCCAAACCCCCATAACTTTAACCTTAGACTGTCTACTGTTGACCTCACCCCATTCCTAAGAGGTCCGTAAAGGGGGCATGCATCAGCGCACCACCGTGCCTACCGTCCCTGTCCTACTATCCCCATTTATTCGTATCTATTTCCTGTACTCATAATCATGTCTATACTTATATCTGTTATCTGAGTCATACTTGACAAAATAAATACATGAATAAAATAAAACATGACATAACAATTTCCTACCTGTCAATGACTACTACTTCAGCTTCAGCCACAACAATACACAAGCACACAATAGATACAAACTCAAGGTAAACTGCTCCAAACTCGATTGCAGAAAATACGACTTCAGCAACAGAGTGGTCAACGCCTGGAATGCTCTACGTCAGGGGTGTCCAAACTTGGGAACTTTAAGACTTGTGGACTTCAACTCCCAGAATTCCCCAGCCAGTTCCCAAGTTTGGACACCCCTGCTCTACGTGACTCCGTTGTTACATTCTCAACCCCCCAAAACTTTAACCTTAAGCTGTCTAGTGTGGACCTCACCCCATTCCTAAGAGGTCTGTAAGGGGCCTGCATAAGCACACCAGCGTGCCTACCGCCCCTGTCCTAATATTCCCTTGTATTCTTATCCATTTCATGTATTCGTAATCATGTCTATACTTACATCTGTCATCTAATTTATGCTTGACGAAATAAAATAAATAAAACCGATCAATGGTGGTGATGGTGATGAAGAGAGAAAAACGGAGTTTTCTCATCCGCACCTCCCCGCCCTTTTTAAAATTTATTTTACTTATTTCGTCAAGTATGAATTAGATAACAGGTAAGTATAGACATGATTATGAATACATGAAATGAATACGAATGCAAGGGAATATTAGGGACGGTAGGCACGCTGGTACGCTTATGCACGCCCCTTAAAAAGAATGGGACACCTTAACAGTAACAGAGTTGGAAGTGGCCTTGAAGGTCATCTAGTCCAACCTCCTTTGCGCTATAGGAGACCCTATACTAGGGATTCGAACCGGCGACCTTTCTGATCGACAAGCTCAGCGTCTTGCCTTCCTTTCCCCACCAGCTTCCACCTACGTTTTTATATATAGGCGCTTCTCTTTCTTGCTTAGCCGCAGCCCCGGTCAGACGAGCTCTTCGCTCAGCCTCCCCGCCACCGAAGCGCTGAGGTCGCGCGGGCTCGCTTGGGTCACACGCCGCCCGCGGGGGCCGCCATCTTGGCCCGGTCACGTGGCCCGGCTGGGATTGGGCGGCTGGGCGGGAAAGAGGCCGCGCGCCGGAGCCGCCCATTGGCCCCCTCGGCGCTCAAGGCCCGCCCCCTTCCCCCTGTGGCCCCGCCCCCGCCTTGCTCTCCGGCCGTGTTGAGGCGCGTAATCAGCCGGGAGGCCGGAGAGGCGGCTGCGCTTGCTGAGGCGAGGGATGGCGGTGGCCGCGGCGGCTTTGGCGTTCTCGCGGTGGTTTCCACGCCGATGGAGCTGAGCCGGCAGCTCCGGGGAGAGCGAGCGAGCAAGGCCGGCTGAAACGGACGGACGGACGGATGAAGCGGCGTTAATTTCCACCCCTTCCCCGAGCGCGGAGCCCCTGCGACGAGCCGCCGCCAGCGCGGTAATAATCTCTCTGCAAAAACAGAAACAAAAAAAAACCCCAGCCCCCTGTTAAATGGCTCTTTCGGGGGAGCCAGGGTTCATTCGGCGCGGCACGGACTCCACTCCCCATCGTTCCCAGCCAGCGTGGCGAAGGGGCGTGTCGGGGTGTGTAGAAGCCCATCGTTCCCGGCAGCCTGTCCTGACGCTGCCCCTCCCCCCATCCATCGATTGATTGGCGTCCTCCCAAAATGGGTTGGACTACCAGGCCCTTTCTGGGTGCCTTGGACTACCATCCCCATCATCCTGGGTTAGGAAAGGGGTGGGGTGGGGGTGGGGGTGGGTGGGAGATGTGGGTCCAGGAAAGAGACTTGTGGTCCATTTGTTTTCCTCCACACTAGAAGCTTGGGCTCTTGAGTCCACCCACAACTTTTCCCTGTCTCCCCAGTATTTTGACACCCCCATTTTTATGCTTTTTCTCATTTTCCTACAATCTGCTCAATCCGCTATTCTTGTTTATTTGGGTTGCTTATTTAATCATATATGTATGTATGTGTGTGTTTATGTATGTATCTATGTATGTAGGTTTACGCCAAGACCTGTATGTATGTATGTATATATTTATTTATCAGCACAAATACAACACATACATGTATATGTATATATATGTATATATATATACACACACACATATATACTATGTATATAGATACACATACACAAACATATATATACTCTATATACATTAATACTATATTTAAAGCTTATTTAAAGGGCTCAGTGGCTAAGTCGCTGAGCTTGTTGATCAGAAAGGTCAGCAGTTTGAATTCCTAGTACAGCGTAATGGAGTGAGCTCCCATCACTTGTCCCAGCTTCTGCCAGCCTAGCAGTTCGAAAGCAGGTAAAAAATGCAAGTAGGAATCCCCTTGGGTGGGAAGGTAACAGCGTTCCGTGCGCCTTCGGCGTTGAGTCATGCCGGCCACATGACCACGGAGGCGTCTTCGGACAGCGCTGGCTCTTCGGCTTCGAAACAGAGATGAGCATCGCCCCCTAGAGTCAAGAACGACTAGCACATATGTGCGAGGGGAACTTTTACCTTTACCTATTTAATCCCTCCCTTGAGTCTTGCTTCATCTTTGCCTCCATCACTTGACACTTCATATTTTAATTATTTTACTCCCACCCACTTTGCAACCTGCTTAAAACATCTTCCCACCCATGATCATGCCTTCTCACTTGCTGCTTCTTTTCATTTTTAGTCTCTGCAACCTTTTCTTGAGGGGGGGGGAAACTTCCATTCTTCTATGGTGAGGCATTCATTTATCTCAGTTTCCTTATCCTTGCTTCCCATATGAACAGCTGGCTTCACCTGAAGTGTGTAACTAACTTAGTTAAAGAGCTAACCTATTAACATTTGATTGGGTTTTAATGGTTTAGCCTGCAGACTCAACTCTTTTGCAGACTCAGATCCAGTGCATTATGCTAATCCAGAAAATTACTTAATTTGGTAACCAAGTGGAGCACCCGAAATATTCCTTTAGTTATTTGATTCGTACAGTTGTCCACTTCACTTTTACATGAGGGGGGGTCCTTGGTGTTCTCTGATCTTGGTGGCCTTCTTGGCAGATGTTTCATTACCTAAGTAGGTAACATCAACAGTTTGTCATCTGTTTACAGGTAGTCCTCAACGATCACAATTGAGCCCAAAATGTATATTGTTAAGCGAGAAATTTGCTAAGTGAAATTTGCCCCATGTTACAACTTTTCTTGCCACGTTTGTTAAGTGAACGACTGTTAAAATTAGTAGCATGGTTGTTAAGTGAATCCGGTTTCCTCGTTAACTTTGCTTGTCAGAAGGTCGCGAAAGGCAATGACATGACTGTGCCACTGCAACCGTCGTAAATGTGAGTCGGTTGTCAAGCATCCAAATGTAGATCATGTGACCATGGGGATGCTACAATGGTTGTGTGAAAAACGGTCAGAAGTCACAGGGACGTCGTAAGTTTGAACGGTCACTGTTGTAAGTCGAGGACCACCTGTACTTTTATGTGAGCTTGGAGACTCTTAATAAAATACATAAACGCACAATAGAAAAAATAGAAAATAAAACTAACCGCAAGCAGCAGGTCGTAATGTACGGAGGCAGCCAGGAGATGCAATCTGTGATATACCCAGGGCTATAGACTTGGACACAAAGCCAAGTTTTCAAAGCCTTACAAAACGCCAACAGATAAAAACCATACTGCTCTTTTAGGTGAAATGGGGGATGTCACACAAGAAACAAGGGGGGGGGGGGGCTGAGGCTCAGCCGGTGGATGGGAGAGAGGATGCAACAGCTAGAAGACTCAGATCACAAAAGTGATTTGGAATGCTATTGCAATTGTTGCTACAATGTATTTTTATGGAAGTGATACAAAACAAATGATTGAAACATACTGATGATTTTGTGTCAAATTTTAAACTGCTAATACTTAGGTAAATGCTGATATTTTTCTATCATTGTTTGTAAGTTGCAAGACCTGGGGGGGCTTCTCCTCCCCGCACGATGTAGCTGTCAAAAGGTTTTATACCCTTTTTTCCCTGAAATCTTTTTAAAAAACCAATAAAAAGTTTGAATAACAAAAAAAAAAAAACCAACAGATTCAGGGCCACTTTAACTTTAAGTGAAGATGATGTTCTAAAGCAGGGGCCCCCAACCCCTGGACCACGAACAGGTACTAGTCCACCACCTGTGAGCCGCGCAGCTGCAGGTGAGCAGCAGGGCAGAGAGTGAAGCTTCATCTGCATTTGCAACCATTCCCCAGCGCTGGCATCACCACCTCAGCTCCATCTCCGATCAGGCATTAGATTCTCATAGGAGCATCACACACACACACAAACACACCTATCTCACCACAAGTCCATGGAAAAATTGTCTTCCACAAAACTGTTCCTTATGCCAAAAATGTTGGGGACCACTGTTCTAAAGTGTGGGTACTATAGCAGAAAAATATTTCCTCTCGGCCCCACCAGCTGATAACTTCGTAGCTGACAGGGCCCAGAGCATGTCTCTCCTGCCACTTCAGGTAGGATAGGTAGAAAAGATCAGTTCAGTTCACCTTCTGTGGGTAAACCATGCCCAGATGTTGACCCACCTGTCTCCCTTGCTTCTTATCTCAGTCCCATCGTGCTGATGATTCTTGCCATTTTCTTCTGCTGCACATTTCTCCATCTTTTATTTCCTCCCCCGAAGCACCCTGACTCACCCAGAGACTCATTTTCATGTGGTCTGCTGCTGTATTCATATTCTTGTGTGTTATTCACCTCTGCTTTCTTTCCTGCCAGTTTTCCTTGCTGCCTCTTAAAAATCTTCTTTTTATGCCACTGGGCAAAAATAGACAGGGTGGCTCAGTGGCTAAGACGCTGAGCTTGTCAATCAGAAAGGTCGGCAGTTCGAATCCTGAGCACTGTGTAACGGAGTGAGCTCCCGTTACTTGTGCCAGCTTCTGCCAACCTAGCAGTTCGAAAGCATGTACAAAAATGGAAGTAGAAAAATAGGAACCACCTTTGGTGGGAAGGTAACAGCATTCCATGGGCCTTTGGTGTTTAGTCATGCCGGCCACATGACCACGGAGATGTCTTTGGGCAGTGCCGGCTCTTCGGCTTTGAAACAGAGATGAGTACTGCCCCCCAGAGTCAGGAACGACTAGCGCATATGTGCGAGGGGAACCTTTACCTTTATATGCCACTGGGCACATCTCGTCTTTGCTGGGGCCTGCTGATCTAGGATCCTTTCAGATTTTTGCTGTTTGATTTATTTTCTTAATGGTCCTTCATTCCACATCAAAAATGCATGCACATTGCTTCTTGTAGTGCCCCATTTCAAGTTCTCTTTTCCCCTTCTTTCTCTATTTTTCTCTATCTCAAACCTGCCATGAACTTTAAACTTTGTCATGCCTCCATTTTTATGCAACTGTTTCTTCCCCTTATGTAGAGATAGTACTCTGGTTCACATATCCTTCCAATTCAACATCTTCAGTGTTTAATATCCCTTCTTCATTTTGCTGCTGTTGCTGAATTTTAGCAGAGGATGTTCTCCTAAAAAGTACAGGACTAAAATTCTGACAGTGCATTAAGAGCATCAAAGGAGCCTTTCTCCAAATCCCAGGGGTGAAGAGATTGTATGATTTTTTGAAAGTGCATTCCTTTTTAGTCATGTCATATGCTGCTCTTGAATTCTCACAGGTTATTTGGTGTTTTTTTTAACAGGACCGTTTTCTGCCCCACCCCATAATTAGTTTGCATGCATCTTGTCAAAATTCCAAAAGCGTATTCGCTTCTCTAACTTAATTCTAATAATTTGCTCTGCTCTCACTTTTTAGAGCTTATCCTTGGGTTCCTTATTCAAATGCTGTTCTTATTCCCCAAAGTTTGCACATCTGTTTCTGTAGAGAGCCATGGTGGTGACCTAGGAAAAACTACGAAAATAGTTACTAAAAAACATGTTCTAAGCCAGAAAATGGAGATTAAAAAAAATTGTAAAAGAATGCCAGTCTATGTCTCCCCTCCTGCTCCATCTGTTGTCCACATCACACCCTGCAAGAAGCCTACTGTATAGAACCACAGGGATGACCTTGGAGAATGTTTTTTAAATTTCATTTAATTTTTTAAAAATTCTGCCTTTATTATTTTTACATAAACAACTCAAGGCAGCAAAGATACCTAATGCTCCTTCTTCCTCCCATTTTCCCCATAGCAATAACTCGGTGAAATGAGAGTGACTGGCCCAAAGTCACTCAGTTGGCTTTCATGCCTAAAGCGGGATTAGAACTCTCAGTCTCCTGGTAATTGATTCAGGGTCACCCAGCCATCTTTCAGGCCTAAGATAGGACTAGAACTCACTATCTCCTGGTGATTGGTCTAAAGTCACCCAGCTGGCTTTCATCTGTAAAGTAGGACTAGAATTCACTATCCCCTGGTGACTGGCCCAAAGTCACCCAGCTGGTTTTATGTTGCCACAGGTGTTAAGTGAATCGGTGCAGTTCCTGGTAACATGGTTGTTAAGTTTTGCTTGATCAAAAAGTCGCAAAAGGTGACCCCCGTGACCTTGGGAAACCAGCAAAGGTCATAAGTATGAACCAGGGGCCAAGCATCTGAATTTTGATCGTACGACCCTGGGGAATGCTACAAAGATTAGCGTCTACAAAAGAAAAAAAACGTCACGAGTCACTTTGTTTTCAATGCCATTGTAACTTCGAATGGTTGCTAAATGAACGGTTGTAAGTCAAGGACTACCTACCGTATTTTTCGGAGTATAAGACGCACTGGAATATAAGACACACCAAGATTTTGAAGAGGTATTTTTTTTTAAAAAAAAGGTTTTGCACTCTGCAGACCTCCCAAACCCTCTGCATGACTCACTCTTTGTGAAAAACTGAGCATGCAGAGAGTTTGAGAGACCTACAAAGTGCTCCTGGGGGCTGAGGGGGGCAAAAACGAGCAAAAAAAGGCCTGTTTTTCACTTGTTTTTGCCCTCCCCAGCCCCCAGGAGCACTTTGCAGGCCTCCCAAACCCTCTGCATTTTTGTGAATGCTGTTTTCAGTGTATAAGGCACACCCAGATTTTCATCCTCTCTTTGGGGGGGAAAAGGTGCATCTTATACTCCGAAAAATATGGGGTGTGTGTGTGTGTGTATGTATGTATGTATGTATGTATGTATACATGTATACATGTATATATGTGTGTTGTATTTGTGCTGATAAATAAATAAAGGGAGATAAATAAATAAAGGGAGATAAATAAAGGGAGATAAATAAATAAAGGGAGACTAGTATAGATCTATTTCAAGCTATTTAGCTTTCATCAGCTAGCCATACCCTTACTGGGATTCGAACCAGGGCTGTATTACATATTAGGCAGTTGTATTAGCCACTAAGCCACACGCTCTCCTCCTTATCAGCTGAGCCAGGGAAATAGGTATGTTGGCCATACCAGGGGCATACCAGGGGTTGTAACACAAATACATACATACATACATACATACATACATACATACATACATAAGTTGTATTTGTGCTGATAAATTAAAGGGAGCATACCAGGGGTTGTAACACAAATACATACATACATACATACATACATACATACATACATACATACATACATACATGGCAGCAAAGAAAGGTTCCTCATTGGTGGGGGGGCGGGGCGGTAAACTGCTCTAAAAACTCTGCTTCTTTCTCGGTAGGTGGCTGCTGCTCCTGAGCTAAGCGCGAAATGACCAGAACTCAATCACCGCGACGGCCTGTGGTTTGCTTCACCAGCCTGCCCTGTGAACAGCACTATCGCTTTAATAATTCCATGTCCAGGGATTGCTTTCAATCCTCTTGGGTGTAATACAAGAGGATCAGAGGGATGTTACAGACCAGAAGGCTGGGCTACAAATGAAAGTGGCCGGCTGTGCGGGTAACCAACTGAAACTTCGGAGCTTAGTTTCCAGCATTCAGAAGACCAGGATGTCTAATGGCCTAAAATCCTTCTGACCACATCAGGAAGAAAGAAAGGAAAAAAAATATCTTGGAATTGCCTCCAGTTTGAATTGCCTCCAGTTTCCTTAGAATTTCATTCGGATTATTGAAGAAGGGGTCGGGCGGTTTTGGACTATGGAATCCTGAGACTGCCAAGTTTTTGGACTGTGCCTTAATTGCATTTTTTTTGGGGGGGGGGTAGGGGGACATTCACTCAACTTCCGAATACAATATACAAACAACCCTTCGTTGGTTGGAAGAGGGATTCTTAGACGCTTTTGTAAACGGATGTGTGTTTTCTCCGATATATTTTTATAGCTTGGGAAATACTTTGCAGATTTTGACAACTGCTTGTGGCAGACATTCTTTTGAAAACTCCCCACCCTGCCTTGCTCTTGTCCTGGTGATGTTGGAAGTCTTTAACTTGAGGAATTACGAGCCCGCTTGGGGGAAAATGAAGACATAAAGACTCCTCTTTTTAAGCTGCTTTTACCATTTTGAGTGGGACGGCAGACTTCTGACTTCCCAAGATAATCCCGGAAGGACTCTACAGCAAATAAAATATTTTCATCCAGTGCCAGAAGTAACAGCAAGAATGCCAGTGAAGAAGAAAGGTGGGCTATGAGGATTTTTTTTTGTCTGTCTTTTGAACATAATTGGATATGTGACATGTGCCATTTTCCACCAAAAAACATTTGAATAGGAGAATGAAAGTGTTTTCCTGTGGACAGGGGAAAGAGCATTTCATGCATCTTTTGTTTACATGCAAAAAACCCTTAAAAACTTCAAATAAAGTTGTTTGGAAACCTAGGATCTCAAGTTTTGAGTTCTCAGAGAGATTTCGGTTTTTGTAGCGTTGCAGTGAAAGGAATCGGGAGGGGAGGAAGAACAGCTCCATTTGACTTTATCCCGGCAATAATTCCAGCATAAATATACATAAATATAAATGATATCAGCAGTATTTTGTTCTGTGGGCAGGATTGAGGGAAGAATTCCTGGATAGATCTGAGTTTACAAAATCATGACTTTCATTACTTACCTAACCCAATATAATTATTAACTATAATGATGGGTTGTTTTTTTTTAGGGGGAAGGTGTGTCGTTTTCCACTATTTTAGATATATTCCTGTAACGCACAACAATAGGTCTTATTTATTTTTAGATGTCACGAAGTCAACAAAATTAATGGGAAACATGAATCGGGAGTTCCCACTTCAAACATTAGGTTGAATAAAACTGCTGTTTAATTTGCGTCATGAATATTTTAAAAATTCTCTAGGGAAGTAGGGTTTTAATGTTTTAAAAATAACTCTGAAATATCCAAATCGGCACCACTTCATCAAATGCATAACAATAACAAAACTATTTTTCCACTGTTAAGGCGAATGTGTCTAAT
The DNA here is from genome assembly GCA_029891615.1 of Natrix natrix natrix. Classification (NCBI taxonomy): domain Eukaryota; kingdom Metazoa; phylum Chordata; class Lepidosauria; order Squamata; family Natricidae; genus Natrix; species Natrix natrix. The sequence continues at coordinate 1,799,020 of JAKRSK010008491.1, read as the reverse complement.
ATGAAAGAGGGAAGCATTGGCTACTGCATTTTAAGTGTATTTTTGTTTAATTTCCTCTATCCTCATTAAAATCCATGTTTTGCCTGAACCACAATATGTCTGTAGTTCTCTATCAGAATAAACGATAAGCATTCGGTTGTGTGAAGGAAACTAACAGGGAATAGTTTTGCCTTGGGGATAAAATTTGGCACAAAGAAATATTGTTCCCTGTTTCATTCCAGCCTATTCATCTTTTTAGAGGCCTTTTTGTTTGTTTCTTTGTTTTAGCATATAAAATATTTTTGGCTCTCTGTTTTGGGGCTAGAAATATGTTCTGATGTTTGCTAGTCTGGAACATAGGCATAAATCAACGAGAAAAGAGGAGAAAGGAAAGACTATCGTTGCTTTTGGGTTATTGTAATTCCTTGACTTGCTGTTCCCAGATAATGCATTAATTAATGATGACATCTTTACGATTCAGCTTAATCATTACAATGCACCTGATTGGTGTTTTTATTTCTGAAAATAATGGGATTGCATGTAGAAAGGGAGATAATTGATTGTAGTACTTATTTGTCATGCTGAATAAGCAGAGGGAGCTTATCTATCTTCCCCAAATTTCCTTCCCGTCAGATTTCTAGATTTAGAAAGAGCAAATTCCAATTCTCTGGGCCATTTTGGCTGTTTGTAATCTCAATACAGGGACACGGTGGCTCAGTGGCTAAGACGCTGGGCTTGTCGATCAGAAAGGTCAGCAATTTGAATCCCTAGCGCCGCGTAACTGAGTGAGTTCCCATTACTTGTCCCAGCTTCTGCCAGCCTAGCAGTTCGAAAGCACGTAAAAATGCAAGCAGAAAAATAGGAACCACCTTTGGTGGGGAGGTAACAGCGTTCTGTGCGCCTTCAGCGTTTAGTCATGCCGGCCAAATGACCATGGAGACGTCTTTGGACAGCTCTTTGGCTTTGAAACAGAGATGAGCACTGCCCCCTAGAGTTGGGAATGACTAACATATATGCGAGGAAAACCTTTACCTCTACCTTTAATCTCAATACATGTGGAAGACATCCGGTTGAGGAAGGAAGTCAAAATCGATTTAACGATTCCTTCCAAGTATTTGATTCTGTGTGGAAATGTTTGGCCCTGCTATGGCTGTAGCCTCCTGTGCAGGCATAAAGGTTTTCAGAATCTGCATCCTGGAGATGAGAGAGAGATAAATATTTCTGATATTTGTGCCAGAATGAGATTTATGTTAAAAGTTGACGGCTTTGAGCAAAACTCCAGATCCTTTATCACGTAGGGATAAGTGCCAGATGAATTTGACCGTAGACTCTCCAAAAACTAGGATGAACAAAGGTAGAAATTATATTTTTATTGTATTTCAGAAATGATTGCTGTAGCAAATAGTTGGCAGGTACTGAACATGTGGGAATTTTAATTCAGGATACATACTTGATCAGATTGTACACATTTCACACTTTGTACAAGCCAGTTTTCTTATTTTGAGCCCTGTAAATGTCCATCTCATTCATCTGTGGTGATTCTCAGTCATCCAGCTCATAGTTGTCTCAACGGTTCTTTTTTTTTTTTTTCTTCAAAAGGCAACTGGATTGTTTTTTCATTGAAGGAGAAGACATCTTGCTTCTCATCCAAGAAGCAATAGGTGATACCTTGCTCAGTAGTAGTAACTGTGAAAGGGATCTTGGAGTCCTAGTGGACAACCATTTAAATATGAGCCAGCAGTGTGCAGCAGCTGCCAAAAAAGCCAACACAGTTCTAGGCTGCATCAACAGAGGGATAGAATCAAGATCACGTGAAGTGTTAAGACCACTTTATAAGGCCTTGGTAAGGCCACCCTTGGAATACTGCATTCAGTTCTGGTCGCCACGATGTAAAAAAGATGTGGAGACTCTAGAAAGAGTGCAGAGAAGAGCAACAAAGAGGATTAGGGGACTGGAGACTAAAACATATGAAGAATGGTTGCAGGAACTGGGTATGTTTAGCTTAAGAGAAAGAAGGACTAGGGGAGACATGATAGCAGTCTTCCAATATCTCAGGGGTTGCCACAAAGAAGAGGGAGTCAAACTATTCTCCAAGGCACCTGAGGGTAGAACAGGAAGCAATGGGTGGAAACTAATCCAGGAGAGAAGCAACTTAGAACTGAGGAGAAATTTCCTGACAGTGAGAACAATTAATCAGTGGAACAGCTTGCCTCCAGAAGTTGTGAATGCCCCAACACTGGAAGTCTTTAAGAAGATGTTGGATAGCCATTTGTCTGAAATGGTATAGGGTTTCCTGCCTAGGCAGGGGGTTGGACTAGAAGACCTCCAAGGTCCCTTCCAACTCTACTATTGTATTGTATTGTAATTCTACTTAACTTGCATCTCCTCCTCCCAACCGAATCCCCGTAGCAAGAGCCGTTCAGTTCGGCTCACAGTAAGGGCCAGCCCTGACCCTTGCACGTAGAAGATGGATTTTTTTTGTTTGTTTCTTATTCTGGAGAAAATTAAGCCAGCTTCAGCAAAAACTCAGCAGGAGCAGATGGGACCCCGTGCAGTCACACCTGGTCTTTCTTGCAGGTGCAAGCATTGCAGATTTTATTGTCTTTCTGCAAACATCCTGCCTCGAAACTTAAATCTATAGGAACAATCAGTTTTGCAAAGCCAATAGATGGTCTTTATTCTCTTTCTTTGTTTGAATCACCATGGGAATCTTATACCTATGGGGGTGATCCTTATCTTTTTAAAACCAGTCTTAGCTTGGTCAGACCAAAACTGACCAATAATCATTGGTTATTTTCTCCCAGTTTTGGTTTGACCAAGCTAAGCCTAGTTTTAATGTAAAATATAAAAAAAATCTACATGGAATATAAAACCAGTCTACGATTATGTTTATATTCTAGGTAGATTTTTACATTTTACATTAACTAGATAGATTTTATATAATCTACTAGCTGATAACCCGGCGTTGCCCGGGTATTTATTTATAGGGGGAAAATGTCCAGACCAAACGTAATTTCTAATGTTGGATTTTCCCCCTTACCAGAGGGAGCCCCCTTGTGGTGTACTGTGAAGCTGTTACCATGGCAACTTCACTGCACTGCACAGTAGAAGCCTTTTTATGGCAGTACAATAGAAACCATTCTAAGGCACAACAGGCTGTATCTTAACAGAACACACACCCCAGGGGGTGTTAGGGGTGTCTTACCCCCCAACAGTATTTGTTTCCAGAGAGTAAATCATGTGTACCAAGTTTAGTTGAAATTGCTCAAGGCATTCCAGAGTTGTGCTGGAACACACACACACACACACACACACACACACACACACAGATACACACACACACACAGCCATTTAGATGATAGATAGATAGATGATAGATAGATAGATAGATAGATAGATAGATAGATAGATAGATAGATAGATAGATAGATAGATAGATGGATGTAGTTAATTGTATTAATTACAGCTCAACTTGCACCTGGAACAAAGGTGTGACTCAATTTTGTGATTTTGAGGCATTTTAATATTAAACTGCTATAGGCTGGGGAGCAAGTGTGTGGATGATGTCACTATAACACTAGTCAACGCGTAGTCATAAATAAACAAGACCAATATTTTAGACAACATTTCTGTTTCCATTCTCACTGAATCTTATTGGTGCAGTATCTGGGTGTGTTTATATTAGGGGGAAATATTAAGATTTAAATAAGATCCAGCTTGATTAAAGAGTGACAGCCCTTTACCGTGTTTCCCTGAAAATAAGACGGGGTCTTATTTTCTTTTGACACCTGAAATAAGTGCTTGGTCTTATTATTTTTGAGGTGCAGGAGGCAGCGAGCGTGGTCACCTCACGGCTGCTGCTGTGTTACAATATTTTGGGGGGAGGGCTTATTTTTAGCACATGCGCTCAAAAGCCCAATTGGGCTTATTATCTGGGGAGGTCTTATTTTTAGGGATGCAGGGTACTAAAATAAAAAAGCTCCTGATATATTTTGGAAAACTTAAGAAATACTGTACATTAAATATTCAATATGAGGATTAGCTGGAAAATCATACCCAAAATCCATTTTAGTGGGTAGTATTTATTATAATCAAGTAAGGCTTAAAAAGAAGCACTAAAGAGCAATGGATTGAATTGAGATGATGCTTTAAGCAGGAAGTTTCAATAATGTTCATTATGCAGCAGCCTGAGAAACTAGCATTAGCTCTAAAAACTGGCTTTCAACAAGTGTTTAGGCTAAAATTGGTTTCAAGAAAATCTAGGACCAGTACTATAAGTTGCTATTTTCCTCTGGGGGAAAAAAACATTTAAGGAAAAGAAGGAGAATATACAGGTAATCCTCGACTTAGTGACCACAATTGAGCCGAAATTTTCTGTTGCTTAACAACTGTCTCGCTTAGCAAATTTTGAGCCCAATTGTGATTGTAACTTGAGAATTACCTGTACAGGTAGTCTCGAGTTGCGCCCACAATTGAGCCCAACATTTCTGTTGTTAAGTGAGTTGGGCCCCATTTTGCCACCTTTCTTGCCGCCGTTGTTAAGTGAATCACTGCAGTTGATAAGTTGTTCAGTGAATCTGGCTTCCCCATTGACATTTGCTTGTCAGAAGTTCGCAAAAAGGGGATCTACATGACCCTGGGATACTGCAACCGTCATAAACGTGAGTCAGTTGCCAAGCATTTAAATTTTGCACATGACCATGGGGATGCTTCAACGGTCGTAAGTGTGCAAAATGGTCATAAATCCCTTTTTTCCAGTGCCGTTGTAACTTACGGTTACTAAAAAGTTCTCGGCTTACTATTGTAAGTCGAGAACTACCTGTACAGTGGTTGAATGCTTATATTTAATAGCAACATGGTTTAAAAAAAAATTCTTTCAATGCCAGGAGTTGGACAATGTTATATTAAAGCGTATGTCCATCTAGAACTGTTGGCGAACCTTTTCGACACCGAGTGCTGAAATTGGAGCATGTACGCATGTGTTGGGGAGCACCAGAAACTGGAAGACAAATTCCCCGATGCGCATGTGCGCTCCGGGAAGCTAAGCTTCCAGTTTCCGATGTGCGCATGCTAGTGGTGGGTTGCAGGCAGTACATGCGTACCGGTGCCTGCCGGAAGCAGCAACCACAGTACCGGGACGGTGCTTTGGAGGGCCCGCCTGCCCACCCTCGTTCCTTACCTGTATTTGAAGGAAATGGGCCATCTGCGCACATGTGCGCAGCGTATGGCACCTGCGTGATGCTCCGCTGACCATCTGGAGCATCGTTGGTGGTGGGTGTGCATGTGTGTGCAGTGCGCGTGACCATGGTGCACACCCGGCTCCCGTTGCAGCGTACTGGTTGCAACGGGAGCCGAAACCCACTACTGGCGCATGCACCCCGGCCATCTGGTCTTCCAATTTCTGGTGCACATGTTTGCATGAAGACCAGCTGGCTGGCGTGCATGTGCATACCGGAACCTGGAAGAGCAACGAGTGATGGCTGGCATGTCTAGAGGGATAGCTCTGCGTGCCAATTCTGGCACACGTGCCATAGGTCTGCCATCACAGATCAGGGATCAGTAATCAAATCTGGTGCCTTTATCTTCGATGCCCATCGAGTGCAGCTTAAGTGCATCGAAATTGCGGATTACTAGAGCTACTGTCATAGATCTGAGAGCGATCGGCAAGTTAAATGAACAGGCGCAACAAAATTCTGTAGTGAGGAAAGGCGCTATCATGAGCACTTTTTAAGATGCCAACCTGATTTTGTTCACTTTTCTTTTTGAGTTTGCTGCACTTTATTCTCCGGTTTTCCCTTCCGCAGTGTACCAATGTGCTATAGCTAATGAGCACGCCAGAGCTTCATTAGAAGGTTGAAATCAAAAGAAGACGTCTTTTGATTTCTCAGAAAGCGTCCAGGCCCCAAAGTATCTATCCCCCGCAAACACCCTTAGAGAATAAAATCAGAAGGTAGCTGTAGCCCAGTTTGGGAAGCAGAGTTCATTTTCCAAATTCAGCCATTCACTGTCCCCTAAAATAGGCAAAAAGTAAACTGAACATGGGTAGGTGTAGAACAACCTTGGCAACTTTAGAATAGAATAACAGAGTTGGAAGGGACCTTGGAGGTCTTCTAGTCCAACCTCCTGCTTAGGCAGGAAACCCTATGCCACTTCAGACAAATGGTTATCCAACGTCATCTTAAAAACCTTTAGTGTTAGAGCTTTCACAACTTCTGGAGGCAAGTTGTTCCACTGATTAATTGTTCTACCGGTAGCTGTCAGAAAATTTCTCCTCAGTTCTAAGTTGCTTCTCTCCTTGATTAATTTCCACCCATTGCTTCTTGTTCTGCCCTCAGGTGCCTTGAAGAATAGGTTAACTCCCTCTTCTTTGTGGCAGCCCCTGAGATATTGGAAGACTGCTATTATGTCTCCCCTAGTCCTTCTTTTCATTAAACTAGACATACCCAGTTTCTGCAACCGTTCCTCATATGTTTTAGCTTCCAGCCCCCTAATCATCTTTGTTGCTCTTCTCTGCACTCTTTCCAGTGTCTCAACATCTTTTTATATGTTGTGAAGACCAAAACTGAATGCAGTATTCCAAGTGTGGCCTTAGCAAGGCCTTATAAAGTGGTATCAACCCTTCGCATGATCTTGATTCTATCCCTCTTTGTATGCTGAGGAATTCTGGGAATTGAAGTCCACAAGTCTTTTAAGTTGCCAAGGTTGGAGAACCCTTACTGAGAAATCTGAGGTTCATGACTTCCTACAGTCATAGGAGCCATTTGGTGGTACACGTCGTGTGCCAATATGCTTTCCAAATCTTGAACGTTCTCCTATAAAATCGGTTATAGATTTTTCTCAGTCATCTGAAATTAACCAGAGCGACTACCACTAATTGATAGGTCTGGTTTCTGGAGGGAACAGATTACGGCCTTGCTTCTTTTTCTCCATCAATGCAGACTTGAAGTGAATGCACATGTTTATGCATATGGGACAGCAGGCAAGCTCCCCCCCCAAATATTCTTTCTATACTTATAATGTGAATATTGGAATATTTTGTGCGGTAGGCATGGACAACCTCTGGATTTCAGAATAGCAGAGTCGGAAGGGACCTTGGAGGTCTTCTAGTCCAACCCCTTCCTCAGGCAGGAAACCCAAGTGGTTTTCCAATGTCTTCTTAAAATTCTCCAATGATGGAGCACCCACAACTTCCGAAGGCAAACCTTTCCCACTGATTTAAACGTTCAGGAACATTTCTGCTTAATTTCAGGTTGGTTCTCTCCTGGTTTAGTTTCCATCCATTGCTTCTTGTTCTGCCTTCTGGTGCCGTTTCCAGCCACAGGTAGTCCTTGACTTCCCACAGTTCATTTAGTGACCGTTCAAAGTTACAATGGCACTGAAAAAAGTAACTTACGGCCGTTTTTCACACCTATGATGATGCCGCATTCTCCATGGTCATGTGATTGGGATGCTTGACAACCGACTCACATTTATGACGGTTCCATTTGTCCCAGGGTCATGTGATCTCCTTTTGTGGCCTTCTGACAAGCAAAGTCAAGGGGGAAGCTAAATTAAATCTTACTAATTTAAGAACGGCAGTGATTCACTTAACAAAGTTGGTGAGAAAAGTCGTCAAATGGGGCAACGCTCACTTAACAAATGTCTCCCTTAACAACATAAATGTTAGGCTCAATTGTGGCCGTAGGTTGAGGGCTACCTGTATTCCAGCCCTAGAATTCCCAGTGGTCCCAACTGGCCTAGTGAGTAAGGCTGAGATTTCTAATTCAACAGCATAGATTTTCCCAACCTGGGAAACCTCCAGATAGGTGGATTTTCAGCAGTGAAATATTTGGCAGGATGCAAGCTTCCAATTATTATTTTACCATTTTTTAAAAGAAATATCATGTAGGTCTAAGTCAGGGTTGGCTAACCTTTTCAGCACCGTGGGAGTGCGCATGCATGCGGAGGAGCTCCGAAAACTGGAAGAATAGTTCCCCGGTGCACATGCCTGGTCTGGTTTCTGGCATGCATGCACACACGAAGACCGGCTAGCTGGCGTGCATGCTGGAAACCGTAAGCTCAGCTTTCTGGCGCATGCATGCACACCAGGGAACTGCTCTTCCAGTTTCCGGCGCTCCCATGTGTGTGAAGACAAGCTTGGCAGCACGCATGTGCATGCCAGAACCCAGAACAGCAACAGGTGACGGCTGGCGTGTCCAGATAGATGGCTCTGCGTGCCACTTCTGGCACGTGTGCCATAGGTTCGCCATCACGGGTCTAAGCGTATTTAATATGTGCCTGAGCCTGTTTGGAACCTGCGGGCGTAAAATTTCCTCTCTTAATCCCAGTCGTTTGTGGCCTTCGGCTGTGATTTAACCGTGGGGTGTTTTTTGGGAGGCTTGAGTTTGGCTTGTCCCCAACTGGCATGTGGAGAATGCTTAGTCAGGCAGAATGGAAAGGATGCCCAGTTGATGACAAATAAATGCATTGTTAAAACATAGACCGAGTTGTAGCTTGATGTGTCCTACAAAGAGCTGAGGAAGACCTTGTCACCTTCATTCATCAATCAAAGAAAGCAGGAGGACTGGGTGTCCTTGTTCACAACCAGTCATTGGCTGGGCACTTTCAAAATTGGATTACAGGTAGTTCTCGACTTACAACTTTCTTTAGCAATGGTTTGAAGTTACAACGGTGACTTACGATCGTTGTTCACACTTACAGTTGGAGCATCCTGGGATCAAGTGATTCCCATAGGGATCTGACAAGCCAGGTCAATGGGGAAAACTGGATTCACCCAATGATCATGTGATTCAACTAACTGTAGCGATTTGCTTAATGGCTGTGGGAAGAAAGGTCATAAAATTGGATGTGGCACTTAATAACTACCTCACTTAGCGACAGGCGTTTCAGGCCAAAATATTGTGGATTGACTGGACTTGCTGTATTCTCATATGGAAGACTAGATACCCGTACTTCGCGACGAAACTGTGTGATTGGGCAATGATGGAGAAATCTGGTTCAATGTGTTGGCTCGGTGGTGGTTGGTGATTGAAACACATAAGGGAACATCGCTCCTGCCGCCTTGAGTCCGGAAGCAGTTCCATAGGTGGAAGACGTAGACATTTTGATGAGGTACCGATGTTTAGTACTGTAAGGAGCCCCAGACCGCTCCTGAGTGAAGGAGTGACACGTCTGCCAGTTTGAACTGAGGTAAGGGAATGTGAGGCAACTGGCAGTTGGAACAGAGTTCTTTTCAGGTGGGGAGGGGGAGTAGAACTCTTTAGCATCAGAGCATGTTAATTACTGTAAAAGAAATACTAATGATCTAATGGTCATTTCGGAAAATCCTTTCTTAGCGAGCACCTAGAAGCCAAGAAGAACATATGTGCCAAATTTCAAATTTGTAGGCTTTACGGTTCTGGATATTTCATGATGAGTGTGGTATTTGGCTTTTATATAGATAGATATATTGCAAAGAGGAAGCAAAGTTGAAATGTTTGCAGAAAAAAACTATAATAGATCAAATCCATGTTCATTCATGAAAAATATTTCCAGTTCTTTAAGCAAGGTGTTATCAGCTAAATCTATCTTGCAGGATTGCAGTATGAAACTCCTTAAAACAGTGGTTCTCAACCTGTGGGTCGGGACCCCTTTGGGGGTTGAACGACCCTTTCACAGGGGTCGCCTAAGACCATAGGAAAATACATATTTTTGATGGTCTTAGGAACCGAGACACCAATTTTATGTTTTTTTTAATTGTTCAATTTTTTAATTAGTTTTAAAAATTTTACAAGGAAAAGGGGTTATAGGGTTATAAAACATTTTGACAGCTACATCGTGCGGGGGGGGAGGAGAAGCCCCCCCAGGTCTTGCAACTTTTACAAACGAAGATAGAAAAATATCAACATTTACATAAGTATTAGCAGTTTTAAGTTTAACACAAAATCATCAGTATGTTTCAATCATTTGTTTTGTATCACTTCCATGAAAGTACATTGTAGCAACAATTGCAGTAGTGTTCCAAATCACTTTTGTGATCTGAGTCTTCTAGTTGTTGCGTCCTCCCTCCCGTCCATCGGCTGAGCCTCAGCCCCTCCCTCCTTTGTTTCTTGTGTAACATCCCCCATTTCACCAAAGAGAGCACTGTGTTTTTTAGTGAAAGCCTCTGCTTCCACTACTGTGTTGATTCTAATTCTGCTGCCCTCCCAAAAAATCAACATGCCTTCTGGAAACAGCCACCTGAACCAAACCCCATTATTGTATAATTTTTTTGCTAAGAAGGACGAGACACCAATTTTATGGTTGGGGGTCACCACAACATGAGGAACAGTATTAAAGGGTCACGGCATTGGGAAGGTTGAGAACCACTGCCTTAGAAGAAGAATGGGATGCAGAGATGACAACTTTGACTCAGAGTGAATTCAGGGTGGTATTTCTGTACCTAGAAGGTTGAAACAGGTAACCTCAGCGACAGGAGAGGCTGTGAAAATGCCACTCAGGGCCCAAACTTAAGGCTTTTTGGCATTGCAGAAACTGTACATTCACACTGATTGAAGGTAGATGCCTGCAACCTCATTTTTTCCGTTCTTTTTTAACATCGCTTGACTGGCTTCAGTTTATATTGATTCATTTCCAAAGTGGCCTTTGAGCATTGAACCAATTGCTCTATTTTTCACTTCTGTCTCTTGTGCTACCTGCGCCTTTGTCTACGTGGGATCTCACGAATGGAGATGGTCAATGCTAATGGGCTGCGTAATTTAGGGGCATTTACATAGTTAGACCATTCTGGTTCCCAACCGATTTTCTTCTCTCTGTGGCAGGGGTATCAAACTCAAGGCTCGGGGGCTGGATTCGGCCGGTGAGTGCTTAGATCTGGCCAGTGGTGGTTATTCAAATTTTTTTAGTACCAGTTCTGTGGGCGGAGCTTGGTGGGCGTGGCAGGGGAAGGATACTGCAAAATTCCCATTTCCTCCCTTCTTCAGGGGAAGGATACTGCAAAATCCCCATTTTCTCCCCTCTCCAGAGGAAGGATACTGCAAAATCCCCATTTCCTCCCCTCTCCAGGGGAAGGATACTGTAAAATCCCCATTCCCTCCCCACTCCAAAAGAAGGATACTGCAAAATCTCCATTCCCTATCTCCATTCCCTCCCCACTCCAGGGGAAGGATACTGCAAAATCCCCCATTCCCTCTCCACTCCAGGGGAAGGATGCTGCAAAATCTCCATTCCCTCTCCACTCCAGGGGAAGGATGCTGCAAAATCTCCATTCCCTCTCCACTCCAGGGGAAGGATGCTGCAAAATCTCCATTCCCTCTCCACTCCAGGGGAAGGATGCTGCAAAATCTCCATTCCCTCTCCACTCCAGGGGAAGGATACTGTAAAATCCCCATTCCCTCCCCACTCCAGGAGAAGGATACTGTAAAATCCCCATTCTCTCCCCACTCCACGGGAAGGTTACTGCAAAATCTCCATTCCCTCCCCACTCCAGGGGAAGGATACTGATAAATCTCCATTCCCTCCCCACTCCAGGGGAAGGATACTGAAAAATCTCCATTCCCTCTCCACTCCAGGGGAAGGATGCTGCAAAATCCCCATTCCCTCCCCACTCCAGGAGAAGGATACTGTAAAATCCCCATTCTCTCCCCACTCCAGGGGAAGGATACTGCAAAATTTCCATTCCCTCCCCACTCCAGGGGAAGGATACTGCAAAATCTCCATTCCCTCCCCACTCCAGGGGAAGGATACTGCAAAATCCCCCTTCCCTCCCCACTCCACGGGAAGGTTACTGCAAAATCTCCATTCCCTCCCCACTCCAGGGGAAGGATACTGAAAAATCCCACTTCCCTCCCCACTCCAGGGGAAGGATACTGCAAAATCCCCCTTCCATCCCCTCTCCAGGGTAAGGATACTGAAAAATCTCCATTCCCTCCCCACTCCAGGGGAAGGATACTGTAAAATCCCCATTCTCTCCCCACTCCAGGGGAAGGATACTGAAAAATCTCCATTCCCTCCCCACTCCACGGGAAGGTTACTGCAAAATCTCCATTCCCTCCCCACTCCATGGGAAGGTTACTGCAAAATCTCCATTCCCTCCCCACTCCAGGGGAAGGATACTGTAAAATCCCCATTCTCTCCCCACTCCAGGGGAAGGATACTGAAAAATCTCCATTCCCTCTCCACTCCAGGGGAAGGATGCTGCAAAATCCCCATTCCCTCCCCACTCCAGGAGAAGGATACTGTAAAATCCCCATTCTCTCCCCACTCCGGGGGAAGGATACTGAAAAATCTCCATTCCCTCCCCACTCCAGGGGAAGGATACTGCAAAATCCCCATTCCCTCCCCACTCCATGGGAAGGATACTGTAAAATCCCCATTCTCTCCCCACTCCGGGGGAAGGATACTGCAAAATCCCCATTCCCTCCCCACTCCATGGGAAGGATACTGTAAAATCCCCATTCTCTCCCCACTCCACGGGAAGGTTACTGCAAAATCTCCATTCCCTCCCCACTCCATGGGAAGGATACTGTAAAATCCCCATTCTCTCCCCACTCCAGTGGAAGGATACTGAAAAATCTCCATTCCCTCCCCACTCCAGGGGAAGGATACTGTAAAATCCCCATTCCCTCCCCACCCCAGGGGAAGGATACTGTAAAATATCGATTCCCTTCTTACCCCACTCCAGGGGAAGGATACTGCAAAATCTCGATTCCCTTCTTACCCCACTCCAGGGAAGGATACTGAAAAATCTCCATTCCCTCCCCACTCCATGGGAAGGATACTGCAAAATCCCCCTTCCCTCCCCTCTCCAGGGGAAGGTTACTGCAAAATCCCCATTCCCTCCCGATCAGCTGGGACTCAGGAGGCAGAGAATAGATGGGGACGGGGCCAGTCAGAGGTGGTATTTACCGGTTCTCCGAACTACTCAAAATTTCCACTACCGGTTCTCCAGAACTGGTCCAAACCTGCTGAAAACCACCTCTGGATCTGGTCCTCAGGGCCACCCTGGAAACAGCGAAGGTCCATTGTAGGACTTTTCTTGCCACATTTGTTAAGTGAATCATTGCAGTTGTTCAGTGAATCTGGCTTGCTTGTCAGAAGGTCGCAAAAGGGGATCGCATGACTTTGGGACACTGCAACCGTCATAAATATGAGTCAGTTACCAAGCGTTTGAATTTGGTTGGGGATGCTGCAACAGTCATACATGTGAAAAATGGCCACAAGTCACTTTTTTTCAGTGCTGTTGTAACTTTGGTCACTAAATGAACCATTGTAAATCTGTATTTAAGTTTGCCTGTGATTTAGTGTTGTTTCTCCATTACCAATTCTTCTAGAACTAGGGGTCAAACTCACGGCGTCACGGCCTCATCACATGATGTATTGGGGACTTTCCCCCCCTTCACTAAACCGTGTAGGGACGTGGCCAGCGCATAACAAATCTGGACCGCAGGCCGGGAGTTTGACACCATGTTCTAGAAGTTTCAGTAAAGTAAGCAGCTAAAAAGCAGCCAATTTTCTTTTGTTTGACCAATAGAAAAGACACAAAAATGCATTGGTTGTAATATTTTAGAGCTCAGTCATGTGCGTAATAATGTAAATGTGTCGTAGGAGCTGTAGGTTTAAAAGAAAGAGGCAAGATTTTATTTACAGCTTACTATTTTGACTTTTTAAAAAATTATTCTCTCTGCAAATGCTCCTGAATTGGAATTTTGCAATTCTGTCTGCAATGCCTTACGTTTTAAGATTTAAAACACTTTTTTTCATGTTGTTTATCATCTAAAGCAAGCATGTCCAAAGTGCGGCCTGGGGGCCAAATGTGGCCCTTTTTCAAATTTCAAGCGGCCCGCAGCCTCTTCTCCCCACTGGAGTTATTTGTTTAGTCTTTCATAAAATACCGTATTTTTCAAAGTATAAAGATGCATCTTTTTCCCCTCAAAAAAGAGGCTAAAAATCTGGGTGCACCTTATACACTGAATACAGCATTTTTTGCCTCCCAAAACTCTGCCCCCTTCACCAAAATGGCTGTGCATAGCCTTTGGGAGGCTTCCAGAGTGATCCTGGGGGCTGTGGAGGCTTAAATGAGCAAAAAACAGGCCATTTTTTTGGAGATTATGTGAAACAAAAGAAACAAGAGAAATAGTAGAATATTAAAGGATTTTTCATGAAATGTTATATATTGAAATTTTTTAGTGTATTTTGGGGGAATGGGTTGGGGGTGAGTGAAAATTATGGGGGGGTTGGTGGGAATAGGGGATTTTTAGGTGGGAGTAGTTGTAGAATATTATTAGGGTGGGTTTGTAGATTTTTTGGGTTGGGTTTATTTGTTTGGGATGGGGGGGGGGGGAGTGTTGGGTTGAGGGGAAAATATATGGTGGTATATGTATAATTTGAGGTAAAGAATAGGATTTTTGGGGGGTATAAAATGGTGAGTTTGTTATATTTTAAAATTTGGTGGGGTTGTGGTGATGTTTTATTGTTGGATTATGAGAATGTGTGTGGGGGAGTTTTGGAGTGTTATCTTGTGGTGTTTGGGGGTGGTTGGTAATTGTTTTATTTATGTGTTGTAATGGGGTTAATGGGTTGGGTAGGGGGGAGATGGGAGTGTAAGGTGAGGGTGGTGTTATGTTGGTAGGATGGGATTGGAGTATTAATTGAGACGTTTTAAGGAATGAGATAAATTGTATTGTAATATAAAGAGGTATGCATAATTGATGTTCGAAAGGCACATAAAGAGTGACAAGTAGAAAAATAGGTACCACCTTTGGTGGGAAGGTAACAGCGTTCCATGCACCTTCGGCGTTGAGTCATGCTGGCCACATGACCACGGAGACGTCTTCGGACAGCGCTGGCTCTTCAGCTTTGAAATGGAAATGGGCACTGCCCCCTAGAGTCGTGAACGACTAGCACATATGTGCAAGGGGAACCTTTACCTTTACTTAAACATTACCATTAATCTGTCCCACTTCGCTGTAGAACTGAGCAAAACCAAGTTTTGTACGAATTAGCAATCCTTGTTTGGCAAATGCATTCTTCTGTTTTGCTTTTTAAAACTTTTTTTCCCCATGGTTCAGCTAATTATTGTTCTAATTACTTTTTCCTTTAGACACTGATCGAGCTTTAGCACTTCTGGAAGATTATTGTAAGAAGTTAAAAAAGCCAGAGGAGCAACAACTGAAAAAAGCCATTAAGAAAGTGATGGGCATCTTTAAAAGCAGTTTGTTCCAGGCCTTGCTAGGTATGTGAATGAATGCTTCTTTGTTTTACTTTTTATGCTTCATTTATTTGGATGTTGTCCTAGATGGCTTTGGAACTTTCCCAAAAGACTTTATGAGGTATGGGAATACTGAATGCTATTGGCTATTGGTTATCGATTATAATAATAATTATGAATGATAGCCCAGGGAAGGCAAGTCTTTTTCCATGCTATTGGCTTCAGGAGAAAATGCTCCTGTCGCTTTAGGACACGGGTCAGCAACCTGCGGCTCTGGAGCCATATGTGGCTCTTTCATCCCTCTGCTGCGGCTCCCTGTCGTCGGTCGTCTCCACAATTGATAGGGCTTTCGGTTAGGACAAGTAGTGGAAAAAGGACGCCACCCTCGGAGGAGACTCTATGATGGGGGAACTGGACTTCCGATCAGCTCCAGAATTGAATGTGGGGCTTCCAGTTAGGACCTTTGTGGCTCTTTGAATGTTTAAGGTTGCCGACCCCTGCTTTAGGAGAAACGTCACTAGTTCTATAAAGGAGCCATTATGTATCTAATGTATCTAAACAGAACACACACACACACACACACACACACACACACACATACACTGAGGAGTGTTAGGGGTGTCTTACCCCCCACAGTATTTGTTTCCAGAGAGTAAGTCATCTATGTACCAAGTTTGGTTGAAATCGCTCAAGGCGTTCCAGAGTTATGCTGGAACACACACACAGAGACACAGCCATTTTTATATATTCGAATCCCAGTAAGGGTATGGCTAGCTGATGAGAGCTAAATAGCTTGAAATGGATCTATACTAGTCTCCCTTTATTTATTTATCAGCACAAATACAACACACACACACACACACACACACACACACACACACACACACACACACATATATGCAGGTTTTGTTGTATTCGGGTCTTTTCCCGTGTAAGATTGAGATTGTCTTTGCAACGTTTCGGCAAGATCTCACCTGCCATCTTCAGGCTTGGACTTAAAATGGGAACGGAGCTGCCGTCTTTCTGTAAATCTTGGTGGGAGGGGATAGGATGCTGGCTTTGTTTCAGTAAGTGGAATGATTGGTTGTGTGGTTGTATCATGATTGGTAGATTGGTGCTGATTGGTGCTGGCTGTGTGTGCATTGTTGTTTTGTATTGTAACGGCTTGGGTGGTGGGTGGTGTTCGTTTGTTAACTAGGGCTGGTTTCCAGGTGTTTGGTAGGCGGGAGGTATCATCACGTTTATTCATGTTGTGGGGGTGTTTCTCTATTTCAATGGCTTCCATAATTATTCTCTTGTTGAGGTTGAACAAACGAACACCATCCACCACCCAAGTGCAAATGTCACAGCTGTCTTTCCAAAGGAAGCTGTGAAGGAACTGACATCACAAACAATTGCTGCTCTAGGACACTGCACTCACTCTCCTTAACAGCCCAGGCATTCCAGAGTTATGCTGGAACACACCCACACCCACAGACACCCACACCCGCACACATCAGGGGTGTCTTACCCTCCCAGTATTTGTTTCCAGAGGGTAAGTCATCTGTGTACCAAGTTCATTTGAAATTGTTCAAACACTCCAGAGTTAAGAGAACAAATAAGCAAATAAGAGAACATGGGTTTCCAGTAACCAGACAGAATCCATTATGTAAATGTAACCATGGACAACTGCTTTCAGGACAGAAGTCTGGAATTGTTGGATAGGAATTTACCATTCATACGTAACAATACCTGTAGGTGCACTGTGTTTTCTTGCAGACATTTCATTACTCAAGTAGGTAACATCATCAGTGTTAGAAGGGAGTGGGGTTCGCTCTCAGTTTAAATGGCTTTCCCTTCAGGATTGGTGGAAGTGTTCTTGGTGGTTTCGTGATCAGGTTGTTTATATCACCAACACTGATGATGTTACCTAATTAGATAATGAAACTTCTGCAAAACAAAACTGCCAAGCTCAGAGAGAGTACCCAAGGACCCCATAGTTCAACCCCGAACAACGGATATTCTCTTCTATTGGGGAAAAAAAAACCCTCTCTGATAGGATCAGCCCCAAAACGCCAGTAGAATAATAGTGAAGCTTTGGAGTTGTGCAGAAAGTGTCCTCCGGAATTTGAATCTGGGATTTTCCTCTTGGCAGAAATGACACAATAGCATTTGGTTTCATGCTGCGTACTTCTAATTTTGGAAATTGATTCTCTGCTAATTGTGTGAAAGTGTCCATAATTGCTTCCTTCTTTCCCTCCTCCAAGATACGGTTTTTGGGGAGGCAGAGGAGTGAGGGAAGGTGTGATCTAGAGCAGGGGTCCCCAACATTTTGGACCTTTAGGGACCACTAAATTCATAATTTTAAATCCCACGGACCACTAATATGATCTGCCTAATGACAGGGCTGGGTGGGTGTGGCTAGGTGGTCATGTGACTAGGTGGGTGTGGCCAACTCGATGTCACTCATGTCAAGGGGCGCCTCGCCGGCCTCTACTCATCCCTCCCTTCCCAGCCACTCCTTCCCTGCCCGCTTAGGGCCCCAACAGGGAGCAGTTGCTGGAGCTAAGCAGCCCCCAGGAGAAAGAGTTGGCAAAACAGCTGGCTCAGTTCAAATTGGATCTAACCGAGAAGGAGGCTCAGCAGAAGCACCTCAATGAGGACTACGAGCATAGGCTATCCAAGCAGACGGAAGTCCTGTGGGAGTGCAAGGCCAGGTACCAGCGCCTGGAGGCTCAGCGGGCTGGGATGGTCAGTCAGTTCCAGGCCATGATGCAGTCCCATGGAAAGAGGCCCTCCGGCTCTTCGCCATCAATGGCGTTTCCCTCCAGCCTTCACCCAAAGCCCCGCACCAGGAGGCTGAACCAGATTCCAAATTGGAAATTCTGCCCCCCTCCGACCCACACAAAAAGACCCCGAAGGGGGAGACTCTCTGCAGCAACACCAACGTTCATTGCACGTATCTGGCCCAGGGGCCGTAGTTTGAGGACCCCTGAATTAGTGCAATATTAAAAATGCAAATAATTTTTCTGCGGACCACCAAACGTTTCTCTCAGACCACCGGTGGTCCACGGACCACCAGTTGGTGACCGCTGATCTAGAGATAGCAACAAGAAGTGCTTGGAGAGGAGGTACTTGGAGAAAGTGGAACTTACCTGTTCACAGATGTGTTTGCAGCTTGATTAGTCTCCCAATCATTCAAACAACCGTTTCTACACCAGCTTCTGGCAACAGTTCAAATCACGGCTTGAACTATCTTGCTTGGCATGCAATGAGTCTATCTCATATATTAGTTTCACCTTTTAAGTTGCGTTACTGAAATAAATGAACTTTTGCACGATATTCTAATTTTTCAACTTTCACCAGTATAACGATTAGCATCTTCTAACTATAATAACTTGGAATCAGGAATATTAATTCATTGATAGATGATGGCTTAATATCCTGGCTTCCTCTTGAACTGGCACCATATAAAATGGTAACATATAGTTTTCTACTTTTATAATCAAGTATATGAGTTGTACGATTGATGAAAAGATTTGTATGTCCTTTGGCTTAAGGGTGATTCTCCAAATCAGCTTTTAGGATGAAATACTTTACCTACCGAATCAACAACCTGGGAAAGGAAAAAAAATGTGTTGTTTGATATGAAAATATACATATTTATTATTCTTCCTGACTTGGAATGAGCTTTCTTCCTTCCCATGGTGCTTTTTTTTTAGTACTACTAAAGAGATTGAAATGGGAAAGCACATAATCTCTCATTATAAAATTGTTTTGCAATTTAATGGCTTAGAACCTCTGTTTTTTTCCTCCCTAAAGTAGTGGTCTGAGCGTATTCCAGGCTGCGAGATAATGCTGTTGCGTAATCAATAATCAGGTCTGGTTATATAATTTCTGCTTTTTAATAATCGTGTTTCGGACATCTGTTTGAGACCATTTGGGGTCGATGGCCAGGTGGATGTGCTTGCTTCTCCCACCTCCTACCTTTAAAGTTCTGTCGTTGCCGTTGCAGATTTTAGCCTAAATGGTTTTTATCTCTGGGTTTTAAATCCTGCCCCCTTGTTGTTTTTGAGTACTGACATACAATTTACACGTTGCCAAAGAATTATATGCACAAGACTGTTTTTTAAACCGTTGGCTTTATTGGGTGCATGTGCAATCTTCCATCAGAGAAGATCCCAATCTCAGAATGAGTTAGGACAGTGATGCCTAATCTTTTTGTCGCCGTGTGCTGAAAGCGTGCGCACGCACCCATAATGCAATGTGTGTTCAACCCCCCTATTTGCGCCCCGCACATGCACGCCAGACCCCCTGCACTCCCCCTTCCTCACACATGTGCATGCGACCCCCTCCGCATGCCCTCCTGCGGCCTCCACCCCTTGCACATGCTCACGTGTCTCCCGCATGCCCCCCCCCAGCTCCCTGTGCATGCGCAGTAGAGACCCGAAAACCAACTGGCTGGCGGGAGGCGCATGGGTGGTGGAGCTGAGCTGGGGCGACGGTTCATGTGCCCGCAGAGAGGGCTCTGCATGCCAGCTGTGGCACATGTGCCATAGGTTCGACTTCACAAAGTTAGGAGCTCTGGAAATTCAGACCCATTTACTGGGAGATGAGCTAACTAGGTGTAATGATCTCATGATATTTGTAAGAGAAGATCAGGCAGAGCTGGGTGGTGGAATTAAAGATGACCAAGCTGAGCCTGGGGGAGGGATCAAACGTGTCATCAGTCATGAGTCCCTGCATTTCCACAAGAGATCTAAGTCCCGCCCATCTTGAGCGCTGTCTTAATTCCCGTTCGTTTCGCTTGTTAGTAGCTCAGATTCTTGTAGAGAATTTAAGCTTGCAATAAATCTTGATAATTTGAACTGCCTGAATCTTCTGATTCCCCTGGAGCTTGACAATTACGTTCCCATAAATCAACGGTTCTCAACCTGTGGGTCGCGACCCCTTTGGGGGTCGAACGACACCGTTACAGGGGTTGCCTAAGACCATCGGAAAACACATATTTTTGAAAAAATACGGAAAACATAAAATAATTTTATGGTTGGGGGTTACCACAACATGAGGAACTGTATTAAAGGGTCGCGGCTTTAGGAAGGTTGAGACCCACTGCCATAAATGGTCTTAGTCCAACCCCTCTTGAAGTCTGTTGACCCTTTTCCAGCGCCAATTTACTGAGGATTACCTGACTAGATTCTTGTGCATAGACATCATTATACATTGGAAGATGAATTCTAAGAAAATTGCCTCACATCTCAAGGCACCAACTGAACTTGGCAACAGAAACGAATAGATTGTGAGTTCTAGTCCCACCTCAGGCATGCAAGCTGGCAGAGTGACTTTGATCCAATCACCAGGAGACTGTGAGTTCTAGTCCTGCCTCAGGCATGAAAACTGGCTGGGTGACTTTGTGTCAGTCACCTTCTTTCAGCCCAACGCACCTCATAGGGTTGCTGTTGTGGTGAAGATAGGAGGAGGAAGGAATATTTACCGCCTTGAGTTATCTATAACAGTAATAAAAGCGGGATTTAAAAAATTAAAATAAGTCAATAAATATATGAAATTCTCAGTGAATTTATAGGTCATGGTTGTCGCAAAGGTGCTTTTTCAGGAGGCAACTGGACTTTCTTGTTTTTCTTTGAAGACGTTTTGCTTCTTATCCAAGAAACTTTTTCAGTTCTGTCTGGATGGTGGGATGGAATCATTCTTTACCATCCAGTCAGAGTTGAAGAAGCTTCTTGGATGAGAAGCGAAACGCCTTCAAAGAAAAGCAAGAAAGTCCAGTTGCCTATTGAAAAATCACCTTTGGGACAAATACATCCGTGGGCCTTGAGTTTGACACCCCTGCCCTAGAGTTTTTGGGAGTTGCATATTACTTGCATATTCAATCTAGATGCTTTCTTGGTACAGTAAATAAAGGTGGTGTAGAGTGACATCTTGTGGTTGCTTCTCATTGGGAAACATTCTCACATTGTGTAAGCTATTCTCATCATAGTTCTCCAAAATCCAAATCCAGCTACCTGCAAGAATCTCGTTTTTCCATCACCATTAATGCGGAAGCTGCTTTAAAATGAATCCCATTAGCCTGTCTTGATTCAGTGTTTTCCCTATGAGCGCTAGATTCGCACAAGGTCTTTTCATTGCCTTACGTGCAATCTCTGGGTATGTACACTACATTAACTCTGTTCCCACAGCATAGACATAGAAACACTGAAAACTGATAGCAGAAAAAGACCCAGGAGTGCATCAAGTTTGAGGTTTATGTTTATTTTGTTTTTGTTTTCTTTTTCATTTAAAATACCTGCAAGAATCTTGTTATGGAAGATTAATGTGGAAGCTGTTTTATTGTTTTCCACTCCACATTAATAACCAGCATGCCTAACCATTAAAGTACCCTGGGTTCATGATCAATGCCTATACATTTTTTTCCCCAATTAAAAGACCAAATCCTGAGCAAATACCCCATTTATTTGCAGTCAGTCACAATATATCATTCCTTCCAGTTACCTTTCATATCCCATTTGGGTTATAATGAGATTAGACTTTTCAGTTTCATATCGAGTTCAACACATTAACCTACATTTTATTAAGCTAAAGTATTAGTATTTTTTTTCCATATTATTCTCTCACAATCCTTTAGAGAGTAACTTGCTGGCTTGTGCGCTTTGTCTTTTCTTCAATCATAACTAGCATTTATCTAAATGGGAAGTGAAAGCTCCCAGAGCCTTAGAAAAACCTTTTGTATCGGTGACTGATTAAAGCCATCATATCTGTTTCCAGGATCAAAGCCGCTATTTGCGTCGGGCAAATGCGATAGCAAACTTTTATAGGAAGGAGAGAATCAGGCTGAATTTGCCTAGACTGCAGCTGTCAAAATGAAAATGAGGCTTTTTTTTTCCTTTTCAAAATCATCCTACAGTAGTGGCCAAAATTGGAAAAATTGCGGAAAGTGTGCAGTATTTTTGAGGTTTGATGTCTAATAACACCACTTTTGGGGTGAGTAGGGCCATAAATGTATATATCGATGAAAAGATAAATTAATCAAGAATGTAATGCAATACCTTTTATGAAGGATTTGCTATTAGAATAGCAACTATAAAGAAGAAAAGTGAAACACGTACAAAAAAACAAGATATACAAAAATTATCACCATAGAAAAAACGAGATATACAAAAATTATCACGATTTCAGTTAATACTTTTACCATGTATATACGGCCTTACAATGTCTTCCCATGGAGTCACCCCAAGTCTTTGAGTTCTGTAGTTGTTGTAATGTAAAACCAAGATTGAACGATTGCTTCTATTAACTGGGTTTTATTGCTGGCTATATTTGGCTGTAACTTTTCATAGAATACAGATAATTGAACAAACTGTGTTGCATTACATTCTTGATTGAATTATCCTTTCATTGATATATAATTTTATGGTACTACTCCAAAAAGAGTGGTGTTATTAGCCATCAAACTTCAAAAATACACTTTTTCCAAAAGGTTTCCACAATTTTGGCCGCTACTATAATTTAGAACCATACCAGCTCTTCGACGAACCAACAAGAGAACTGGAACCTTTTTTTGATTCAAATATTGCAAGAATATAGATGGATATAAAATGGGACTCTGCTTAGAGGGATGATAAAGCACAATGTGTCATCTTCATATTCATTTTCCATTCATGCACAGGTACAGTATAGGTGGTATCTTGCTCAATAGTAGTAACTGTGAGAGGGATCTTGGCGTCCTAGTGGACAACCATTTAAATATGAGCCAGCAGTGTGCAGCAGCTGCCAAAAAAGCCAACACAGTTCTAGGCTGCATCAACAGAGGGATAGAATCAAGATCACGTGAAGGGTTAATACCACTTTATAATGCTTTGGTAAGGCCACACTTGGAATACTGCATTCAGTTTTGGCTGCCATGATGTAGAAAAGATGTGGAGACTCTAGAAAGAGTGCAGAGAAGAGCAACAAAGAGGATTAGGGGACTGGAGACTAAAACATATGAAGAACGGTTGCAGGAACTGGGTATGTCTAGTTTAATGAAAAGAAGGACTAGGGGAGACATGATAGCAGTCTTCCAATATCTCAGGGGTTGCCACAAAGAAGAGGGAGTCAAACTATTCTCCAAGCCACCTGAGGGTAGGACAAGAAGCAATGGCTGGAAACTAATCAAGGAAAGAAGCAACTTAGAACTGAGGAGAAATTTCCTGACAGTTAGAACAATTAATCAGTGGAACAGTTTGCCTCCAGAAGTTATGAATGTCCCAACACTGGAAGTCTTTAAGAAGATGTTGGATAGCCATTTGTCTGAAATGGTAGAGGGTTTCCTGCCTAGGCAGGGGGTTGGACTAGAAGACCTCCAAGGTCCCTTCCAACTCTGCTATTGCATTGTATTATTGTATTTAACTAGGTATGCAGGTATGTGTCATTCCATCTGCTTGTTTGTGAATTTAGGTGAGGTTTTGGTTAAGTAATGGTAATGAAATTCTTCCCTAGATGCACTTAGGACAGAGATCATGAGGCTCAAGGCCAATTTAAGGGATTTAAGATTGTGTCTTGAGATCTTGAGAATAGAACAGAACAGAATAACAGAATTGGAAGGGACCTTGGAGGTCTTCTAGTCCAACCCCCTGCTTAGGCAGGAAAGTCTACACCAGTTCAGACAAATGGTTATCCAACATCTTCTTAAAAAACTTCCAGTGTTGGAGCATTCACAACTTCTGGAGGCAAGATGTTCCCCTGATTACTGTATTTTTCGGAGGATAAGGTGCACCAAGATTTTGAAGAGGCAAATTAAAAAAAAAAAGATTTGCAGTCAGCAGACATCCCCAAAACGGCCCGTTTTTTGTGAAAAGGGGCCTTTTTTTTTTTTTTTTCAAAAAACGGGCATGAATAGCCTTTAGGAGGCTTGTAGAGTGCTCCTGGGGGAATGGGAAGGCCCAAAACCGAGCACAAACGGCCCGTTTTTCGCTCATTTCTGCCCTCCCCAGCCCCCAGAATCACCCTGAAAGTCTCCTAAAGGCTATGCACGACCATTTTCATGAAGGGGGCAGGGTTTCGTGAGGTAAAAAGTGCTGTATTCAATGTATAAAACGCACCTAAAGCTTCTTCTTTGAGGAAAAAAGGTGCGTCTTATACTCTGAAAAATATGGTAATTGTTCTACCTGTCAGGAAATTTATCCTTAGTTCTAAGTTGCTTCTCTCCTTGATTAGTTTCCATCCATTGCTTCTTGTCCTACCCTCAGGTGCTTTGGGGAATAGCTTGACTCCCTCTTCTTTGTGGCAGCCCCTGAGATATTGGAAGACAGTTATTATGTCTCCCCTAGTCCTTCTTTCTATTAAACTAGACATATCCAGTTCCTGCAACCGTTCTTCATGTTTTAGTCTCCAGTCCCCTAATCCTCTTTGTTGCTCTTCTCTGAACTCTTTCTAGAGTCTCCACATCTTTTTTACATTGTGGCAACCAAAACTGGATGCCGTATTCCAAGTGTGGCCTTGCCAAGGCATTATAGAGTGGTATTAACCCTTCACGTGATCTTGATTCTATCCCTCTGTTTATACTAAGGCATTATAAAGTGTTATTAATTTAATGATCTTGATTCTGTTCCCTCTATTAATGCAGCCCAAGACCGCAATGGATATTTTGTGGCTCAACCCTTCCCAATCATGCTGAAAGCATGCCAAGAGCCACCTGAAAACATATACATCTTTCAACTAGATGACTCTCTCTTGCAACTCCCATCCTGCGTAAAAAAAATGGATATTTTGGTACGTGATTGGAGGAAGGTGGAAATAATGCAATAAAGAGACAAAATCTTCAGTACCTTGGCCTTTTTCCCCAAGTATTTCTTAGCAAGTGTTAATAGCACAGCTGGGAGGTGCCCAGTGGGGCCATATCAATGCAGTTTTTAGGCTCCTGAGCCATGTTTTAGTTGAATTTATCCGTGGAGGTCAGTCTTAATTGGAGAGGTTAGAGATGAGAGTTTTATTTTGGAAGCAGCCTTTCCGGTACTGTAAAAATATGAAAAGGAAAGGAATTTGAAGTGGGCTTTTTTTTTCTTTACTAATGAGAGCTGCGTTTGATGATAAGGTTGTAAAACTTTCCCTTTTCCTGTGGGGAGTCAAGGAGGGCACATTTCTAATGCTCATAATTGGGTTGCATTCTCCAACACGGTGCCCCGTACCTGTGTTGGGACTGCAGCACAGGTTTCTCACAATTCTCACTCAGTTGGCTCTGAGCGATGTTAACGCACATGGATGCTGCAAAATTGGGACAAGTGCATCTCAGCTCAGTCCCCGAAGAGCAGTAAAAAGGAAGGATTAATTCGCAAATAATTCTTTAACGGAGGCTGGAAAGGTTTTAAGGAACAATTCCTTGCTGTTGTCCAATCAGACTCAAAAAGCAGAAATTTTAGACTTGCATCTCATGCAAGAGAGATAATCGACAGAGCTGTTCACCGCACCTTTTCTAAAAGTTAAGTGGGATTTCCCTCTTCATCTAGTCGGATGGAAAAGGACTAGGGCAGGGGTGTCCAAACTTGAGAACTTTAAGACTTGTGGACTTCAATTCCCAGAATTCCCCAGCCAGCATGGCTGGCTGGGGAATTCTGGGAGTTGAAGTCCACAAGTCTTAAAGTTCTCAAGTTTGGACACCCCTGGACTAGGGCTTCCAATATTTGTGGGGCTGTCATTGGCGAGAGGGGGTCGACCTATTCTCCAAAGCCCGTAAACCCAGGACAAGTAGCCAAGGATGGAAACTAGGATTCTTAGGTAATCTTATTGGTCAATGCTGCCACGTCCTCTGATACACAATCATTGTTGAGATACATAACCAACTGAACTGAGTTTTCCTGCATTCTCTACTCCAAACATGGTGGGCCATTCCTTTTGCTTTTCTTCTACTACCCTTCAGAATGATAACTACTGTGATTTCCTGACCTAAACAAGGACTGGACTGCCAGTCTCAATGCTCAGGCTATGCATTGTAGAAAGCCTCCAAATTCAGAACCACGAACATCTAAAAAAAAAGAAAAAAGAACTGGGGTATATATTATTCCAATAAAGGAGAATATTTGTAGCTGAGGATTGAAATAAGGGGTCATTGGTGCTCTCCAAGCTTCCTTGTTTTCTTGCAGATGTTTCAATGCGCTAGCTAGGTAACATCATCAGTGCTAGCGTATTATATATACATAATATTCAGCATGTCTTCCTCAACTTTCCTTGGAGAAAGGAAAGAAAGAGATGACGGCTAATGCAGGAAGCCAAAGCCAGTTAAGGTGACCTCCTCAAACCTTCAAAGATCTGGGATGTTTAGTGGTCCCTTATCCCCTGAATAACCTGGTGTCTTCAACAGATCTTGTCTGGAGATACAATACAATACAATACAATAGTAGAGTTGGAAGGGACCTTGGAGGTCTTCTAGTCCAACCCCCTGCCTAGGCAGGAAACCCTATACCGTTCCAGACAAATGGCTATCCAACATCTTCTTAAAGACTTCCAGTGTTGGGGCATTCACAACTTCTGGAGGCAACTTCTGTTCCACTGATTAATTGTTCTCACTGTCAGGAAGTTTCTCCTCAGTTCTAAGTTGCTTCTCTCCTTGATTAGTTTCCACCCATTGCTTCTTGTTCTACCCTCAGGTGCCTTGGAGAATAGTTTGACTCCCTCTTCTTTGTGGCAGCCCCTGAGATATTGGAAGACTGCTATCCTGTCTCCCCTAGTCCTTCTTTCTCTTAAGCTAGACATACTTCCATTCTCTTTCTTTTATATAGTATTTGATTTTTTCATAAAACACTGGGACTTTTTTTTGAAAGTATTAATTTCTTGGTCTTTTGAAAGCTCTCTTGTCTTTTTTTTTTTGTGGTAGCAACTTGGTTCTTCAGTTTCACTGGACACCAATTTTCTCAGTACTGGTATATCCAATTTTTTTTAACAGCCTGGTTATGCGGGGTTCAGTTTAACTAGCACTAATGATGTTACTTAGTTAGGGTAATAAAATATCTGCAAGAAAACAAGCATGCTCAGAGAGCACCAAGGCCCACTCATTTCAACCCCGAGCTACAAATATTGTCCTTTATCGGGGTTCAGTTTATTGGGGGTGCCAGAGGGAAGTCCGGCATTGTGTTAAATGTGAAGAAGAAATGCCAGCAGAGGTCACCCTTGATCAGGAATTAGCACTTCTTTGCAAAGAAAATGAATTTTATTTTGGTGTTTTATCTGATTGAATGATTTTTTTTAAAAAAGCTTTCCTTCTGTCTTATTACTTACTTACATATAAAACCTTTAAAGGTTTAGCTTGAGTCTTTTATGATGGAAGCACTGGCTAATTATAAAGCCCTATTATCATTCTAGAGTTGGGAACGACTAGCACATACGTGCGAGGGGAACCTTCACCTATTACCATTCTATGGAATTGTTGTGCGAGTTGCAATCAAAACGTAATTTGGGGTGGGGGCACCAGATACCAAGCGAATTACTTCCACTCGCTCAGAGCAAACCAATTCAAAGAGTGGAAATTTGCCCTCCGCAGGGCAAGGTGGCAAATCGTAATAAGAGCATTGAACCAAAGAAGCCACTAAGCGCAATTCCATCTTCGTTTTCAAAATAATTGGCGTATCCTTTCATAGAAAACATATTCAAAGAGCAGCCCAAAATATGAGTTCCTGCAGTCAATTTTATTGATGCAGGGTGAGGGTGGATTTGATTTAAATCAAGTCGATTTAAATCACGTTTTAAATCTTGATTTAAATCGCTAGTAAATAGGCTTGATTTAAATCGACTCGATTTAAATCGTAATTTTTAAAGAGCAACTGTCATCTCTATCCTGCACCGGCTATTCCTCTGACCCGCTGTTGATTCACAGAAAGTCCCATTCCCTTTAATGGGACAGCTGGTGATGGCGGGCAGCAGGTGAGCGGAGCTTGTATTCTGATTGGTTGTCAGACTCCCATGGGGCCATGCAGGGGCAACTCTGTAGGCTGTCCTGAGTCCCAAGCTTGGTTGACTCTTGCTGGGTGATGATGTAATGAAAAGGTTTGGGGCAATTCCTACTATGGTTCTGCCTGAAGAAGGTAGATCTTTGTTATGTAGAAAGGACTGGCTCAGGCCTTAATGGCACATTGACAAAGGTTGGGGGTTGGCTGAGTTTCTGCCTCCCTTTTAGGGGGAAATATTCTTCCCTTTTAATATTTCCTAAAACATCTCATTTTCCTAGGAGAGGGGTGGGTTCTAACTCCCTACAGGAGCATGGTTGCAGATGAGCAGGGAGTTGCTAATGCGGGTATGCTTTGGAACATGGATAAAATAATGAACGTGCTTCATTAAGAAATCACCGCTGTCTCCACGGAAATGATCAAGTGGAAGCTGTCAAATTGCAAAGGCTGACATCTTCCCCTGGCATTCAGAGAAACCTTAGCAGCTGCTTCGCATCTTGACAGCCGGCTGCAGAGAGGAGCAGTCCCAAGTGCCTTGAATTTTACACCCAGCTGTTTTCAAAAGGAATAGGCAAAATGTTCTTTTTTCCAAAAATGGAACTTCCGGTGAAGTCAAGAACATTCAGGGTTTTTTCCCCCCCTCCTGCAGGCTACGTCGATGGAGATGTATATCTTCCAGAAACCAAATAGCTTCGTGGTTGTTTCGATACGTGACAGCAGCATGCTCCAGTCCCTGAGGAAAACAGAACATTCTGGAACTTCCCAGAATGTTCTGCCTCTGGAATGAAACGTTTTGACCGTGTTTTAAGTTTTAATCTGTGAAAGGAGATGCTGCATTTTTAGAAGGAGAGATATTTTAGCCTTGGAACGAAAATATAAATTACAGGTAGTCCTCGGCTTACCGTCACTTGTTTAGTGACGGTTTCAAGTTACAGTCCCACTGAAAAAAGGGACTTATGACCTTTTCGCACTTACCACCATTGCAGCGTCCTTATGGTCACGTGACCAATTTTCCGATGCTTGGCAACTGAACTGACTCACACTTATGACGGTTGCAGTGTCCCGGAATCATGTGATCCCCTTCTGACTAGCAAAGTCAATGGGGAAGCCAGATTCGCTTAACAACCGTGTTACTAACTTAACAACTGCAGTGATTCACTTAACAACTGTGGCACGAACGGTCGTAACATGAGGCAAAAATCGCTTAGCAACCGTCTTGCTTAGCCATGGAAATTTGGGGCTCAGTTATGGTCATAAGTCAAGGACTACCTGTACACATACGTTAGCAGTAAAAGAGTTCACAATTTGGCCTTGTCTGTTTTGTCAAGATAAAATCTCCCATAACACATCATCTTACTACATTGTGTAGGTCTTTTCCTTCCTCCCTCTCTATTTTGCTCCTGTGTATGAAATTGATTTACCGATTGTATCTATCGTATACAATGGGGATATTTAAAGAGAGACTGGATGTCCCTCAGGATATGTCATATTTTAATTTCTGATTTACCGTATTTTTCGCCCTATAAGACGCTCCGGAATATAAGACGCACCCAATTTTAAAGGAGGAAAATCTAGAAAAAAAAGATTCTGAACCAAATACTGTAGTAAAATATTTTATATCAACTGTATAAAGTTAACAGCAGTTTAAGAACAATTTTATGTCCCCCATTTTTAGATGACCCAGGTGGCTACATTCGGCGTATAAGACGCACCCAGATTTTCACCCTCTTTTTTGGAGTAAAAAAGTGCGTCTTATAGGGCGAAAAATACGGTATTTTTTGGCAGCCTAAGCGTATAGTGGAGAACAGGATTTGTTGTGGCCCACCAGTGGCCAATGGAGCTGGCAGCAGAGTTGGACAGTGAGGAGGTTGGGGAGGAACATGGGCCATTCCTGGGGGTTGAGGGAAGCTCAGACAAGGGCTCTGCGTCGGAGGTGGAGAGGGACTTAGACAGCAGTGAGGCAGAAGAACAGCTGGAGCCTGTTCCCGATGTGTGCCTTCGCAGAGCTGCCAGAAGACAAGAACAACTAAGAAATCAGTGTCGTCTTAGGAGTAAAGCCACACCTTGGAGTTGATTGGCCCCTCACATAGGAAACAATAGAGAAGCGAACGGGGAGTGGGCTTTTGCAGGAAACAATTCGTTCATTTGGTCATTTCAAGAGTGGAAAGTTCTGTTTGGGACTATAAGAGACTCTGTGCCAAGCGTTGCCTTGCCCCGCATTTGGAAACTAGTTATCTGGCAGCTCTCCAAATGAGATAAGGTGCGTGTAGATAAATATTCCTCTGAAAGACTGTTTGCCAAGCCTTGCCGACTGTGAATGAAAGGAATTCACAGTTGTGTAAATAAAAGAGGTTTTGTCAGGGACCCAGACTTTGCTTCTTGCTTTCTAAGGAAGCCTGGATCAGAACAAGATTAATGTCACTAAAACTCTTATTTTTGTGGCTTGGCGCCTGTTGCTTTTATATCCTGCCACCGCTACATTTCTAGCTGTGTAAAGTTTGTGCGGCTTAACACACTAGCTTTACTTTTGTTGTCTCTCAGAGATGGAACAGGGCAGATTGTCAAAGATTGTCAACAGGGAGGCAGTGATTTAAAAATAAATCCTCTTGTTGATATCGTTTAAGACAGGGGTGTCCAAACTTGGGAACTTTAAGACTTGTGGACTTCAAGTCCCAGAATTCCCCAGCCAGCCATGCTGGCTGGGGAATTCTGGGAGTTGAAGTCCACAAGTCTTAAAGTTCCCAAGTTTGGACACCCCTGGTTTAAGAGTTAGGCTGGGCCAGATCTGGGTTAATGGAGACATGGCATTTCATTCTATGTATGGTCTTCCTCCACTCTAGAACTCTATTACCCCAGGTTGATACAGAGCTGATCAGTGCGGTTGGTGTGGTTGTGTTTGTTGTCGCCACAGGGGGTGGAGGGGCTTATGGGTTTTGTACTGGAGATTTTAATTTTGTAAGCCGCCTGGAGTCAGTGTATGTGAGTTGGGCAGCCATATAACTTTGTTTAATAAATAGTAAATAAAGATGATGAATCCATCAAGTAAGGACCTACTAGCTCACGTTTGCACAATAGACAAAAGTGTTGTTGGTTTTTAGCTTTTTTGGCAGCTTGGTCTATGTTATTTTATTTATTGGTTCACTATATAGCAAAACTCCATGGTGTTCTCACAGGTGTGTGTGTGTGTGTGTGTGTGTGTGAAGATGTTTCCTCGATCTATGAAAATAAAAAAAGCAGTGCCTTGATCATACCCGTCACAGCCTTGATTTTATAGACGCATACACACCTCAAGAGATAACCCTGGTGAAACTGATGGTGGGGATCGGGTGTCCGTTATTCATGAATGTCTGTTAAATGTGGAAGTATGACATCATAGCAAGTTTTCTACTATGCTTGCGGGTGTAAATTATCACCAATGTTGCATATCCGTTCCTTTACCTGATGCTTACTCAGCCGGAATAAATGGATCCAACCCGCCCGTTATTGGTGTCACGACATCATCGGTTGGGTTATGATGTCGTCTCTCAGACAATGAAATGTTGGTCTGTAGCGTGTGAAATCCATTGCGTCAAAAGTCCACAAGAATGCAGGTTTCACATCTATTTCAGAAGCAGGAGAAAAAAATGAACTCTAATAACGCTAATTGTTGAGTCTTCCATAATTGTGGAGGCCAAGAGAGCAAGATCACACAGATTTTAATAACCTATAGTATCTTAAAAACTGTAATAGAAATTTCCCAATCTCATTTCTACTGAACTGAAGTGGGGGTTTCTTTAAAATGCTCTTTCTCAATGATCGTCCCCCCCAGGCTGAATTGCCCTTTATGATTGAAACTGATCGACCATTTAATTTTCCTTTCCCATCACAAACATACTGTTGTGCCGGTTAGCCGTCGGCCCCTCCAGCAGCCAAAGAGGAGGAAGTGTGGGAGTCGGGATCAGAATCAAGGGGAGAGGGAAGAGGGAATGGAGCCGTCAGAGAGACAGACGGAGGTGGAGCCTGCGCCATCTGTCAGCCCTCAGATGAGAGTCAACAGCCCCCAGGTCTGGAGGTGGCTGATGAGGAAGAGGAGGAACAGCTGGGCCCAGTGCCTGATACCCAGTTGTGCAGAAGACAGAGGAGAAGAGAGCAGTGGAAATCTATGGGCTGATTCTTGGAACGGAAGAGCTACCGCTGCTAGCAAAACCCCACCCTAGCTCTGGGGATAAAAGGTAGGGGGCAGAGATGAATAGATGTAGTAGGAGTTAAATAGATGTGGCAGACAGCTATTCATCTTCCTGCTGGCCGGACTTGCTCACCTGCGAGAGAAACCTTTCTCACGCAGGCACGTCTAATAAAGGGATCTTTTGAGTTCATGTCAGAGGGTTTGTCGTTTTTGGGGAGCTGGGTCAGAACACATATAGACAAAGTGTGCTGCATGATGACACTAAAGGATAACATTATAAAAGCAGCTGGCTTTAGGTACACCGTAGAAATTAAAATAGCGAGCAAAGCATAGAGGCTTTATTAAATAGCTACCAGCGGGACGGGTTCGGGAAATACATTCTTAGACGCCATAGTGACATTGTGCGAGTTAATACAATTTCCACAGTTCCTGCAGAGGGAGAAACAAACCCGCTTGAAATTCTCCGAGCAACATTTTCTGCATAGAATCTCTACAAGCATAAGGATGTTGGCTCTCCTGGTCTGGTTACACCAGCACGGATGTCCTTCCATCTTCTCAACCAGATATCCGGTAAGTGTCCCGTTTCTCTGCATACTTTCTGTGGAGGCCTACCCTGCAAACATTCAGTTAGGCATGCATAAACCAAGCTAATTTCCCAGCCCAGACATGTTAAGCAATTGCTAAAGACCCCAACAGAGAGATAAACCGTATTTCTGCCTTGTGCTGTGATGTACCGTATTTTTCAGAGTTTAAGACACGCTTCTCCCCCCGCCAAAGAGGTTGAAAATTTGGGTGCATCTTATGCACTGAATGTAGCCCCGCCCACCCACCAGCCCCCATCCTTTGGCCTCCGTCTCCCAGCAATTTGCCTCCTTGCAGCAAACAGCAAATCGCCTGTTTTAGTTTCAGCTTCAGCACAGCTTGATTAGCACAAGCAGCTGATGGTCGGTTGGATCAGCCTCCTGACCATCAACTGTTTAAGGCTGCAGGGATTGGCATTGCCTATTGCTGCCTCCCCATGCTCCATTTTCCGCCCATTCCGATCCCCGCCGCCTGGAATAGATGTAAAATGGGGTGCGCAGAGGCCAAAAACAGGGTGCGCAAAGGTGGCAATAGGTTATGGCAATCCCTGCAGCCTGAAACATGTGATCGTCGGGAGGCTGATTGTGCTAATCAGGATATGCTGAAATTGAAATTGAAACACACTGTTTGCTGCAAAGAGGCAAATTACTGGGAGGCAGAGGCAGATTTTTTTTTCTTGTGCTAATCAGGCTAAACTGAAGCTGAAACAGCCTGGTTGCTGTTTGCTGCAAGGAGGCAAATTGCTGGGAGGCAGAGGCAGATTTTTTTTCTTGTTTTCCTCCCCAAAAGCTAGGTGTGTCTTATACTTTGGTGCGTCTTATACTCTGAAAAATATGGTAACTCTTGACCTCCATGTAGCCACACTAGAAAGAGTAGAACAACGCAGTACAAAAAGATAGAATAACTTGAGATGCTATTTTCTTGGAGAAAGATAATCCGTATCTTAGAAGTGCTGTAAGTTCACACAGCATAATTGGATCTGATATATTTCAACTGAAACTCAAAAGTTCATACAATATGGATGTAACAAAAAAAGGGGATTTGTTAGTAAGACAGTCTGCAGTCTTTAAACTGGGTGAAGCAGCCATTAATTCTGATTGTCTTTTTCTTCCCCAGTTTCATGAAAATGAGAAGCAGAAGAAAAGGAATGGAGTGCAAATTAGTTGGGTCACTCAGATCTTAGGATAGCGAAGGGGAAAAAAAAGCTGTCATCTTGGCAACTGTGACTTCAGGATCAACGTTAAAAGGTATAAAGTACTTATAATCTTACGAATTCCTTAGATTTTGTTTAATGAGGTCACGATGAGCAATTTTTTCCCTTTCTCTCTGCGTAGGATAGATAATAATGCAGTTTGTAAGGTAGAACTTGCTTATTCTTAAACGCTAGGCTGAAATGAGCTAAATTCTGTCCTCTAAAATTCAGGGGCATAGCTATTTGGAGATCCACAAGATGTGGATCTCCAGATGTGGGATGGCTAAATAGACCTGTGGCGGCGCAGTGGTTAGAATGCAGTACTGCAGGCTACTTCTGCTGACTGCCGGCAGCCTGCAATTTGGCAGATCAAATCTCACCTGGCTCAAGGTTGACTCAGACTTCCATCCTTCCGAGGTCGGTAAACAAGGACCCAGATCGTTGAGGGGCAATAGGCTGACTCTGTAAACCACTTAGAGAGGGCTGTAAAAGCACTGTGAAGCGGTACAGAAGTCTAAGTGCTTTTGCTATCATAACCAAAAAGAGTAACTTAAATGGAATTAAAATTAATTAAACTTAGTCCTCGATTTACGACCACAAATGAACCCGCGGGGACACTGTGATGGTTGCAACTAAAAGAAGCCATCATAAACGCCCCGGGTTCAGCGCCATCCTAACTTGGAACGCTTGTGTTCTGACCCAGCTCCCAAAACTTGACGAACCTCTGCAGTTGAAGCAATGATTCCATTATTTGGAGCGCCAGCAGTCCCAGGAAAAAAGTTTCTCTTTCACCTCAGGCTAACAAATCTGTCCAGCAGGAAGATGAATAGTTGTTTGTCACATCTATTCATTCCCGCCTCTTGCCTTTTATACCCAGAGCTAGAGTGGGGCTTTGCTAGCAGCAGTGGCTCTTTTGTCCCAAGAATCAGCCCATAGATTTCCACTGCTCTCCTCTCCTCTGCCTTCTGGGCATTTGCGCGTCAGGCACCGAGCCCAGCTGTTCCTCCTCTTCCTCATCAGCCACCTCCAGACCTGGGGGCTGTTGACTCTCTATATGAGGGCTGACAGATGGCCCAGGCTCCACCTCCGTCTCTCTCTCTCTCTCTGCCAGTTCCATTCCCTCTTCCCCCTCAGAGCTCTCAGGTTGCCCTCATGTTGACCCTGACTTCCACACCTCCTCCTCCTCCTCCGATTCAGCTGCTGGAAGGGCCGGCAACCAACAGACCACTACAGCTTGCTGAATGAGTGGGGGTTAGGTGAGGACTACCTGTACCCTGTTTCCTGGTGTGATGAGCATCCCTACCATCCCATTAAATTAAGAAGTGAGGGGTTCAGGTATGTTTCGTTTTTGGGATGAAGCTTGGCTTCCAAGGAAAAGCATGCTCCTGATTTTTGGCCTATCAGAAGATAAAGGTAAAGGTAAAAGTTCCCCTCGCACATATGTGCTTGTCGTTCCCAACTCCAGGGGGCGGTGCTCATCTCCGATTCAAAGCCGAAGAGCCAGCGCTGTGCGAAGACGTCTCCATGGTCATGTGGCCGGCATGACTAAACGGCAAAGGCGCACGGAACGCTGTTACCTTCCCACCAAAGGTGGTTCCTATTTTTCTACTTGCATTTTTTACGTGCTTTCGAACTGTTAGTTTGGCAGAAGCTGGGACAAGTAACAGGAGCTCACTCCGTTATGTGGCGCTAGGGATTTGCACTGCCAAACTGCCGACCTTTCTGATCAACAAGCTTAGCGTCTTAGCCACTGAGCCACCACGTCCCAAATAGATACCTGCATCAGAAGATATTTGCAGCCTATTTGTTTTCACAGTGAGCCTGGATACTGCCAGCAAGTTGGCTGCTTTACTGGTAGTCCTTGACTTACAACCGTTCAAAGTTACGTCACTGAAAAAAGTATATAACCATTTTGCACCCTTATGACCATTGCAGCATCCCTGTGATCATGGGATCAACATTTGGATGCTTGGCAGCTGGTTCGTATTTATGACGGTCGCAGTGTCCTGCGGTTGTATGATCCCCTTTTGCAACATTCTGACAAGCAGAGTCAGTGGGGAAGACAGATTCACTTAACATCCGGGTTTAACAACTGCAAGGATTCAGTTAACAAATGTGGCAAGAAAAGTCGTAAAATAGCAATAGCGCTAGCACTGATATACCGTTTCACAGTGCTTTCCAGCCCTCTCTAAGCGGTTAACAGAGGCAGCACCAAAATCTGGGTCCTCATTTTACCCACCTCGGAAGGAAGGAAGGCTGAGTCAACCTTGAGCCTGGTGAGATTTGAACTGCCAAATTGCAGGAAGCCGGCAGTCAGCAGAAGTAGCCTGCAGTACCGCATTCTAACCACTGCACCACTGTGGCTCATGGGCAAGACTCACTTAACAACTCTTATCACTTAGCAACATCAATTCTGGGCTCAATTGTGGTCCTAAATTGAGGATTACCTGTACTTAACTTTTAGGCCTTACAGTGTTGTCAGCTTATTTTATGCTTCATTGTATTTTGGTAGGAACCCCCCCCCCCATACACACACACAATTTGTGTGCGGTGTGTATCCCATGGGCCATTTTGTGTAAGTCAGCAGCCGTGTTGCTTCTTACAGCGATAGCAGAAAGACAAGGATCGATGCAAAGCCGTTCATCTCGACGGCGTATAAAACATTTAAAACGAAATAAATCCAGTCTAGAGGTTGCGCTGACCTTAAGAAGCACTCTTGACACTTTCGTGATAGTTGTGAAGGCATTTCTGAACAAGCTTTGCATTTGAAATGGACGGCGGTGCGCTCGAAGCGCATCTGCTTGGGACTTGAAAGATTTATAGGACGATTGAACAGCGCTGAGATATTTCCAGTAGGGATATCTCCAACTTGAAACAAAGTATTTCTAAATATTTCACACACGGAAGCCTGGAAAATTAGGTGGACAATAACTAGCCAAACTTTGTTGGCAAGCCAAATTCAGAATTTTGTCAGTGTATATTAGTGGTGGGTTTCAGCCGGTACAGCCGTACCAGTAGTAATCGGGAGCAGCGGCCACCGTACCGGTACGGTGGCTCATTTGGTCCACCCACCCATCCGTGTTCCATACCTGTTTTGGAAGCAACCGGGCCAATTGCGTATGCACGCACAGCATGTGGCACCTACGTGACCTCCAACGAGCAGCCGGTGTCACAGGGGCGGTGGAGTGCGCGAGCGCCGCGCATGTCAGGCACGTGCAGGAACAGACCACAAGCAACATACTGGTAGCAACGGTAGGAGCAACCCACCACTGGTGTGTGTGTATGTGTGCGGGCATGTGCGTGTGCGCCTGTGCGTGTGCGCACACATGTTCTTGGACAACTTGTCCTCAGCAGTGCAGGTGGGCCTCGACTTACAACAGCTCATTTAGTGACCGTTCAAAGTTACAACGGCACTGAAAAAAAGTGAATTGCGACCGTCGTTCACGCTTACGACCATTGTAGCATCCCCATGGTCGCATGATCAAAATTCAGACGCTTGACAGCTGACTCATATTTATGATGGTTGCAGTGTCCTGGGGGGAGGTCATGTGATCAAGTTATGCCACCTTCTGACAAGCAAAGTCAATGGGGAAGCCAGATTCACTTAACAACCGTGTCATTAACTGAACAACTGCAGTGGCAACGGTGGCAAAAAAGATCGTAAAATGGGGCAAAACTCACTCAACAAATATTTCTCTTAGTAACGTCAATTTTGGGCTCAATTGTGATTGTAACTCGAGGACTACCTGAATCGCATCCTGTTTTGGGACCAATTCATGCCAGTTATGAAATGTTAGGAAAATGCTGAGCAGAATTCCAAGCTTGAACCTGTCCATGGATGCTGGTTCACACATGCTGATCAGTTGCGTTGATTGTGGCGCTCATGTTGCCCGAATGATATCTGATATGACAAGCCTAGTTAGCCTTCCTGACGTTTGAAGAACTGCCTCTCCCCTATTACATCCACCTGGCCCACCAGGATGGGAAGACAAGGTGTGATAGGCTTCCCATCGATTAGCGATTGTCATTCCATGGGCAGCGTCATAAATACATGCCAGTTGCCAAGCACCAAATTTGGGGGTTATTGCAATGTCCCTAAATGTGAAAAATGTTCATAAGTCATTTGGTCAAATTGTTACTAAATAAATGGTTTTTAAGGCTTATCAATGGTGGCTCAGTGGCTAAGACGCTGAGCTTGTCAATCAAAAGATCAGCAGTTTGAATCCATAGCACCGCATAATGGAGTGAGCTCTTGTTACTTGTCCCAGCTTCTGCCAACCTAGCAGTTCGAAAGCATGTTAAAAATGCAAGTAGAAAAATAGGGACCACCTTTGGTGGGAAGGTAACAGCATTCCATGTGCCTTCGGAGTTGAGTCATGCTGGCCACATGACCACAGAGATGTCTTTGGAGAGCGCTGGCTCTTCGGCTTTGAAATGGAGATGAACACAACCCCCTAGAGTCGGGAACGACTAGCACATATGTGCGAAGGGAACCCTTACCTTTAAGGGTCTATGGGGATTCTCAGTCATATCCAGGTCACGGTTGTCCCCAAAGGTGCTTTTTCAAGAGGCTACTGGACTTTCTGGTTTTCCTTTGAAGATGTTTCGCTTCTCATCCAAGAAGCTTCTTCAGGTTGAGACTGGATGGTAGTGAATAGAACGATTTATACTCCTTGCCGATGGCTGGTCATTTGCATCCTTTTTAGAGAGTCGTTGAGGCCACTTGGAGGTTTATCTCTGTCCTCAGGGTCACCTGAGTGGTGTAAATGGGTGTGGAGCCTTCTTGGAACTGTTGAAAGGACTGTTTTGTAGACTGGAGATAGGCATCATTTCTCCTGAGGACACAGATAAACCTCCAGGTGGCCTCAACGACCCTCTAAAAGGATGCAAATGACCAGCTGCCTGCAAGAAGTATAAATCCTTCCATTCCCTACCTTCCAGTCAGAGCTGAAGAAGCTTCTTGGGTGGGAAGCAAAACATCTTTAACAAAAAAACAAGAAAGTCCAGTTGCCTCTTGCAAAAAGCACCTTTGGGACAAGCTTCTTGGATGAGAAGCAAAATGTTTTCCAGAGGAGAAAAAACCCAGAAAGTTCTGTAGCCTTTTAAAAAGCACCTTTGAGGCAAATTGGTTGTTGAGGCCTGCCTGTAACATAAATAAGTTATTAATGATGAGGATTGGATAATGGATAAATCGGTGAGCAAGTTGTAATTGAAATGCCATGTTTGAAGCTCGCTGCAATTGTAAGCATTGCAAGTCCTGATGGGAATCCACAACTAGCAAAATACGATTAAAACGGGATTTGCAACTGGCATTGAAGAGTCACCACTCTCGTTCCTTTAAGAAAGATGGTTTGTGGGTAGGATCTAGAATTGGCTTCTGTCAGTATGATGAAGGGATCTATGATTGGAATCCTTTTTCTCATTTTAAGCATCACATCCTCACATGGGGGGGAAAAAGAGAGCTAACACACAGCAGTCTAAACCACAGAAAGAGCTAAGCTCTAAACTTCAGTTCAAACACAGAACATAGAACATCAGAGTTGGAAGGGACCTTGGAGGTCCTTTAGTCCAACCGTCTGCTCAAGCCAGAGTCCTTACCATTTCAGACAACCGGCTGTCCAGTCTCTTCTTAAAAGCCTCCAGTGATGGAGTACCTACAACTGTTCTGACCGAGGCTTCCCGAGATCATGAAGCAAACGTCTTGTCCCGACAAAAAACCCTTTTATTAATTTACTGTGGATTCTGCTCATTCACATCCAACAAAGTCTTTCAAGGGAGGATTTATAGTCACAGACCTTATCTGGCTTGAAGGGCTGACATGGGGATATGTGCAAAACTTGACGAGGAGTCTCGGAAAGTCACAAACCAATTAAGCAGACTAATTGTCTCCTACAAACTCCACTCCCCTTTCGCTCCTCTTATTTCCTCTGGGAGGGGCCATTCATCGTCCACCTGTGGCCTTACTCCCAAGTCGACCCCTGCTCTTTAGCTGTTCCCTTCGTCTGGCAACTCTGTGTATGCGCACACTGGGAACAGGCTCCAGCTGTTCATCTGCCTCACTGATGTCTGACCCTGAAGGCAGCTGATAACTGGCAAAAGGCCCTGGCCCTCTTTCTCCTCCAACACAGAGCCCTCATCAGAGCCTTCCCCAGACTCCAGGACTGGCCCATGTTCCCCCCTCCCCAACCTCCTCACTGTCCGAATCTGCTGCCAGCTCTGCTGGCCGCTGGTGGGCCACAACAACAACTTCTGAAGTTCCGCCCTTGATTGTTCTCACTCTTAGAAAATTTCTCTGTAGGTCTAGGTTGGATCTCTCCTTGATTAGTTTCCATCCATTGCTTCTGATCCTGCTTTCAGATGCAGTTTTAGAAGACCCTTGTCAGTGGTCTCCTATCTTGGTGACATCTTTGCCCAGTTCAAAGGATCAATATGCTGCTTTCATTATTATTAAAAGAGAGATCTAATGGCATGGCTCTGCAAGAATCCCTCTATTTTTTATTTTTTATTTTGCTCACTTTGGAAGCTGAATTAGTCAGCTATGTCCCTTTCCAGTGTCCTTATTAATTCTGTCTGCTGCAAGGGTTTAATTACACATTTACCAACTATCTGGTTCCTTAATCTTTAAGTAGATAAATTAGACTTTAGGAGAATGGCCACATTCTTTTCCATCGCCACTGCGATTTAGCACAGAATTGAAAGAGTTTTGCGACATTAAAGAACAGAATTCTAATTCCAGCCGTTTCATGGTTCACTTTTTAGAGGAATGGCTGAGGAATTCTGGGAATTGAAGTCTGCCCGTCTGAAAGTTGCCAAGTTTGGAGTCCCCTGTCGTCATTGAATTTATTAACGTTTCTGAAGTAAAACCCATTGGCTGTTGTCACAGGTCATTCATTTCATTCTTAGTCACATTCACCTGCTCTTCCCAGTTCATCAGCTCCACATTTTTGGCCCAGTAATGCACATTGTTCAAGTCAATCCACATAAAGACCCAGGGGTCCAACTGGAAGAACTTCTTTGGCAATCAAAAATTCCATCGTGGCACACCCAAAGCTTAAAGCACGCCAATGAGTCCTCGCTGCAAACTTCAGTTGCAACATATAGTATGCAACTCAACTGTTTCTCACGGCAATTTCCTGGTAAATAGAGTAAAAGAATAGAGCAGGGGTGTCAAACTCAAGGCCCGCAGGCTGGATTCGGCCCATGCGGTACTTAGATCTTATTTCCAGGGCCGCCCGGTAATTATTTCCAGGGCCGCCCTGGGAACAGTGAAGAACTGGCCTGTAGTGTTTCTGCCAGAGATAACGGAGCTCGGGAGGGCCGCAAGCTCCGTTTTCACTGGCAGAGAGTTGCAGGAGGTTGTCCCAGCTGAAAATGGAGCTTGGGAGCCCGTTTTTGCTGGCAGAGGGTTGCAGGAAGCCCTCCCAGCTGAAAATGGAACTCGGGAGCCCGTTTTTGCTGGCAGAGGGTTGCAGGAGGCCGTCCCAGCTGAAAATGGAGCTCGGGAGCCTGTTTTTGCTGGCAGAGGGTTGCAGGAGGCCCTCCCAGCTGAAAATGGAACTCGGGAGCCCGTTTTTGCTGGCAGAGGGTTGCAGGAGGCTGTCCCAGCTGAAAACGGAACTCAGGAGCCTGTTTTCATTCGCAGAGCGCTCTGGCCCCCACCGGCACCCCCGACACGAGTGACGTCAAGCTGGCCATGCCTCCCCCATCCCCCCCCCCGAATTCAAACACAACCCTGATGCGGCCCTCAATGAAATCGAGTTTGACACCCCTGGAATAGAGGATAAAGAGCACACCTACTTTACTGCATGTCAACACTACTAGCGGTTGACAATTTATAACGCTGGGAAGCATTGCTCTTCATTCCGTCCTTGGTGTCTTTATGCCAGCCATGCTGTCCTGGCCCTGGGAGGGAGGCAATGGCAAACCCCTTCCCAAAATGTTGCCAAGAAAACTGCAGAGACTTGCCCGGGCAATCATGCAAGACTGAGATGAAGTCAGCAAAACATAAAACAGTGATACTGAGACTCTCAAAAGATGGATTTGTTCAATATGTGTCTTAAAGGTGGCTGTGATTCAGTGTGTGGTGAGAATCTGCCATAATCTTTACATACTGTGTGAATCAATACACATGACAGTGTCGGCCCTTGTCCACGGCGTGTTGTGTGAAGAGAGCAAATCTGGGTTAGTAGAGCAATTAAATGAACTTTGATTTAGGGTCGACCATGTTTTGTGAATCTAGAATACAGATTCTCACCCCTTATTAATGCAGGTGATCCTCGATTTAGCGACCGTTCATTTAGTGACCGTTCAAAGTTACTAGGTGACTTATGACCATTTTTTCACAGTCATAACCTTTGCAGCATCCCCCTGATCATGCGATCAGGGGGATACTAGGCAACTGATTCATATTTATGACCGTTGCTGTGTCCCAAGTTGATCACATTTTTGCAAACGTCTGACAAGGAAAGTCAACGGGGAAGTCAGATTCACTTAACAGCCAGGTTACTAACTTATCAACTGCGGTGATTGACTTAACAACAGAGGCAAGAAAAGTCATAAAATGGGGCAAAACTCCCTTAACAAATGTCTCACTTAATAACAGAAATGTGGGGCTCAGTTGTGGTTGTAAATCAAGGACTACCCGTAGACCCGTTTCCCATTTATACCAGGGATCTTCCATTTGCTTGTTTTTTGGGAGGGAGAGAAAAAGAAGCCAATATGACTTTATCTGAAAAAGAATGGGAAGTGTTGTGGCCTTTTGGCCACCGGTCCCTCCAGCAACCG
This sequence comes from Natrix natrix natrix, assembly GCA_029891615.1. Classification (NCBI taxonomy): domain Eukaryota; kingdom Metazoa; phylum Chordata; class Lepidosauria; order Squamata; family Natricidae; genus Natrix; species Natrix natrix. The sequence goes on along the minus strand of JAKRSK010008491.1, from coordinate 1,756,220 downwards.
AATCAAATGGAGGAGGCGTGGGAGTCAGGGTCAGCATCAAGGTAACCTGAGAGCTCCGAGGGGGAAGAGGGAATAGAGCTGTCAGAAAGAGAGACAGAGGCGGAGCCTAGGGTGTTCGTCAGCCCTCAAATAGAGAGTCAACAGCCCCCAGGTCTAGAGGTAGCTGATGAGGAAGAGGAGGAACAGCTGGGACGTTCCTGACGTGCAGATGCGCAGAAAGCAGAGGAGAGGAGAGCAGTGGAAATCTATGGGCCGGTCCTTGGGACAGAAGAGCCACCACTGCTAACGAAGCCCAATCCTAGATCTGGGGATAAAATGAATAGATGTGGCAGACAACTATCCATCTCCTCTGCCGGACGGACCTTTTAGCCTGCGTTGAGAGAGAAACATTTTGCCCGCTGACACTCCTCATAAAGGAATCATTGCTTCAACTAGAGAGGGTTTTATCGTGTTTGGGGAGCTGGGTCAGAACAGGGACTCGCCCTTTTTCCTGCAGAGATACAGAAAATCAAAGCCTTGGTCTCAAAGCTGTGAGACCATCCATTTCATTGCTGAGTTCATTGACTCCAGTACAGGAGCTCTGTCCAGTTTTGCCTTGAAGGGATCAATTTATTTACCAAACCTAATCGAGCCTTTTGCTTTCCTTTAACCTAATTGCCAAGGAGAAAAACAGAAGCACAACGAAGTTTGCCTCTTCACTGTGTCTTGTCTTTATTATTAAACCCCCCACACTGTAGCTCTTCAGATTTTCAGATTTGGCCTTTGCTCTTGGCTTGAGCTGATCACAAAGAACAGAATTGTGTTTCTCCCTCTCCTTTTACTCTTCATCTTTGTCATCAAAACATTTGGCCTGAAACTTCCCCGTCTGGTTGTTAGAATGGGAGGAAAGATGACACTGCCCTAAGGGAGAGGACTAGTCCCCAACATAGGACCATAAGGGAGCCTGCCTAATGTGGTCGTAGTCGTGATATACCGTATTTTTCAGAGTATATGACGCACCAAGATTTTGAAGACGCAATTTTTTTAAAAAAAGTTTTTGCACTCTGCAGATCTCCCCAAAACGGTCTGGTTTTTTTGTCCAAAAAAAAGGGCATGCATAGCCTTTAGGAGGCTTGTAGAGTGCTCCTAGGGGTGGGGGTGGGGGAAAAAACAAGCAAAAAACTGTCTGTTTTTTTGTCCAAAAAAAAAGGGCATGCATAGCCTTTAGGAGGCTTATAGAGTGCTCCTAGGGGTGGGGGTGGGGGAAAAAACAAGCAAAAAACTGTCTGTTTTTTTGTCCAAAAAAAAAGGGCATGCATAGCCTTTAGGAGGCTTATAGAGTGCTCCTGGGGGTTGGGGGGGGGGGGGCAAAGCGAGCAAAAAAACCAGCCTGTTTTTCGCTCATTTCTGCCCTCCCCAGCTCCCAGAAACACCCTGCAATGCTCCTAAAAGCTATGCACGGCCATTTTGGTGAAGGGTTGGGGTTTCAGGAGGCCAAAAATGCTGCATTCATTGTATAAGACGCACCCAGATTTTCACCCTCTTGAGGGGAAAAGGTGCATCTTATACTCCGAAAAATATGGTAATAGGACTTGGAAGGGACCTTGGAGGTCTTCCAGTCCAAACCCCTGCTCAAGCAGGAAATGCTGTACCACTTCAGACCAATGTCTGTGGAGATTCTCAGTCATCTAAGTCATGGTTGTCCCAAAGGTTCTTTTTTTTTCAAGTGGCAGCTGGACTTACTGGTGGTGTTGTGTTAGTTGTGACTTCTTTGTAAATTCTGTGACCTGTTCCAATACCAGAAAGTCCAGTTGCCTCTTGAAAAAAAGCACCTTTGGGATTTCAGACAAATGGCTATCCAACATCTTCTTAAAGACTTCCAGTGTTGGGGCATTCACAACTTCTGGAGGCAAGTTGTTCCACTGATTAATTGTTCTAACTGTCAGGAAATTTCTCCTTAGTTCTAAGTTGCTTCTCTCCTTGATTAGATTGTACCCACTGCTTCTTGTTTTGCCTTGATTTTATGACTTTTATTGCAGTGGTCATTAAGTGAATGCTGAGCTCATAAAATGAACCCCACAGTCCTTAAGTGAACCAATGGTTCACAATGGATGAGCTTTTACCAATAAACAGAAATTCCAGCTTTCAGCAAAGCTACCATGAAATGCAATCAGGTGACTGCAGAACACTACAAAGGGCCATAAATGCAGTTTTATGGTTGAGCACCTGAAGTTTGGTCATACAACTTCGGAGGGGGCCTGACCACTGGAACTTGGGATCCTGATTGAAAGTTTCCAGATCCATTGTAACTTTGAATGGTTGGTAAGCAGCTAAGAATGAGTCAAAGACTACCTGTACTGCTTTCATGCGCTGCACAGCTTCCTAGTGAGTTTTAAACTAGGCCAGTGTTTTCAGCACCAAGTGCTGAAACCAGAACATGTGTGTGCATGCGCACCAGCCAGCTGGTCTTTGCGCATGCGAGAACACTGGAAACCAGAAGACAAGTTGCCCAGTGTGCATGCATGCACTGGCCAGCTCTCCTCAGGGTTTTGGTGCGCACATGTGCGCCAGCCAGCTATTCTTCCTGGTTCCGGCGCTCCCAGCTGGCTGGTGCAGATGTATGCGCCGGAACCCAGAAGAGCAGCTGGTGACAGCATGCATATCCAGAGTGAGGGCTCTGCGGGCCAGCTCTGGCATGCGTGCCATAGCTTCACCATCACGGAACTAGGCCATTCTTTTGGCTTACTGAAGATACATGCAATTTAATATGCAAATATTTGGAACTTTGTCAACCATATAGTCAAAATAAGGCGTTCAATATTTCATTACTCAGTCTCAGGTTTGCATCATAATATATATATATATATAGATAGATAGATAGATAGATAGATAGATAGATAGATAGATAGATAGATAGATAGATAGATGATAGATAGATAGATAGATAGATAGATAGATGATAGATAGATAGATAGATAGATAGATAGATAGATAGATGATAGATAGATATAGATAGATGATAGATAGATATATAGATAGATAGATGATAGATAGATAGATAGATAGATAGATAGATGATAGATAGATAGATAGATAGATAGATAGATAGATAGATAGATAGATAGATAGATAGATAGATAGATAGATATGGTGGGTAGGTAGGTAGATAGATTCATGGCAATTTGTATTAACAAGAATTATGGTACTATTTCCTGGACCGAAATAAGATTCTCACAAAACCCCGTCTTTTTACAGGTTTGTTTCCACAATATATCCTGAAATAGCGACCAGAGATGAAAATACCAGTGGACAATATAACCAACCCAACGAACCAACGAACCCACCCAACTAAGTGATCAACTAGTCCAACCAACCAACCAGCCTAACCAATCAATCAACCAACACAACCAATCAACCAGCCAACCAACCAACAACCCAACCAACCAACCAACCAACCAACCAACCAACCACAGAAGCAAGAAAAGTTCAGTCTGTTCCATGCATTTAGAGATACCGTATTTTTCGGAGTATAAGATGCACCTTTTTCCCTCAAAAAAGAGGCTGAAAATCTGGGTGCGTCTTATACACTGAATGCAATATTTTTTGTCTCCTGAAACCCCACCCCTTCACCAAAATGGCCGTGCATAGCCTTTAGGAGGCTTCCAGAGTGCTCCTGGGGGCTGGGGAAGGCAGAAATGAGCAAAAAATGGGCTGTTTTTGCTCAATTTTGCCCCTCCCAGCCCCCAGGAGTACTCTATAAGCCTCCTAAGGGCTATGCATGCCCCTTTTTTGACAAAAAAAGAGCCTGTTTTCGTGAAAAACAGGCCTTTTTTTGCTCATTCCTCCTCCCGCCCAAGCATTCTGCAAGCCTCCTAAGGGCTATGCATGCCCTTTTTTTTTTTTTTAAAGAAAACGGTCCCGTTTTCGCAAAAAACAGGCCGTTTTGGGGAGGTTTGCAGAGTCCAAAAACTTTTTTTTTTTAAATTGCCTCTTTAAAACGTTGGTGCCTCTTTAAAAAAAAAAGTTTCTTTGGGCAGTCTTTCCCAAAATAGAAAAAATACCTCACCAGATGGACTCACTTTCTCTTTTCACTTCCTTCCTTCCCGAGCTGTCCCGACTTCATCAGCCTGGGGCTGCCTGTTTACCACCGGCTTGAAGAGCTTCCCTTGGGTCAATCAGAGACTTTGCGGTGTCCCTGTGACCAGCAAGGCTTCATCTTCCTGATCACCATCTCTGCGGGACGGTTTAGGTCCAAATGGACCGTCCAGTGGCAAAAATGTCAACGGCGGTCTCGGAGTGTCGAGACCGCACGTTGTATCATTGCGACGTTGGCCCCTCCTTATACTCTGATGTGTCTTATACTCCGAAAAATACGGTACATCTCTTTGTATACCATTGAGGCCAAATGTTGAGTCCTTAGATGGAGTTCCACCACCATCATCTGTGATGCAACCATATTTAGTCTTTGCACATGGGCCTTCCCTTTCACCCAGAGTCACTTCTTTTACCCATTTTAATCCCCCCTCCCAAAATAGTTACATAATATAACCCTTCTAAAGTAATTGTGTAGTCTCATAAGGCCAATGGTGCTAGACAGATAGCACGACCAGATTTAAAATTCTTCATAGCTGGCCCCAAATATCAACTATTCCCATTAAGCGTTGTATTTGGTTTCCAACTATGCTAGAAAGCCAGAGCCAGCTGGGTGATTTGGGGCCAGTCACTCTCTCTCTCTAGCTCAGTATGATACCTAACCAGGGATTAACTTGCATTTTTTAAATTAGCCATTGCTAAAACAAATAGAGCTGTGGACAAAGTACAGATTCTTTCCTGGGAGGAGCAAACTCTGCTTTATTCCTGATAAAAATGGGCTTTCGGTCTTCATTAAATGTTAGATCAGGAGTCAGAGGACGGGATAATCTTTTACCTGTCTGTAGGTGCTCTCTGAGGAAGACCTTTGCCTTCTTCCATCTTAGATAAAAATAGCTTGGAACAAAATGGAGTAAAGACAGTTATACATGAAAATGAACAGGGAGGCCTCTGAATTCTCCCACACTTAATTCCTGCAATCTACAGCCCCAGGATCAGGACTCTAAAAATGAAGACATCTGAGATTAGAAAAGGCAAAATTGGTTTATAATACAGGAAAAACCCCCCATCTTTTTAAGAGCCACTCTAACCTTTTTGTCCTTACATGCCTAAAGCGTGTCCGTGTGCACGCCACCCATAATGCAATGTGCGCACGACACCCCGTGCGCCATACCCCCCTGCGCATGTGCGTGCAACCTCCCTTGCACCCCATTTTGGGCCTAGCAGGCCTCTCTGAAGCCTGGGACCAAAAATGGGCTGTGGGGAGGGGGCGCCGCACACCCCCGAGCCCCATTTTGGGCCTGGCAGTTCTCCCTGAAGCCTATTGGAACCAAAAACAGGCTGCGGGAGGGCGGCGCACCCCCCTGCACCTCATGTTGGGCCTAGCAGGACTTCCTGAAACCTTCTGGGACCAAAAATGAGGCGGGGTTGCACCCCCAGCGCTCCCTCCTGCCCCCGTGAATGTGCGCCCCCCTCCCACGCATGCGCGAGCATCACCCGCATGCACAGCAGAGACCTGAAAATCAGCTGGCTGGCAGGAGGCACGCGCATGTGTGGTAAAGCTGAGGGGGCGACGGCTCATGCGCCCACAGGGAGGGCTGCACAGGTGGCACATGTGCCATAGGTTCGCCATCACTTCTCTAACTCAAGCCACTGAGAACTAATGTTCTGGCAGGGACATCTGACTGAGTTTGCGAGGGCCCAAATTTTAATGGATCCATTTCTTATTTCTGAAGTTCAGTCGAGCTCACAAGGTTGCTATTGTGCGAATGAAATTAGGGGAGTCTCCTGTGTAAGCTACTTGGAGATTCCCCTAGAAAAGAAGGATTCAGAGTAACAGTAAAACAAATTGGAGAAAAGAATGCTGAAAGAGTGAAAGAGTACACATAAGTCCTCGATTTACAACGGTTCATTTAGTGACAGTTCGAAGTTACAACGAAAAATGTGACTTGTGACCGTTTTTCAAACTTAAGACCGTTGCTTATTCCCATGGTCACATGATCAAAATTCAGATGCTTGTCAACTGACTCATATTTATGACGGATGGCAGAGTCCCGGAGCCATGTGGTTCCCTTTTGTGACCTTCTGACAAGCAAAGTCACTGGGGGGCAACGTAGCAACTGCAGTGATTCATTTAACAACTGTGGCCAGAAAGGTCATAAAATGGGGCAAAACTCACTGAACAAATGTCTCCCCCAGCAACAGAATTGTGGCTCAATTGTGGTTGTAAGTTGAGGACTACTGACAATTTGGATTATAGCCAGAGATGGGATTCACTTCCCTACTGGTTCACAAATGTGAGTGCGCGTGCCTCATTTGCGCATGCGTACAGCCATCTGCGCATGCACAATGCTCATGCATTACACCGTGGCGGGTGGGCGGAGCCTGCCGCAGCCGCGCTTCTGATTCGCCCAAACTGGAGAGAACCGGCTGAATCCCATCTCTGGTTATAGCATGTTCCTCATATTGTAAAGAGGATGTTGCACATTACAGTAAACTACTATCCTTAGAATGTTATTTATGTTTATAGTCCCCATGATTTTCTATTCAACGTCTTTGCTCGACAAAGATGAATTGCTCTGCTTTAAATACATGTTTTATTAGGAATCCACAGTGCATTGTAGAAAATTCCATTTGAGTCAGTTTATTCAAAGATCAACTTTTTTTTAAGAATCAGGACACTTACACCAATGAGGAAAACACATTCTTTGGAAAATACAATACAATACAATAGTAGAGTTGGAAGGGACCTTGGAGGTCTTCTACTCCAACCCCCTGCTATGCCATACAGTACTCAGAAGGAAACTTAATCAGTGGCTGCTACAGAGGATTAAATCCCCAAGATTTCTTATTTATCTCTTGTATTCCCAATGATCGTATTCATCTTGGCCTTGTCACTGTCATTTATTTATTTTTTTAAAAAATAACATTAGTACCATTAAATCCATGTTTGTCTCAACCAAGAATGTTAATGAAAACTTCGGATGTGAATCACACAATAAACGGCATTTGTTGCAACCTTCTGTTCTTCATTTCTTTTGTGGTTTGCTTTAACTTTCTCCCGCAGAGGTTTCGTGGCAACATCATTTTCCGATTGCTATAAAGCCATTCTGAAAATGAGCTGCAAAGGTCTAGTCAACTCAGGAAGCTGGGGGGAAAAAACGGGATTAAAGTTTTCGCCAGCTGAACAAAAAGAGCTTTTTTGTTGGCATTGCATGCTTTGTACTGCTGATCTCAGCGCTACCGAAATACCTTCGCCTCCATCCCATTCTTCCCTGCACCATCAAAAAAAAAAAAAAAGATATATTTTTGTCTATTCTCCCACCACTTTTGTTTTTTTTTGGTTAGGAAGCAGAATGTTTTGATTGGGATAGAATCGAACTAGTCCGCAGAACCAAGCTGGCTTGGAGGAGCCAAGGTGGCACAGTGGTGAGAGTGTGGTATTGCAGGCTACTTCTGCTGACTGTTGGCTGTCTCCAATTTGAGAGTTCGAATCTCACCAGGCTCAAGGCTGACTCAGCCTTCCCTCCTTCCGTGGTCGGTAATATGAGGACCCAGATTGTGGGGGACAAGAGGCTGACTCTGTACACCGTTTAGAGAGGACTGCAAAAAGCACTGCGAAGCGGTATATAAGTCTCAGTGGTTCTCAACCTTCCTAAATGCCGCGACCCTTTAATACAGTTCCTCATGTGGTGGTGACCTCCCCAACCATAAAATTATTTTCGTTGCTACTTCATAACTGTAATTTTGCTACTGTTATGAATCGTAATGTTAATATCCGATATGCAGGATGTATTTTCATTATTACAAATTGAACATAATTAATGCATAGTGATTAATCTGCCAATCTTGGTTTGGGAGAAGATCAGCCAGGCTGGGATTTTTCCAGGATAAAACGACCTCCCTGCCTGCCTCCAGCAGCAGTTTGTGGTTTACATGAGTTTCACTTTGTTAATTTTACTTTTTTTACATTCCGTTCCCCCACCCACCCACCCAGTTTTTTTTTCTTTCTTTCTTTCTTTCTTTCTTTCTTTCTTTCTTTCTTTCTTTCTTTCTTTCTTTCTTTCTTTCTTTCTTTCTTTCCATTCCCCTTCCCTTTTCTTCCTTCCTTCCTTCCTTCCTTCCTTCCTTCCTTCCTTCCTTCCTTCCTTCCTTCCTTCCTTCCTTCCTTCTTTTTTTCTTAAACACAGATTGCCATTTAAATGGGATTTTAAACGGAGGCTTAAGCTACATTGAACAGTGCTTCCATCCCGAGTGGAATTCCTCTGGACAGAAGGAATGGGTGGGCGGGGCCTGTCCTCCCCTCCAGCCTCTCCTGCCAGCTCTTCCCGGGCCCAAAAAGCCTCCGAGCTCAGTTTAGCCCGCAGGACAGGACCGGTGGCGGGGGCGGCAAAGGCAGCATCCAGGCCAAGGTGGTTTGAATACCAGCATGCGCCTGCCTGGGCGAGAGCCCGTCCCACCAGCTGAAGCGGGTGGCCCGACTGCCCCACCGGTGTCTTGCTGTCTGGGTGCCTTTGAGCCCCTGTGCAGGCATTTGGGCTGAAGCGGCACCGCCGACCACACTCACTTTGGGTGTCCGTCAGAGCCGAGGCTGATCCACCACCCAGAAGAACCCATCTCTCTCCCTCTTCAGCGCCTCGGCCTTCCCTGGCGTAGAGACCAGGCCGGGCCGCGTCTGGGTTGTGCTCGGATCCGGGAGGAGGCTGCTTCACCACCCGGCGTTCTTCATGCACCTGCCTCTTCAGGACATGCTCCTGAGCATGGGCGACGCCAGGGGAGGTGGATGGTCTTAGGTGACCCCTGTGAAAGGGTCGTTCGACCCCCAAAGGGGTCATGACCCACAGGTTGAGAACCACTGGTTAAGTGCTATTGCTATTGCTATACCATTTCAGACAAATGGCTCTTCTTAAAAACCTCCAATGATGAAGAACCCACAACTTCTGAAGGCCATCCAGTCCCACTGGTTAATTGTCCTCACCGTTAGGAAGTTTCTCCTTAATTCCAGGTTGCTTCTCTCCTTGATTAGCTTCTTGTCCTGTCCTCTGGTGCTTTTGAGAACAAGTTGACACCCTCTTCTCCGGGGCAGGCTCTCAAATACTGGAATACTGCTATCATGTCCACCCTAGACTTTTCCCCCCCTCTAGACTAGCCATACCCAAATCCTGCAACCGTTCTTCATATGTTGAAGAAAAACTAATCAGTTCAATTAAAGAATAGGAAACATTTGCAAAAGTTCCATCCGTAAAAGAAAATTTTAAAAAAAGGATAACACATTGTCTAATGTAGCTTAATTTCGCCGCTTATTCTCTTTTGTTTTCAAATTTAATTTAGCTTTAATTTTTTGGGGGTAGTCTCTTTTATAATAATACGATTTCCTCACCTGATGGACACACTTTCTCTTTCCATTTTCCTCCCGTTCCGGAACTGTCCCAACTTCAGCAGCTTCAATGGCTGCACTTCTGTCGCCGGCAAAAAAAGATTCTCCTGGATCAATCAGGGACTTTGCGGTGTCCCTGAGATTAGCAGGACATACTCTTCCCTGTTACCGTCTCTTCGGGACAGTTTAGGACCGTCCGGTGGCAAAAGTATCGACTGCGATCTTGGAGCTCCAAGATCACACGTCGTGTCGTCGCGACGTCAGCTCCTCCTTCCTCCCTGAACAATTTGTTTTAATGGACCACAAAGTACTACTCCCGGCCAGAACTCTCTAATTGCATCGCTGATTAGCTAGCTTATGTATGGGATTCATCACCCTCATCTTTATCTTGATTATTTTCTCCCCCAGATTTGAATGCTTGCATTCAGATTTAATTTGCTTACATTTTGGCTGCCTTTTCAAAGCAACATGGACCTCGTCCAAAGAAAAGTTTTTGTTTCAAAAACACCCCCTACACAAAGTGCACTCAATGGATGACATTTAAAGGTTTCCAGCTCCATGCCTCCTCCTACATGCTGTGGGGAAAATTCTGCTGGAGTTCTGGCACCTCAACAAGTGCACGCGAACAGCTGCATGATAGTCGTCATGTGTGATTAATTCACCGAGTTCGACACACAACGTGCAGTGCGTTTTTGGTACATACGTTATTTTGCACTTACACGGCCATTCCATGCTGCTGTTTGTGTGCCCTTCAGACTTGTAAATGTTGTAGTGACATTTTGAGAACATTTAAAGAGACATCGGTCATTATGGCTGGTCCTTGACTTACAACTAAGCGAGGTGCCCAATTTTACAAACTTTTTGTTCTGACCCAGCTCCCAAAACATGACAAACCCTCTGAAGTTAATTCAAAGATTCCTTTATTAGGAGTGCCGGCAGCCCTGGCAAAAAAGTTTCTCTCTCACCACATGCTGTCCGTCAGGCAGGGAGATGGATAGTTGTCTGCCACATCTATTCATCTCCGCCACCTGCCTTTTATCCCCAGAGCTAGGATGGGGCTTCACTAGCAGTGGTGGCTCTTCCGTCCCAAGGACCAGCTCATAGATTTCCACTGCTCTCCTCTCCTCTGCCTTCTCCACATCCATGCGTTAGGCACTGGACATAGCTGTTCCTCCTCTTCCTCATCAGCCACCTCCAGACCTGGGGGCTGTTGTTTCTCCATCTGAGGGCTGACGGATGGCCCAGGTTCTGCCTCTCTCTCTGCCAGCTCCATTTCCTCTTCCCCCTCGGAGCTCTCAGGTTGCTTTGATGCTGACCCTGACTCCCACACCCTCTCCTCTTCTGATTGAGCTGCTCGAGGGACCAGTGGTCGATAGGCCACAATATATTTTTTTGCAGCAGGTGAGCATATTGCTGTGGTCATTAGGGAAATCAAACGGTTGTTAAAAAAATCCAACTTTCCCCACCAATTTTACTTGTCAGAAGCTGGCTGAGAAGGTTGCAATTGGCGAACATATGATCCAGGGATCCTACAACCATTATAAGTACAGATTGCTAAGCACCCAAATTTTGTTCAGATAACCCTGGGGATGCAGCAGTGGTCAAAACCAGTCCTTTTTTTTTGCAGTGCCATTGTTGCTCTGTGAACAATTGTAAAATGCATGGTTGGTCGTAAGTTGGGAAGAACCAGTATTTCTAAAAAGTTATTTTTACTCTTACAACGATAATGGCTTAGTTGGCTTTTAACCAAAGCAGATAGCTGGAAACTGAGATAGAAGTCTTTGGTGGGACGACCAGCTAGAGCCGTGATGGCAAACCCATAGCACGCATGCCACAGGTGGCATGCGGAACCATTTGTCAGGGCACGCGAGGCGTTGCCCTGTCAGCTGGCCAGCACACATACGCGCGCTGGCCAGCTGACTTCGGCCTTCTTTTGTGGCCATTTTTTGCCCTCTGGAGGCTTCCTTGAAGCCTCCGGAGTGTGAAAAACAGGCCCTATGGGCAAACCAGAAGTTCAGGAATGTACTTCTGGTTTGCTTGTAGGGCCGGTTTTTGCCCTCCGGAGCCTTCAGGAGGCTTCCCTGAAGGCCCCAGAGGGCAAAAAATGACCTTATGAGCAAACCAGAAGTCACTTCTGGGTTGCTCGTAGAGTCCTTTTTTGCCCTTTGGAGCCTTCAGGGAAGCCTCCGGAAGGCCCCTGAATGCTCCAGAGGACTAAAATCGGCCCTACGAGCAAACTAGAAGTCCATTCCTGAATTTCCAGTTTGCCCGTAGGGCTGGTTTTTTGTGCCTCCGGAGGGCCTGCGGGGGAGGCTGTTTTCGCCCTCCTCAGGCTCCTATAAAGCCCCTGGGGCCTGAGGAGGGCGAAAAAAGCACTCCAAAAATGGGGGGGGGGAGTACTGGTCATGCGCGCATATGCACTGGGGTCGTGTGTATAGCATTATGGGTGTGGCACGCCTGCGCATGATCCTCCTGGCTCCCCCCCGCTCTTGGCACGCGAGGCACAAAAGGTTTGCCATCACTGAGCTACAGCAATATTTCTCAACCCTGGCAACCTTAAGGCGTGTGAACGTCAACTTCCAGAATTCCAGCAGAATTCTGGGGAATTCTGGGAATTGAGATTCACACACCTTAAACTTGTGTGGATTGAGAAGCCCTGAGCTAGAGAACTGAGAGTGAATTGTGAGCTACTTACAGTCGTTTGCTGAGATGGACGGCTATAGAAATCAATCAATCCATGGGTGAAATCTACTCAACTTCGCTACCTGTTCTCAAATGTGAGCGCACGCAAAAGTGGTTCGGAAGTACCGCTTCGCAAATGTGAGCGTGCACCACTGTGCATGCGCAGGACCTTCCACGCATGCGCAGAGTGTCCAAAACGGATGTAATGACATCCGGGCACGTGGGTGGAATCTGCTAGCGAGCACACCTGCAAAGGTAAGTAGAACAGCGTGGGAGGGAATCCGCTGTGCCACTTTGGCCATTCGGTCCAGAAAAGATTAGCCATCACTGTCCTAGGTCCTTGAAACGGATTCCAGTATCATGGTCTTGGAAGACATCACTCAACGTGGCAATAAACATCATGCTGAAGAGTATAGGTGCAAGGAGACAACCTTGTTTAATGACATTAATGACTGGAAATACCTTGGAGGATTCCCTGGCGCCTTGCACCTGGCCATCATGCATGGTGAAATGACTCTGCAGAGGTCTACTGACTCTTGGCAACATCTTGTATAAGTGTTGGTTTTATACATTCAGTGCCACTGTTCTGGAAGCATTATTAATCTCTTGCTGCAGTTAAGGAAATGCACATCTCATCCATATATATAAATCAGCTGAACCTCTTGGAAGGGGACTATAATTCTTTGCAAAATAATAATAATAAAACAATAGAGTATTTGTTTAGAACAGCAGAATGAGAACAACAAGGTGATTACAAGTGTGGTATTACAATCGACATAATGCAAGGGATGGCTTTATTGTAGAGGAAGAAGGCACCTTCTGGAGAGCAACAAGATGATGGGGAAGGTAGGTGAGGTAGATGCTAGGGTAGGTTGAAGGTGTTTGACTAGCTTTAAGGATATGTGGTGATGCCTGTCAGGTCTGCAAGCCATCTTTTCCTTTGGACTTCAGACCTGCCACACTTTCTACTATTCATTTTCTATTGTGGGAAAATGGGAGGGGGGATTATACGGTGTTGCGTGACATGTAGCCATAATAACATTCTTTCTAGAAAGCCAAGGTCATCCTTTGTCTCTGAACCTGGCCAGAACTGAATGGGTGGAAACTGCCAACATGGCAGTGGAAGATTGGACCATGTGATGGACTTGTGGGTGTGGGGGTGAGATTTTGAACTTTCAACTGGATGGGGAAAACCGGGAAGCTTTCAGATTCAGGTTTTCCCAGATGGGCCAACGTGGCTCTCTTCATAAATTGGAACTTTGAGGAATCTTTTGCCTCAGACTCTGATTTACTTTTGGATGCTATTTGGAACCCCGACATTAACTCGAATCTGAGGAGGAAGGAAGACAAGGAGAAGGTGGAGAAGGAGAGGGGAGAAGGAGAAAAGGGAGGAGGAGGAAGGAAGAGGAAGAGATGGTGAAGGAGGAGGAAAAGGTGAAGGAGGAAAAGGTGAAGGAGAAGGAGAGGAAGAAAAAGGAGGAGGAGGAGAGGGAGAAAGAGAAAAAGGAGGAGGAGGAGGTGAAAGAGGAGAAAGAGATGGAGCAGGAGGAAGAAGAAAAAGAAGAAGAGAGGAAGAGGAGGAGGGAGAAGACTTGTATTACTGGGTAGTCGGGGGGCGGCGCCTAGGAGTAGAGCCTTCTCTGTGGCGGGCCCAGCCCTGTGGAATGACCTCCCTCCGGATATTAGGAATACCTCTGACTTCCGCTCCTTTCGTATTAAGCTTAAGACCCACCTATTCCAAGCAGCTGGCCTGGCTCAACTTTGATCTAACCATATCGCTCCTGACGGGTTTTTAACTGGGTATTTTAATTATATTTAATTATCTAGGGGTTTTTAAATACTGTATTTTAATTGTTTTTATTTATCAGCCGACCTCCTCCTTGTGTGTGTCTCGGTATATGTCTCTGTTATATGTTTGTTTTGTCCACATATTTATTTCATATGTTTCATTGTACTCCGCCCCGAGTCCTTCGGGAGAGGGTGCGGCTAAGAAATAAATATATTATTATTATTATTATTATTATTATTATTATTATTATTATTATTATTATTATTATTAGTAGTAGTAGTAGTAGTAGTAGTAGTAGTAGTAAAGTTACATCCTTAGGACTCTCATTCCACCATGTGTCCCTCATAGATGGCCATTTAAAGTAGGTCTGTTTGGCAGATATTAGTGGATGTGGTCCTTCCTTTAGAACGCTGGCCTCAGGATATCTGAAAAGCCCGTTTAGAGAGAGGCTAGTAGAATACCTTGCAATATTATTTGCTCTGTGTACATAGGATGGCATTGCATGCATTTTCCCCCTTTCCCAAAGGCATTTTCCTCTAGACGTTTCATTTAGAGCTTACATATTATTTCTATTGGAATTAGAGTTGTTTTTTTTTTTCTGTAGGAGGGACTGGTGGATATTACATGCATTTGTTACTCTTGCTCTGCCTTTCTCTGCCTCCGTGTCGCTTTGTGTGATCCATTCTGTTGGCTGCACTTTAGCCTCTGGGGTTTTTATTCCCGCTCAATATAAAGTCCCTTTTTATGTTCCCAGACATAAAGAGACAAAGGTGAGCCTTGCTGAGGAGAATCTGCTTGAATGGTTCAGAAAAGTAATTCCGCAAGAGGAACATACAGAGGTTTAAGTTCTTCCTGCAATTTTTTTTTTAAAGGGGGAAAAGAGATGAAATGTGTAAGTTAAAATACTGTGAGAGTAAATCTGTATCCTGCAAGCAAGGATTGCTGTGGCTTTTATTTCTCTGCAAAATATAATAAAACTCAGCTAAACTTAATCCAAAGGTTGCTGTTACTTTGAATGTTTGGAAAAATAATGAGAAGCCATTGATATCGGGTGGACAAAGACAGAGCAGCTGTATTCGCAACAATACGATTGATCAAATATAAGGAAGCTTTTGCGTTCTGTTTAAAGCAATGAACTTGCTTACAAACCGGCATCTATCAGGAGACAGAATGACAACATGTGGCTATGTTCAATAAATAAATATGTATTTAATTAGGGCAGTTGGTAATTGAAGGGATAGAAGGAAAGAGTGCGGCAACAAAATACACCTGAGTAAGAGTTATGGTGGTGGAGCGGTTAGAATGCAGTATTGCAGGCTAATACTGCTGACTGTCAGCAGTTCGATCCTGGCTGGCTCCAGAAGGACTCAGCCATCCATCCTTCCAAGGTTGGTAAAATGAGGACCCAGATTGTTGGGGATAATATGCTGACTCTGTAAATTGCTTGGAAAGGGCTGGAAAGGACTGTGAAACAATATATAAGTGCTATTGGGAAGGAAGGAAGGAAGGAAGGAAGGAAGGAAGGAAGGAAGGAAGGAAGGAAGGAAGGAAGGAAGGAAGGAAGGAAGAAGGAAGGAAGGAGTTGTGGTGGTGCAGTGGTTAGAATGCAGTATTGCAAGCTGACTCTGCTCATTGTTAGCAGTTTGATCCTGACTGACTCAAGCTTGATTCAGCCTTCTATCCTTCCGAGGTCAGTAAAATGAGGATCTAGATAGCTGGAGGCAATGTGCTGACTCTGTAAATAGTTTAGAGAGGGTTGTAAAGCACTCTGAAGCTGCATATAAATTTAAGTGCTATTGCGAAGGAAGGAAAGAAGGAAGGACGAAAGGAAGGAAGGAAGCAGGCTGACTCTGCCCACTGTCAGGAGTTCGATCCCGACTGGATCAAGGTTGACTCAGCCTTCCATCCTTCCGAGGTGGGTAAAATGCAACAATACGATTGACCAAATATATGGAAGCTTTTGTGTCCTTTTTAAAACAATGAGCTTGCTTACAAACTGGCATCTGGCATCAGAATGACAACATGTGCTTGATCGACACGAAAAATAGTCGCAAGGGTTTGGAACTTATTTCAAGGAGCACAGATCAAGTGCTTTTGCTAGCACAGGGGTGTCAAACTCAAGGCCCATGGGCCAGATCCGACCCATGGGGTGCTTAAATCTGACTCACGAGGCTGCCCTGGAAACAGTAAAGGACCGGCCCCAACGCCTCTGCCAGCAAAAACAGAGCCCAGTAGGGCTGTACCTGGCCCCCAGAGGCTCCATTTTCGGCTGTGACCGCCCCCTACAGCCCTCTACCAGTGAAAACTGAGTTCAGGGGGCTGCACGCATCCCCCACAAGGAGGCCTTCTATATGAGCTGGGCTGAAGGCATTTTGTTTATGAATAGGTTGGCCTGGATTTCTTTTTTTTGGGGGGGGTGTGCACAACTCATTTATCAACCATCTTGCTTAGCTATGAAAATTCTTTTTTTTAATTTTTAATAAATTTTATTTTGTTTGTACAAACTTCACATCTTTGCAACACATTACATGTTTTTACCTGTCTGTTGTGTCTGTTTTATCTATACCAATAAATCTTTTTTAACTATGACTTCATATATTTGTGCATTTACATTATTTCATACATTTTTTCTATATATAATATTCTATATGTTCTATATAAAACAGTTTTTAATACATTTAAGTCATTTTGTATAATATTTATTTGCTATAGTCTATTTCATATTTCTATATTTTAATCATTTTCCGGTTTTGTAGTTGTCTATTGATTTGTTGATCTTCCTTCCTTTCTCCCCCCCCCCTTTCCTCTAGCCAATTGTACAATAAATCCCATACAGAGTAGTATTCAGATTCGTCTTTCTCTTTTAGTTCTTCCGTGAGCCTATCCATCTCTGCACATTCCAATATTTTTTTAATTACATTGTCTTCTGTTGGTATATAATTATATTGGCCTGGATTTCTTAATGGGCACAAATATCCATCTCTCAAGACTTCAGGCACCTGCTGGAGGCTTTTTCCTTTAGCAGGAGGACTGGGACTGCTTTCTGCCTTGAAGAGCATGTTTCTCCGTTTCTCCTTTGGGGAAATATTCTATCTTGCCTCTTTTTAATATTAAGAACAAAAAATAAGTTAATGGTGGGCAGGCTTCCTACACAACAGTCACTAAACATAAGTCAAGTCAACTACCTGTACATAAGGGACGCTCAGTGGCTAAGACTGCTTGTTGATCAGAAAGGTCGTCAGTTCAAATCCCTAGCGTTCGCGTAACGGAGTGAGCTCCCGTTACTTGTCCCAGCTTCTGCCAATCTAGCAGTTCAAAAGCATGTAAAAATGCAAGTATAAAAATAGGGACCACCTTTGGTGGGAAGGTAACAGCGTTCCGTGCGCCTTTGGCATTCAGTCATACCGGCCCCATGACCACAGAGACGTCTTCGGACAGCGCTGGCTCTTCGGCTTTGAAACGGAGATGAGCACTGCCCCCTAGAGTCAGGAATGACTAGCACATTTGTGCAAGGGGAAGCTTTACCTTTACTTCACCTGTACATCTTTTAGGCTTTGCGAGGCCGTTATGTTAAAAGGAAATCAGGTGCCCGAATGTGAGGTGTGAGCAGAAACATGATAGGGATCAACAATAGGAATAGCAAATGTTATAACAGTCGAGTCTCTGGAGGATAGAAGAAAAGAACATGAATTGGGTGTTAAAAACAGGTTTATCTGAGGTTTGCAGCATACACATTCAGAAAAATGGGGATTTTCTCGTCCAGGTCATGGAAAGTCTTGCCAGCACACAAATGAGCACTTTCCTATTCAATGAAATGGATTAACCTGCGGATTTTCTTCTAGGTTATAACATTTGGACTTGCCGCATTAAATTCCAACCCTCTTTTTTTCTTTCTTTCGTTTTTCGTTTTTCTTTCTTTGCCTTGTCAATAGCCTCGCACCTTTCCGAAGACTATAAAGCAGCCGAACGGTTCCCTCCAGAGTAAATTGAAGCATTATCAAGGCAGAGAACAAATCTGGACAGAGAAAATTGCTTTCCTGTTTGTTTATGCTTGGAAAATTTTGCAGGCCGCAAATAAAACCTGGTAAAGCACATCCAAATTGGCTTCTCTTGGAAAAGGTTTTCGGCAGCTTAGGGAAAAAAAAAAGAGGAAGGGGAAAGGAGTTAGGCTTCGGGGGTGGGGGGGAATCTCTTTGTGTGGGGAGCCTTCATGAGCTTTTTTTGGAAATTGGTTTGTGTGCATGGGGGGGGGGGGAGCAGACCTAGTCCTTGACTTACAATCGTAAGGGAACCTGGTGGTCATAACAGAAGAACCGAACTGGAAGGGACCTTGGAGGTCTTCAAGTCCAACCCCCTGCTCAAGCAGGAGATATCAGTGATGGCTAAGCTTTTTCTCCTCACGTGCCGAAATTGCGCACATGCCCACACCCATAATGCAATGCGACCTGCCTCCGTGCATGTGCACGTCACCCCCCCCACGCTCCCTTCACATGCGTATGACCCCCCCCCCGTGACCCATTTTGGTCCCAGCAGGCCTCCTTGCAACCTCCAAGGACCAAAAATGCCCCTGCGGTCCGTTTTGGGCCTAGCAGGCCTCCCTGAAGCCTCCTGGGACCAGAAATGGGCCGCGGGGGGGGGCACCCCCTGTGCTCCCCCCCACGCATGTGTGTGTGACCCTTGCCCCTGCCCGTGCGCACACAACTCCCCCCCACATGTGTGGTAGAGACCCGAAAATCAGCTGGCTGGTGGGAGGTACGCGCGCATGCGCAGTGGAGCTGAGCTTGGTGGTGGTGCACGTGCCCACAGAGAGCACGTATGCCATAGCTTCACTATCATTTCAGACAAATGGCTGTCCAATTTTTTCTTGATATGGCGTATCCATAACTTCTGGAGGAATGCCGTTTCACTGATTAATTGTTCTGACTATCAGGAAATTTCTCCTCAGTTCTAAGTTGCTTCTCTCCTTCATTAGTTTCCACCCATTACTTCTTGTCCTGCCTTCGGGTGTTTTGGAGAATAAGTTGACTCCCTAGGACTGTGATGGCGAACCTATGGCATGCGTGGCAGAGGTGGCATGCGCAGCCATTTGTTAGGGCACACAAGACATTGCCCTGTCAGCTCCAGCAGGCATGCGCACTGGCCAGTTGACTTTGGCCTTCATTTTCGGCTGTTTTTCCCTCACCGGAGGCTTCAGGGAAGCTTCCTAAAGTCTCCGGAGGGCGCCCGGAGGATGGGGAAGGGGGGAGGCTGTTTTCGCCCTCCCCAGGCTCCCAGAAAGCCTCTGGAGCATGGGGAGGATGAAAAACTGGTCCATTGCACACCAAAACCGGGGAGGACAGGGTGCACACGTGCATACACGTGGGGGTTGCACGCATTGAATTATGGGTGTGGGCACACCCGCGCACGACCCCCTGCGCTCCCCCCACTTTTGGCACGCGATGGGAAAAAATTTAGCCACCACTGCCCTAATTGTTAGACGTGTTACTTACACAATAGCAGAAAAATGCCAGAAAAATCTCTCTCCCTATCTCCCCCCACCTCTCTCTCTTTTTCTGAGATTAATTCTTGACAATAATGGATTAAATAATTAAGAATCTTCGCTGAGGCTCAAAATCCTCTGCCTTTTGTGACTACCTCAATCTTCCTAAAAGGGGTTTTTAATAATGTGTCCATATTACGAATGTACTGTACATCTTCCCACAAGGACTCGAGTCGTGACAGTCATAAAAGATTCTAGGATGTTGATCGCGTGGTTGCGATGGCATGTTTAAGTCCTACAACTGTGGACATCCCAGTTTTCTCTGGGGTTGTTCTACAGTGTGGGGGAGATAGAAGAGAATAGCTGTAGCTCAGGGTTGAACCTGTGGAGTCCTTGCTGCTCTCTGAGCTCGGTTGTTTTCTTGCAGAGGTTTTATTACCCCACAAGGTAACATCATCAGTGCTGGAAGGGAGTGGGATTTGCTCTCTGCTTATGTACAAATGGCTTGCCCTGTCCATGTTAGTTGGAGTGTTGTGATAATGTTAGAATATATATATATATATATATATTTAGAATAATAACTTTATTGTCACTTTGAACGTACACTAATCGGCATATATTAAAATGAACTTTCGTCGCATACAGCTCTCAAAGGGTCGTCACCACCGTCAGGGTGTGAATTCCACCCTGAATTAACGAGGTGTGAATCTTGGCATTCCTTGAAAGCGTACCTATGAAGTAAGCGAAAATAAACCCGAGGCATAATCTAATAAAAAAATCTTTAATGTAAATAAAGTAAAAATACAAACTTGCTAACTAAATTAATCACGTCTTGGCAGACCTCCTTTGTCTGCCTGCATACAGACAAAGGAAGGAAGGAAGAAGTAATGTGATATAATGACATGCGCAGTAAATCATTGCTGATAAGAAAACAGTTCATGCTGCACAGAATGTAGATACAGCCGGCAAACAAAATAAACGCAGTGACAACCACCTCCAATAGACACTACAGAATCATGACAAAATAAATAAATGCAAAATTATGCATATACCCACATATAGGATATGACACAGAGAAACAACACGGTCTAGTTCGGATGTATAAATGTACATGGCAAGAAAAACAATCTTGCGAGTTTACCAGACGGATGGCATAAGGAACAAAGCAGGGGTCGGATTCAGCCGTTTCGGGGGAACCCAGTGATGGCTAACCTGCCATTGCGTGCCAAAAGTGAGGGGGTTATGTGCACACGTGTCCTCCCTCCCCACATCCGCATGACCCCCCCCTCCGTTCATCCACGCGCAACCCCCTGCCCTCCCCCTCACTTTTGGCACGTGAGGGCACCGTGGACCTGTTTTTCGCCCTCCCCAGGCTCCAGAGGCTTTCTAGGAGCCTGGGGAGGGTGAAAACAGCCTCCTCCGCCCCATCATAGGCACTCCAGAGGCTAGAAACAACCCATTTTCCGACATCCGGTTTGCGTGTTGGGTCAGGAGGCTTCCTTGAAGAAAGAAAAACGGCCCAATGTGCAAACCGGAAATCTGTTCCTGAACTTCCGGTTTGCATGTTGGGTTGTTTTTCACTCTCCGGAGACTTCAGGAAAGCCTCCGGAGGGCGAAAAATGGCCGAAAATGAAGGCCGAAATCAGTTCCAGCGCACACATGCGTGGTGGAGCTGACAGGGCAATGCCCCGCCCTAAAAATGGCTTCGTGGGCCACCTGTGGTGTTTTAAATAGTTATTTTAATTCTATTTTATATATATTTTATGAGTGTTACCTCCTCCATGTACATGTACGTGTATGTGTTTATTTGTATTTGTATATGTATTGTATATATATGTATATTGTATGTGTTTTATTGTACGCCGCCCCGAGTCCTTTTGGAGAGGGTGCGGCTAACAAATTAAATTTCATTCATTCATTCACTTATAAGCATTATCCTGAATAACAGGAAGCGAGCTTCCTATAATCTTCTCTGCTGTCCTCACCACTCTCTGTAGGGACTTTCTATCCGAGGCACTGCTGCCACCAAACCAAATAGTAATGCAGTTTGTTAAAACGCTCTCAATCGTGCCTCTGTAAAAAGTGGCGAGGACAGAAGGAGAAAGATGATGCTGATGATGTTGCCTAGGTGGATAATAAAACACCTGCAAGAAAACAACCAAGCTCAGAAAGCACCGAGGACTAATTTATGTTACCTGATTGGGTAATAAAACACCTGCAAGAAAACAACCAAGCTCAGAAAGCACCAAGGACTCCACTGCAGGAGAGGATAACTGATCTCCCTAAAAACAGATTCCGCTTTTGAAGCAATTTGATATGTGCAAAGTTGCAAAAAAAAAAAAAATCAACTATAAAATGTCGGTGATTAAACAACAGAGATTGTGTTACAGGCAAACAAATCAATAGTGAGAATTCTTCTTCGCGAGATGCAATTGTTCATTTGCTCTACAAATCTGAAGACAGTTAATGTCTTTTTAGTCTACAAGAGGGCCATAAAATGTGGTCATTCTTCACCAAAACAACTTTACTGTGAATAAGTTTCTGTAGCTTAGCTTATTACAGGCAGACCTTGCTTAAGGACTGATCGTTTAGCGGCTGAAGTTACGACAGGCTTTGAAAAAGGGACTTACAACCCAGATTCGAAGTTCTGGTTTGCAAGGTCCTGGGGTCACATGGTCACTATTTATAATGTTTTTGCTTGGAAACCAGCGTTTACATCCAGGGGGAAAAAACGTCATTGCAAATAATGGTTTCGCTTAATGACTATCCCATTCACTTTTTTGCCTGTTACCTTCACTTAACAACCATTGCAAAAAAATAAAAAAAGATTAAATCAGTTCTCCCATGTGATGACCCCCCCTTAAGGACTGCAATGACTTACAACTATAATTATATAGTATACTATATACTATAAGCTCAATTATGGTCATAAGTTGAGGACTACCTGCATACTGTACGATGCAGTTGCAAAGTGCCATGAATAATGGCTATGTTTAATGAAGAAATATGGATTTAATTAGGGCAGTTGGTAATTGAAGGGATAGAAGGAAAGAGTGTGGCAACAAAATACACGAGTAAGAGTTATGGTGGTGCAGTGGTGAGAATGCAGTATTGCAGGCTAATACTGCTGACTGCCAGCAGTTCGATCCTGGCTGGCTCCAGAAGGACTCAGCCATCCGTCCTTCCAAGGTTGGTAAAATGAAGACCCAGATTGTTGGGGACAATATGCTGACTCTGTAAATTGCTTGGAAAGGGCTGGAAAGGACTGTGAAGCAATATATAAGTGCTATTGGGAAGGAAGGAAGGAAGGAAGGAAGGGAGGAAGGGAGGAAGAAAGGAAAGGAAGGAAGGAAGGAAGGAAGGAAGGAAGGAAGGAAGGAAGGAAGGAAGGAAGGAAGGAGCGAGCTGTGGTGGTGCTGTGGTTAGAATGCAGTATTGCAAGCTGACTCTGCCCATTGTTAGCAGTTTGATCCTGACTGACTCAAGCATGACTCAGCCTTCCATCCTTCCGAGGTCAGTAAAATGAGGACCTAGATAGTTGGAGGCAATGTGCTGACTCTGTAAACAGCTTAGAGAGGGTTGTAAAGCACTCTGAAGCTGCATATAAATCTAAGTACTATTGCGAAGGAAGGAAAGAAGGAAGGAAGGAAGGAAGGAAGGAAAGAAGGAAGGAAGGAAGGAAGGAAGGAAGGAAGGAAGGAAGGAAGGAAGGAAGGAAGGAAGGAGCGAGCTGTGGTGGTGCAGTGGTTAGAATGCAGCATTGCAGTCTGACTCTGCCCACTGTCAGGAGTTCGATCCTGACTGGCCCAAGATCGACTCAGCCTGCCATCCTTCCGAGGTGGGTAAAATGAGGATTCAGATTGTTGGGGGCAATAGAATTGCTATCTCTATTGACGTCACCCCAATCTAGGGTGAAATAAAGGAATTTCTTGGTAGAGTATTTAAAGGCGCTATCATCAACCCTAATCTTTTCTTTTCAATAGCAGTGCATTATAGAGAGCTGCTTGACTGAAGCAGTGACTTACGTCAGTGCTAAAAAGAATGCACATTGCACAATCATGGCTTATGAGCATGAATGGTCTGACGTAGATGAGATGAATCTAACATTTGATGAAGCAAAGATTCAGGTCTTCATTTTTCAGATTGTATGCTTCTGTTTGTTGGATTACTTCAAAATTGTGACCCTGCCATAATGGTTATTAAGAGCCATTCTTCACCATAATAGTCATATTCTCTCCTTACCACCCACTCTAATAATTACGGCTTGTTTCCAGTTATTGAACACGTGAAAGTTTAATCGAGCTTGTGCAATCTAAGTCATGATCAATCTGAGCAGGTACTACAAAGTGCAAGAGCTTTGACATATGAACTAGGGTCTTGAAAACTGTCAGATCTGTTTAAAAATCCACTTAGGATTTCGTGGTGTTTTTTTTCCCCTGTCTCTAAAAATGGATGATTGCATCCAGCGAAGTTACAACATGGAGCATTCCCCTTGCATCTATTTTACTGGTGCTGTTCCAAATGACTTTTGCTTTTTTAAAATTTAATTTGGTTTATCATATATGTATGATAATATTTGATTGTCGATCAGAAAGGTCAGCAGTTTGGGGGTTCGAATCCCTAGTGCCGCGTAACAGAGTGAGCTCCTGTTACTTGTCCCAGCTTCTGCCAACCTAGCAGTTCGAAAGCATGTAAAAAATGCAAGTAGAAAAATAGGAACCACCTTTGGTGGGAAAGTAACAGCGTTCTGTGCGCCTTCAGTGTTTAGTCATGCCAGCCACATGACGACGGAGACGTCTTCGGACAGCGCTGGCTCTTCGGCTTTGAAACGGAGATCAGCACTGCTCCCTAGAGTCAGGAACGACTAGCACATCTGTGCGAGGGGAACATTTACCTTTACTTTATGGCTGCCTATCTCATAAGTAATTGACTTAATTGCATAGGTAGCTGTACAAAAATGATGAACAAAATTAAACATTCCATTAAACAAATTCAATACGGTAATCTGCAACCTATGGCTACAATTCAAGCCAGAATTTCTGTGTTCAGGAAGGCAGCTATTAAATGAGTTGTGCCTGATTTTACAATCTTTTTTTTTTGCCATGGTCGTTAGCCAAAACACTGCCCCATTTTACATTTAACTTTCTTCCCGCAGTTGTTAAGCGAATCACTGCCATTGTTAAGTTAGTAACGAAGTCAGTAAGTTTCAACATCTTTTTTGTAACGTGGTGACCAAAACTGGATGCAGTAATTCCAGGTGTGGCCTTACTAAGGCTTTATAAAGCGATACTAAGATTTCACGTAATTTTGATTCTATGCCTCTGTGTCAGGCCTGTAGTTATGTTCTTTTTAGGATCTTTGGCCTGCCACACTTTCTTATAATTTTCTATGCTGTTCATTAGTGTAGTAGTTGGGAGGGGGGAATAGAAAGGAGTAGGATTGTGGAATGTATTGTTGACATACTTTTATAGAAGCCAAGGTCATCTTTTGTCTCCGCACCTCGACACCTGACCGGAAGCAGAGGGGTGTAGATGCCAGCGTGGAAGATGATGATTGGAACATGTGATGGATTGTGGGGTGTGGGGATAGATCATGAACTTTCAACTGGGTGGAATTCCAAGAAGAAAATCAGAGTTGGAATTCCATAGACGTGCTAACTTGCCTGTAGAATAAATTGGACCTTTAAGGATAACTTTGCCTTGGACAATGATTTAATTCTGCATGGTATTTAGAACGCTAACACTCTGTTTATACAACCGAGGATTGTATAATTGTTTATACAACTAAGGATTGATAAATGATAGCGGCAAACCACGTCCATACTCTTGCCAGAAAGACAACCCCCTGCATGTTTCTTTGAACTTCTCCGTGGTTTAAAAGAAAAGGTTCAGCAAAGCATAAAATGATTCTCTTTAACAGCTCTTGAATTTATGGCAGCTGCAGCTGTGAGGTGGAGC
Source organism: Natrix natrix natrix (assembly GCA_029891615.1). NCBI lineage: Eukaryota > Metazoa > Chordata > Lepidosauria > Squamata > Natricidae > Natrix > Natrix natrix. The sequence continues at coordinate 1,730,868 of JAKRSK010008491.1, read as the reverse complement.
TTCTGTCACATGGTGGGGCCTGCCTTTTTGATTGTGTGTGTTTGTGTGTGTGTGTGTTTATATAGATATATGTTCTGACCCCCTCCTCTTGTATACCAAGACACTCCGACACAAAGTCTCTTCAAAGATGTTTATTGACATACAGGTTCCACCTTGGCAGCAATCCAGCCGGCCAAGGTCAAGATAGCACTCTGGGCAGCAATCCAGCTACAGCGACACCCCTTGGCAGCAATCCAGCTACCAAGCTCCAGATAATCACCTTAGCAGCACTCCTGCCTGCCAAGGTCCAGGGAACAGATTGGCAGCAATCCAGGTAAACCCTTTGGCAGCAATCCAGCCTGCCAAAGTACGGCACAGATCTGAGCTTCTCCAACTCCAATGATCAGTTGATTCCTGCAAAGGGTGTGTCCACAAGCAGTCCCTTTATAGTCTGGAGAGGAGTCTAATTATCAGCAGCTGAGAGCAATTACCTCCTGTAATTGCTCAATTGCTCCTTACGCCGGGTAGCACGCCGGTAACGAGCATCTAATAGCTCACTGCTGATGTCTGACTCACTGTCCCGTGACTCCTCCCCACTGCTCCAAGGCATGACATCAGGAGCCCCCTTCCTTTGGCTTTCACCACTGCTCCATGCCTCAGGCGCCCCCTGGTGGCCAACCAGCCTCTCTGCGCCCTGCTCAGCGTCGGAACCCTGTCCAGGGTCCCCCACCTCCTCTTGAGCCGACTCAGAGGACACCTCGCTGTCGGAGTCTGGTGGCAGCGGCAACGGCAACGGCTGGGCCACAACAGATATATATTTATACATAATTATGATGATGAAAGAAGCATTAAATGAGTAAAAACAATACACATTTTGAAAGAAAGCAAGAGAAGGAAAGTTTTAAGTAAGGGAAAAGTGCTAAGAAAGAAAGAGTTGGACTTGAATCTGCGTCTCCTCAGCCCTAAGCTAATAACTTAGCTACTAAACTACATTGATTTTCAACCAATCTTAATTTTGACTTAGCTTGCTTTCTGGGTTAGATTGTTATATGGACCCAGGCAGTGGTGGGATTCAAATTGTTTTACTACGGGTACTGTGGGGGTGGCTTAGTGGGTGTGGCAGGGGAAGGTTACTGCAAAATCCCCATTCCCTCCCGATCAGCTGGGACTCGGGAGGCAGAGAATATATAGGGGCGTGGCCAGCCAGAGGTGGTATTTACCGGTTCTCTGAACTACTCAAAATTTCCGCTACTGGTTCTCCAGAACTGGTCAGAACCTGCTGAATTCAACCTCTGGACCCAGTTTAGTTTCTGCTTTGTTGCACTGTGTGAAAACAGAACCTTGGAAAAGTACCTTGGAGGTCTTTTAGTCCAACCCCCTGCTCAAGTAGGAGACCCTGTACCATTTCTGACAAACGGTTGTCTAGTCTCTTCTTAAAAGCCTCCAGTGATGCAGCACCCACAACTTCCGAAGGCAAGCTGTTTATCGATTTCATTGTCAGAAAATTTCTCACCCGTGGTGTAGCTGTGGTGCAGGAGGCTGACTAGGCCACGCCCACCATGGCCACGCCCACCCAGCAACCAGGCAGAGAAACCCTTGCTAAAATTTTTGAAGCCCGTCCCTGCCACTAATCATATTTGTTGCCGACCATAGATAGATTCAGTACATACTGGTAGCTTAAACAAGTAGGAAGGTAGCTTTTATGTGTGAATAAAACAGCTGTGCGAAATGTAGTCATTTCTACCATCTTAGTCTTAGATTTGGTCGCTTCTGGTTAAGTTGTGGAAGCTAGAAATATATATATATGTATGTATGTATGTATGTATGTATGTATGTATGTATGCATGTATGTATGTATGTATGTATGTATGTATTTGTGTTACAACCCCTGGTTTGCCTAAAAGGTTCAAATCCCAGTAAGGGTATGGCTAGCTGATGAGAGCTAATCAGCTCGAAATAGATCTATACTAGTCTCCCTTTATTTATTTATCAGTACAAATACAACATTATATATATATATATATATATATATATATATATATATATATATATATATATATATATATATATATAATATATATATATATATATATATATATATATATATATATATATATATTATATATATATATATATATATATATATATAATTTTTAGGCATACCAGGGGTTGTAACACAAATATATACTTATTTCCCTGGCTCAACTGATAAGGAAGAGAACCCGTGGCTTAGTGGTTAAGACTCCTGCCTAAGATATATACAGCCTGGGTTCTAATCCCAGTAAGGGTATGGCTAGCTGATGAGAGCTAATTAGCTCGAAATAGATCTATCCTAGTCTCCCTTTATTTATTTATCAGTACAAATGCAACAAAATATAAAAGGCAACATTAAAAATAAAAATATGGTTTTCTGCCTGCATGGTCTTCTGTGATGAAGCCGAAGGACAGAAAGAGGGAGTGTGACCTTCCTCCCATATTTAGGCATACCAGGGGTTGTAACACAAATATATACTTATTTCCCTGGCTCAACTGATAAGGAAGAGAACCCGTGGCTTAGTGGTTAAGACTCCTGCCTAAGATATATACAGCCTGGGTTCTAATCCCAGTAAGGGTATGGCTAGCTGATGAGAGCTAATTAGCTCGAAATAGATCTATCCTAGTCTCCCTTTATTTATTTATCAGTACAAATACAACATATATATTATATATATATATATAATGACATGGATCTCTGTTGGTGGCATAGTCAATGGGCCACTGCTGAACCATCCATCAATCTGTCAATCCAATCGGTGCAGTTTTTTTTTTTGCAAAAAAAAAATATGTCCCATGTATCAATTGAAAAACTCTTTTCAGCCCTTATGCTGTGAGTTAATAGCCTGGCCCTGCAACCAGAGCAGATCAAGTCAAATGGTCCCTGGGAGATATTTAAGAAGGATTTGGCCCCCAGCCTTCAGCTGCCAGCTGCCTGGTGGTTTTTAATGGGGATGAAGTTGAATGGAAAATAATATTTATAACTCCACATTGCTTAGCGATACATGGCTGATCCGGGCCACTGTGGAACCGTTAGCTTTCCCCATTAGCCCCATCCTGATTAATAGGGACGAATGCCAGCATGTATAGGAAGTCTAAATATCTGTATTTAAGGCTTTTAAGTAAAACGAAACAAAAGAAAAACACAACTTGGTTGTGTTGGTGTCCCTGAGGATTTTATTCCCTGAGTCCTGCCTGACTCTAGGGGGCAGTGTTCATCTCCATTTCGAGAGTCGTGGAGTCAGCGCTGTCCGAAGATGTTTCTGAGGTCATGTAGCCAGCATGACACCACAACTGCTGTTACTTTTCCCACCAAAGTGGTACCTACTGTATTTATCTACTCATATTTACACACTTTTGTGGTGTGGGAATGGTGCGGTGATCTAGAGGTGGAGCTCTCGCCTCACAGTCAGGAGGCTGTGAGTTCGATCCTAGCTAGAGGCAGATATTTCTCTCTCTGGGTTCACTGGGAATATATCTGCTGAACAAAACTCCACATTGGCAACAGGAAGGGCATCTGGCCATGAAAAACACTCTGCTAGCTACATTCAGTTGCCCAGACTCCACCCCTCAAGGGATTTGGGGGGTTGTTAAATGAAGAAGAAGATGATGATTTACATGCCTTTGAACTTTCAAGAAGAGACTGGGCTGCCCCCTGTCAGAAACAGTGTAGGGTCTCCTGCTTGTGCAGGGGGTTGGACTAGATGACCTACAAGGTCCCTTCCAACTCTGTTAATCTGTTATCTGTTACAGCCACGTTTCGGACCAGCTGTAGCTCCAGAGCGATAGCTCTAACCAAACTTTTGGCTTTTTTTGCTTTTTTGCTGAGAAATCTAGTTTAGAGGGAAGGGAATTATAAATAGTCACAGATGTTCACATGCCCACTTGCTTTCTTAAGCACTGTTTGACACGTCTACCGTAGCTCCCAAAACAAGCCAGCAAAGTGGAACAGGATGTCAGCTGTCATGGAGGCACGCTCTGCAGAGTGGAAGGATCCCTGGAGAGATAGCGTGCACATGTCAGAGGCAGTTTGGGGAGGAGGTGGGGTGGGCAAAGGGGGAGAGAACTAGACCCCCGACTAACGAAAGGGACCCATGCTTAGCAGCCCGGTTAGCTTGGAGCTTGTGTCTTCTAAACATTTCCATGGAAACCCGAGAAGTTTTGGTTCACTGTAAGTGTCTAAATTTGTTTTCTGATTCCACTCAGCAAACACAGAATTGGGCGAGGCTAGCTTTAGGGAAGGGTCAGGAGAGAAATCAGATCTGAAACCATTGTGAATGTCAAAGGCAAAGGAATATAAACTTTGGAGACAGAGACAAAGAGACAGAAAGAGAGAGAGATGGAGGGACAGAGAGGTAGAGAGAGAGAGAGAGATGAGAAGAGGATGGGAAGGGAAGAGAAGAAAGGAATGGGAAGAGGAGAAAGGAATGGGAAGGGAAGAAAAGAGAGGAATGGGAAGGGAAAAGAAGGGAAGGGAAGGGAAGAAAAGAAAGGGAAGGGAAGAGAAGAGAAGATAGAAGAGAAGAAGAAAGGAATGGGAAGGGAAGGGAAGAAAAGAAAGGAAAGGAAAGAGAAGAGAGAAGAGGAGAAGAAAGGAATGGGAAGGGAAGAGAAGAAAGGAATGGGAAGGGAAGAGAAGTGAAATGAAGGGAAGAAAAGAAAGGGAAGGGAAGAGAAGAGGAGAGGAGAAGAAAGGAATGGGAAGGGAAGAGAAGAAAGGAATGGGAAGGGAAGAGAAGTGAAATGAAGGGAAGAAAAGAAAGGGAAGGGAAGAGAAGAGGAGAGGAGAAGAAAGGAATGGGGAGGGAAGGAAAGGGAAGTGAAATGAAGGGAAGAGAAGAGAGAAGAGAAGAAGAGAAGAAGAAAGGAATGGGAAGGGAAGAGAAGAAAGGAATGGGAAGGGAAGAGAAGTGAAGTGAAGGGAAGAAAAGAAAGGGAAGGGAAGAGAGAAGAGAAGAGGAGGAGAAAGGAATGGGAAGGGAAGAGAATAAAGGAATGGGAAGGGAAGAAAAGTGAAATGAAGAGAAGGGAAAAGAGAAGAAGAGAAGAAGAAAGGAATGGGAAGGGAAGAGAGGGAAGGAATGGGAAGGGAAGAGAAGTGAAGCGAAGGGAAGAAAAGAAAGGGAAGGGAAGACAGAAGAGAAGAGGAGAAGAAAGGAATGGGAAGGGAAAAGAAGAAATGAATGGGAAGGGAATAAAAGTGAAATGAAGGGAAGAAAAGAAAGGGAAGGGAAGAGAGAAGAGAAGAGAGGAGAGAGACAACTGTGTGTTTATGTGTCTGTCTCACTTTGTCCTTCAAATTTTGGGATAACAAGAACCTTCCCCAAAAGAGCTGCAATGCCAAGAAGCTTCATCAGAAAAGAACATTACAGCTGGGCTTTTCTTACCATTATTATTATAATTACTGAATGGCTTCTGCTCCATCGTCATACACAGGATACGTTTGTTGAGAATTTGCTATGGAGTATAGGTAGTCCTCGACGTACGACCACAATCACACCCAAACTTTATGTTGCTAAGTGAGACATTTGCTAGGTGAATTTTGCCCTCTTGTACGACCTCTCTTGCCACGCTTGTTAAATGAATCACTGCAGTTGCTTAGCTAGTAACACGGTTGTTAAGTGAATCTGGCTTCCCCATTGATGTTGCTTGTCAGAAGGTCACAAAAGGGGATCACATGACCTCAGGACCCTGCAATGGTCATAAATGTGAGTCAGTTTCCAAGTGGGCGTATTTTGAACATGTGACCCTGGGGATGCTGCAATGGTCATAAGTGTGAGAAGCGGTCATAAGTACTTTATTCAGTGCTGTTGTAATTTCAAATGGTCACTAAACAAACTGTTGTAAGTCAAGGACTACTTCTACTTGCTGTTCATCCCAGATGCTTAAATGAAACATAAGTGATGCATAATTTTCATTTTGGTTAAAAGTAAAGATAAAGGTTCGCCTTGCACATACGTGCTAATCGTTCCATACTCTAGGGGGCGGTGCTCATCTCCGTTTCAAAGCTGAAGAGCCAGCGCTATCCAAAGACGTCTCCGTGGTCATGGGGCCGGCATGACTAAATGCCAAAGACACATGGAATGCTGTTCCCTTCCCACCAAAGGTGGTTCCTATTTTTCCACTTGCATTTTTTACATGCCTTCGAACTGCTAGGTTGGCAGAAGCTGGGACAAGTCACGGGAGCTCACTCCGTTGCGCGGCACTAGGGATTCATTCGGGTTAGGGGGGGAAAAATCACTCAAAAGCAGCTCGGTGTGATATGGATGCATTAATATACATTTGTGAAAGATGGAAATCAGTGTTTTTCAAACTTGGCAACTTGAAGAGGTGTGGACTTCCGTTCCCAGCATGCTGGCTGGGAAATTCTGGGAGTGGAAGTTCGTATATCTTCAAGTTGTCAAGTTTGAAAAACAGGGATGCTGTGGGGTTGAAAAACAATTTGATAGCATATTATCAATCAACCAGTCAGCCGATCAATCATATCAAGACAACGGTTGCAGCTGCCAAAAACAGCCAATGCAACCTTAGGCTGCATGAATAGACTCAAGATCACGTGAAGGGTTAATACCACTTTATAAGGCCTTGGTAAGGCCACACTTGGAATACGGCATCTAGTTTTGGCACAATGTAAAAAAGTTGTTGAGACTCTAGAAAGAGTGCAGAGAAGAGCAACAAAGATGATTAGGGGACTGGAGACTAAAACATATAAAGAACGGTTGCAGGAACTGGGTATGTCTAGTTTAATGAAAAGAAGGACTAGGGGAGACAGGATAGCAGTCTTCCAATATCTCAGGGGTTTCCACAAAGAAGAGGGAGTCAAGCTATTCTCCAAGGCACCTGAGGGCAGGACAAGAAGCAATGGATGGAAACTAATCAAGGAGAGAAGCAACTGAGAACTGAGGAGAAATTTCCTGGAAGTGACAACAATTAAGCAGTGGAATAATTTGTCTCCAGAACTTGTGAGTTCTCCAGTACTGGAGGTTTTTAACAAGCAATTTGTCTGGAATAGTAGAAGGTTTCCTACTTGAGTAGGGGGTTGACTAGAAGACCTCCAAGATCCCTTCCAACTTTGTTATTTTGTTAAGGGAACTAGGTATGTCTAGCCCAGGGGTGTCCAAACTTGGGAACTTTAAGACTTGTGGACTTCAACTCCCAGAATTCCCCAGCCAGCCATGCTGGCTGGGGAATTCTGGGAGTTGAAGTCCACAAGACTTAAAGTTCCCAAGTTTGGACACCCCTGGGCTAGCCTAACAAAGAAAAAGTTTACAGGTGACATGGCAGCTGTCTTCTGATATTTGTCCAGAATGGTTTAGGGCAGTGATGGCTAAACTTTTTTGGCTCATGTGGCAAAAGTGGGGGGAGCGCAGGGGGGTCATGCATGAGCGTTTTCGCACCCATAATGCTATGCCCGTGTGTCCCCCCCACTTTTGACGTGCTTTTTTCACCCTCCCTAGGCTCCAGAGGCTTTCTACGAGCCTGGGGAGTGTGAAAACAGCCCCCTGGCTCCCTGGAGGTACCAGGGGTAAACCTCGGGGATCTACAGGTAGAAATAGAAATAGAATAACAGAGCTGGAAGGGACCTTGGAGGTCTTCTAATCCAACCCCTTGCTCAGGCAGGAAACCCTATACCATTTCAGACAAAATGGTTATCCAACATCTTCTTAAAAACTTCCAGTGTTGGAGCATTCACAACTTCCAGAGGCAAGTTGTTCCACTGGTGAATTGTTCTAACTGTCAGGAAATTTCTCCTTACTTTTAGGTTGCTTCTCTCCTTGATTAGTTTCGACACATTGCTTCTTGTCCTACCCTCAGTTGCCTTGGAGAATAGCCTGACTCCCTCTTCTTTGTGGCAACCCCTGAGATATTGGAACACCGCTATCATGTCTCCCCTAGTCCTTCTTTTCATCAAACTAGACATAACCAGTTCCTGCAACCGTTCTTCATATGTTTTAGTCTCCAGTCCCCTAATCATCTTTGTTGCTCTTCTCTGCACTCTTTCTAGAGTCTCCACATCTTTTTTACATCGTGGCGACCCAAACTGAATGCCATATTTCAAGTGTGGCCTTACCAAGGCATTATAAAGTGTTATTAATACTTCACGTGATCTTCATTCTATCCCTCTGTTGATGCAGCCTAGAACTGTGTTGGCTAATGGGTCGGGGAGAGGCAGAAGTCTTCTCCGCTTGTCCTTCCCACCCATGAAAGACAGATCCCTTCATTCTGGTAGCCTGAGGAGATTGATATCATTCGGAGCAGGGCTGAAGCTTTAACAGTCTCTCTTTACTGCTGTTTTATTTTAAAGACATATTTCATTATGTCACAAACCGTCTTGCTTACTCTGTCGAAAGCCACAGTAAAAAAAAAAGGGATATACACAGAGCCAAAATCCATATTACGTCAGGTGTCTGGGAGCCTCTTTCTTGAAAATATCACCCAGATTTGGAAGGAACCAAATCTTTGGGTATTTCCCCCCCCCTTCTTTTGGGTAGTATTTCTTCGAACCCATGGGAATCCTATCCGGGGCCGACAAAATTCAGAATTATTTGCCAGTCTAGGTTGAAAAATGATATAATATAAAAATCTCCAACAATCATGAGAAGCAGCAGTACATCAATTTTAATGTTTAATAAAATAAACATCAATAACTTAGAGTTTAGTCTCTGGCCTAGTGCAGTGGTTCTCAACCTTAGCAACTTTAAAAGGTGTGGACTTCAGCTCCCAGAATTCTTCACGCTCTATGGCTGGCTGGGGAATTCTGGGAATTGACGCCCGTATCTCTTAAAGTTGCCAAGTTGAAAAACATTTGTCTAGTGCACAGGTGTCAAACTCAGAGTCATATTGCTGTGAGTGACGTATCGTGACATTTTCCCCACTCACAGACCTGGAGTGGGCCTGGCCTGCGTATGACGCATTTGGCCCTTGGGCCGCCAGTTTGACACCCCTGGTCTAGTGCAAGGGTCGGCAACCTTAAACACTCAAAGAGCCCCAAAGGTCCTAACCGGAAGCCCCCCATTCAATTCTGAAGCCAACCACCACAGAGTCTCCTCCTAGCGCGGCATCCTTTTTCCTCTACCTGTCCTAACTGAAAGCCCTATCAATTGTGGAGCCGACCGACATCAGGGAGCCGCAGCAGAGGGATGAAAGAGCCACATGCAGCTCCAGAGCCACACAGGTTGCTGATCTCTGGTCTAGTGGGTAAGACACCAGGCTAGGAAGCAAGAGACCATGAATTCAAATCCTTCTCCAGCCATGAAGGCGAGTTGGATGACCTGGGGCTGATCACTCTCTCTCTCTGTGTCTCTCTCTCAGCCCAAACCACCATACAGGGTTGTTGTGAGCAAAAAATAATAAAGGTGGAATATAAATACATTTAAATAAATAAAATGACAAAAGTGATTAAATTAATAGATCAGCAAAATGCTGTGGATATAGCATACTTGGATTTCAGTAAGGCATTTGACAAAGTAGACCACAACCTATTTCTTGGTAAGCTAGAAAAAATGTGGGATAGATTTCATCGCCACCAGATGGATTTGTAACTGGCTGACAAACCGTATTCGGAGCAAAACTGGAAATGGTGAACATTTGGCTTCCAGCCCCTTCCGTCTACAATAATATTTAAGGTGTCTTGCTTAAGATGGGGAGAGGTGTTACAGCAGGTGGAGGGATATCTTTCCTAACGCATCGCTTCAATTGTGCAAACATGACAGCTGCTCACTGCAAACAGCTGTAAGAGGTTGCGCATAAGTGGGTGAATCAGACCTGCAGCTGTGTGGGGAGCGAAAGCATGTGTTCCTTTTAAATTCCCATTAATGCGTTGAACAAAAGTCCCTGTGTGGAAAGAGCCTCTCGTTTCTTGTCATATTGGCTGGAGTTTGCTACTAGTTTTACAAACGGGAGCCAGAATTTCATCCCCTTGGTGACAGTCTGTTTATTGCTCTCATTGGGGAGTGCCAAATTTGAAATTTTATTTTATTTTATTTATTTATTGGAAATTGTCAAAAAAAAAAAAAAAGAGACAAACCCCGAGTACAAGAATAAAAGAATAAAAATACAGTGACAGGGACGATAGGCCCCTCTACTGACCACTTAAGTATGATGTAAGGTCCATGGAAGTCAAATTATTGCTGAAACTGTGAAAATATGTAGCTGAGACAACTGAGTCTGGTAGGGCATTCCAGATTTTGACAACTCTGTTACAGAAATCGTATTTTTTACAGTCAAGTTTAGAACGATTTACACAAAAAACCAAAAAAAATTAAAGCAAAACATTTTGGGCGCCGAACCGCTAATAATGGCGGCAGGAACTCACCCCTTGGCTCAACTGTGGTTGTAAGTGGAGGACTACTGATAAACCAGATAGGAGCTAATCCTACTTTATGGTAAGGCTACATTCACAGAATCTTTTATAACACTCTGAAAGTATAAATCTCCCACCATCTCTTTGTACCACCTAATTTAGGGCAGACCGTTTCTAAGGTTCTTTCTCGGTCCATTAGTCCACTGTGGGGCCCTCTTCCTTTTATCTGATCTTCCCCTAGGCAGCATGTCTTCTTCCCATCTTCCCCAAGGCCATTCTCATATATCTTTACAGCGGTGGTGGGTTGCAGGCGGTACGCCCCTTTATGGGCATACCGGAGCCAATCCGGAGCATTGGATACTGTTCCGGTACAGTGCTCCAGAGGGCCCACCTGCCCACCCTTGCTTCTTACTGTCCTTTTACGTCTTCAGCACTTCTGCGCACGTGAACAGTGCATACAGCGCCTGCGTGATGCTCCGCTGAGCAATTGGAGCATCACGGAGGCTCGCAGAAGTGCCAAGATGCATGCCCGTGCTGTGTGCATCCACGTGGATGCCAGCAAGCCCGTTCCAACCGGTACCGCAACCCATCACTGCTTTAGAGATGTAGTATAATATCATCAATCTGCTCATCTTTTTCCAAAAGGTGCAATTCCAGATTCTGATTGTCACCTTGAAAGTCCTTCACGGTTTGGCGTATGGCATAAGTCCCTTGCCATTGTTAACTTCAAATGATGTGTTGTAAGTTGAGAACTACTTGTAAAGACTTGGGCAATAAGATAAACGGTGGCCTGTAGAGATACCGTATTTTCCAGCGCATAACCCCAAAAAATTATTTCAAAAATTGGCGATCGTCTTATACACCGGGTATACCAAAAAAACAAAACAAAAGAAAAAGCAACGCCGCCAAGCAAAAAGCCGTGCCGCCACCAGCGCAGATGCCAGCCTTTCCGTCGATAACCTTGGTGCTCCTCGTCTGGGCACATGGATGGATGAGCACTGGGATGGCTTAGTAAGGTCTGGCTGGAGGTATGGAGGAGGAAGGCGCTGAGCTCAAACTACGAAAGCCCGGCAGCACAGAGGCCTTCAGCCGGCTCGCGGACACCTGAAAGTAGGGGGTCGTCTTAAATGTCTAGTCACCTTATGCGGCGGAATATACGGTAGTTCTCAACATATGACCACCATTGGGAGGAGAATATCCATTTGTCAGTGTATAAGAATTTATGAACGGGAATAGCCATAACAACAAGTCAGCCAATGGGAACTGTTTGGTGACTGAGACACAGGATTCGTTGTGAGCCACGCGAGACTGCTCGCAGCCTGGGCGTGGCTTAGCTTAACTGTTCGGTGTATACAAGAGTTTGTAGTCTTTACTTGAAGATCCTTGCTTCTATACTTCTTGTCCTTGTACATGCTACTTCTTCTTCTCTCTACCACGTTGCAAGAGCTGCATGGGTATTGTATACATGCATCATGTTTTATATCATAGTATATAAAGAGGTTTCTTCTATAAACTAATCCTGCTTTCAGGATTAGTTTATTCAGTTTATTTAGTTTATTCAGGCTGCTTTCAGCCTGGGCATGGTTTAGCTTAACTGTTCTGTGATATAGCAATTGAAATAGCACTTAGACTTATATACCGCTTCACACAGTGGGATTCAATTTTTTTTGCTACTGGTTCTGTGGGCGTGGCTTGGTGAGCGTGGCTTGGTGGCCGTGGCAGGGGAAGGTTACTGCAAAATCCCCATTCTTCCCAATCAGCTGGGATTCGTGAGACAGAGAATAGATGGGGGCAGGGCCAGCCAGAGGTGGTATTTACCGATTCTCTGAACTACTCAAAATTCACACAAACTGTCAAGGGTAGGTTCCGGCTACTGCTACTGCAATTCTCTCAAGGACATGCTGTGCATGCGAGTGCACTTCATGCGCATGCGCAGTACGAAAAACAAGATGGCAGTGCCTATGGCGCTGCCAGGAGAACCGGTTCACGGCCGTGGCAGACCAAGTTACTACCTACTCGCTTGAAACAGTCCGAACCGGTAGGAACCCACCTCTGCTACCAGTTCTCCAGGACTGGTCAGAACCTGTCGAATACCACCTCTGGCTTCACAGTGCTTTACAGCCCTCTCTAAGCGGTTTACAATATCGGGACATTGCCCCCAATGTTTTGGGTCCTGATTTTATCGATCTCGGAAGGATAGAAGGCTGCGTTGACTTTGAGCTGGTCAGGATCGAACTCCAGACTGAGGGCAGAGTTAGCCTGCAATTCTGCACTCTAACCACTGCGCCAACTCATCCATGAGACCACATTTTCTGACTTGACTTTATCACTTCAGAGAAATCCAGAAGAGGGAGTTTATTGATTGATGAATCTCATCTTAAGAGTGAGCCATCTCAGTGGCCCCCTTTTCTTACTTCCAGCTCTTTAACACTGCTCCATTTTATTGAGCTTCTGAAGGCCCATTGCTAACGTCATTCTTTAAGGCTACATTTGGGGTTGGGAACACTGTCATGATTTATTAGTTATATGTGGAATATCATTAACTCTATATTTGAACATTCTATACTTGGCTTAGAGCCCATAAGAATTTAGTAGCACAGGAGCCTCAGGAAATAAATAAAAATAACTACAGATTGTGGGAGGGGGAATCCCACTGGAAGTTGAAGCAAATCTTCTCCTTACTAACGTTTAGAAGGGTGCTTAAAGTATATTCTTTTCCATGCTTTTTAATCCCGCCACTATTTATTTGAGCTTATCATTTTAATTTCTTCAATGGATGCTAATTTTTTTTTTGCTGCGCCTTGCTGTTAAGAGATTGCGTTGCAAATATATTCCCTCATAAATAAATAACATGAAGGGATGCCCTTAATTTATGCCATTCAATAATTGCTTTTCCTAGATAGTGTACAAATTAATTATTAAAAATAATTATCGTAAATTAAAAAAAACGGGGGAAAACATTGAAGATAAAACCAACAACAAAAATCAAAGTTGTAAAACTCAAGTGAGACTTGAAATTTTTAAAAAAATAGTAACATTAAATAAAAATAAGTATTGATTAGAACTCAGTTCCTAGCAACTTAATAGAAACATCCATAAATTTTTTCATGGCGATAATATCAGAATATTTTGCTGTTGCTTTATTTTGAGCATTTTTCTACTGCTTGCTCTTGTCCAGGGGTGTTCTTACCTAGGCTTCCCGAGAGCATGAAGCAAACTCCTGGTCCCGACAAAAACCTCTTTTATTAATTGACTGTGATTTCTGCTCATTCACATCCAGCAAAGTCTTTCGAGGGAGGATTTACAGTCACAGACCTTATCTGGCTTGGAGAGCTGCCAGGCCGATATCTGCAAAACTTGGCAAGGAGTCTTGGAGAGTCACGAACCAATTAAGGGAACTAATTGTCTCCTGCAAACTCCACTCCCCTGTCGCTCCTCTTTTATTTCCTCTGGGAGGGGCCACTCATTGTCCACCTGTGGCCCTACTCCCAAGTTGACCTACAACAGTTCATTTAGTGACTGTTCAAAATTACAATGGCACTGAAAGAAAGAGACATGACCATTTTTTCATACTTACGACCGTTGTAGTATCCCCATGGTCATGGGATCAAAATTCAGGCGCTTGGCAACTGACTCCTATTTATGACGGTTGCAGTGTCCTGGGGTCATGTGATCCCCTTTTGCGACCTTCTGACAAGCAAAGTCAATGAGGAAGCCCGTTTCACTTAACAACCGTATTACTAATTTAACAACCGCAGAGATTCACTTAACAACTGTGGCAAGAAAGGTCTTAAAATAGGGCAAAATTCACTTAACGGCTGTCTCACTTAGCTCAACGGTGATCGTATATCGAGGACTATTTATGTTCCTTTAGTCAGTGGATGGAGATGAGATTCAGCCGGTTCGGACTGGTGAACCGGTTGTTAAGATTCTGTGCAGTTCAGCAAACCGGCTAATCTCACCACTGGCCCACCTCACCCTGCCCTGGCCCGCCCGCCTCTCGCCGCCCTGCCCACCCCGCCTCTTATAGCTGCTTCTTTTCTCGCCTCATCCGCTTTGGCCGCTGGCTTGCTTTATTCGCCAGCCTTCGCAGCTTGCCTGGGGGTGTCAAACTCGATTTCATTGAGGGCTGCATCAGGGTTGTGTTTGACCTTGGGGGGTCAGGGTGGGTGTGGCCAGGGTGGGTATGGCTAGCTCAACGTCACTCGTGCATGGGCACCCGTGGTGGCCCGAGTACTCTGCCAGTGAAAATGGTCTCCCGAGCTGTTTTTGGCTGCGACGGCCTCCTGAAACACTCTGAAGCGAAAACATGCGGCCCTCCCAAGCTCCATTTTCACGGGCAGAGGCACCGTGGGATCCGGCCCCCGGGCCTTGAGTTTGACACCCCTGCCCTAAACAGTGGACATTTATTAACATCAATCATGAATGCTTTCTTATATTGTTGCAATAACCTAGCTTAATGGAGGCAATTACCTCTCTGGCATCTCATCCTCTCTCGCTTCCTAAAGTCCTCTCACTGCAATAGCTGTTTAATAAGGAGAGAAATATGATTTCAGCTTTTTTGTAGGAAATTAGAAAGCAGAGAATCCTGATACATTTTTGCCGGCACATCATCAGCATTTCTAATCACACTGGTATTAACTAACTGACGGTCATTAAAGAGATATTTAATCTGGTGCCCCAATCAGCGAAGTTCACAGCAGCCATCATTTTAGACAAATAGAACTGCATGTTTCCGAGCCTGGATAATGATGGATTAATTAGCCGTGCTTGGAACAGAATGCAGCTCTTACCTCGGTTAGAGGCATCTTCGTGAAATGGCCCCTACCTATAATGAGCTGAATTTAAAACGAGTCTGTTGCACAAGCAATTAAGACCATCAAGCTACAATGTTGGAGGAACAAACCATTATTCTTCAGATAATTGTAAAAGTTTCCAGCCAAGCTCTCCTTCCCGGGGATGGGAAATCATCTGGTCTAAGAGTAATCATCATCGTATGGATGAAGATGATCACTGCGAAAGATCCTTCAAGCCGACAGCATCCAACAAGCTGAAATCAAGAAGAAAGTTAGATGTGAATATATTATCGGAGCGAAGATCTTAGCTCGAACCTTAGTGGAGGAAATGCCATCAATTAACACCTGGGGTATTCTGGTCATTAGATCAGAGGTGGGTTGCTACCAGTTTGCACTGGTTTGGGTGAACCGGTAGTGGGAATTGTGATTGGATCACTGAACCGGTAGGGACGGTAGGCTTGCCACGCCCCCAAACCAATTCTCCGGTTGCCGCAGTATGTTTGGGGTTTTTTTGTGACATTTTTAATGTTCTTCGCATGCGCAGACGTATTTACAGGCAGTAATGCTGTCAGAATCCTACCCCTGCAGCTGGAATAGTGGACTGGACTCAAGCAAGACTAAAATCCCTTGATAGGAAGACCAGAAAAATGACGGCAATAAATCTTGCTCTCAGCCATGCAGCGATGTTGACAGATTCTACTTACCAAGGAAAATAGGTGGGCGTGTAATGTTGCAAGTATACCGGGCAGTTGAACGACAACGATGACAAAGGGCCTTCGAAGAATATCTGAAGGACTGTGAAAAAGATGCATTGCAGCCAGTGTAGGTAGTCCTCAACTTACAACGGTTCGTTGGGTGACGGTTCAAAGTTACAGTGCCACTGAAAAAAAGCGACGTATGACCATTTAATACACTTAAGGCTGTTGCATCCTCCTCCTGGTCACATGATCAAAATTTGGATGCTGGATGTTTATAAAGGTTGTAGTGTCCTGGGGTCAGGTGGTGTCATGTCCTCATCGGAGCCTGAATCTGCAGAGGAGGATAAGGTGGAGCTGGGGCCAACAGAGGTTAAGGGGGCAGCCTCATTGGCTTTGGAGGAATGTTGGGGAGCAGCAGGACAAGGCAGTCCTGGGTCCCTTGGGCTTGGGACGGCTTGCCAGCAGGGAGGAACGGGGGCAGGATGACTGAGAGAGGGCAGGCAGTGGAAATGAGGAGCGACAGAGCTCAGGTGTGGAGCAAGGACAGCTCCCTCCTGATCCCCAAGAACGGAGAGTGGAGAGGAGGCAGGAACAGTGCAGGCTGATCTGACGACTCAGGCAGAGAATGCTCCTCCCCTCTTCACAAGGCACCACATGGGCACTGAGACTTAAGGAGATGCTGTGGGGAGGGGCGTTCGTCGAGAACAAACACTGACTTTGTGGAGTTTTGTGTGCCGTTGCCGATGTCTGCCGTTTGCGGGACTCATTGCCTTATTCCTTGCTTCGTGGATTCATTGCCTTATTACTTTGCCTCGCTGGACTTCTTGTTTTGAAGCCGTTGTTGTGCTTTTTGCTGGTCTCCTCTCAGACAGCGGCTGCTGTGTGTTTGTGAACGCTTTGTTCCGGAACTTGCCATAAACGTGGGAGCGTTTGGGGGAAAGTTGGAGCAATAAAGGGAAGTCCAACTAGCAGCTGACTGTATTGCCTCTGTGCCTTGTCTTGGGTCATCACATGTGGTCACGTTCAAAATCAGTTCTCAAAGCAACGGTAAAATTGGATAAGAATAAATGTGTCTCAAAACAAATCAAGAGGAAACACAGCTGTCATATAATGCATTAAAAAAAAAGATCTAGCAGAAACAATGGGTACAACCACTACATCATGCTGTCATGACGTGCAGAGAAGAGCAACTAAGATGAATAGGGGACTGGAGGCTAAACATATAATTTACGGTTGCAGGAACTGGGCATGGCTAGTCTAGGGAAGAGAAGGACCAGGGGAGACATGATAGCAGTCTTCCAATATCTGAGAGGCTGCCACAGAGGGGAGGGGGTCAAGCTATTTTCCAAAGCACCTGAAGGCCAGACGAGGAATAATGGATGGAAACTGACCAAGGAGAGATTCAACCTGGAAATAAGGAGGAATTTTCTGACATTGAGAACAATCAACCCATAGAACAGACGCTGCCTTCAGAAGCTGTGGGAGCCTCATCCCTGGAGGCTTTCAAGAAGAGATCGGACTGCCATTTGTCAGAAATGGTATAGGGTCTCCTTGCTTGGGTGGGGGGTTTGATTAGATGATGTACAACAGGGGTGTCAAACTCAAGGCCTGGGGGCTAGATCCGGCCTACAGGGTGCTTAGATCTGGCCCGCGGGGCCACCCTGGAAACAGCGAAGGCCTCTGCCAGCAAAAACGAGCTCCGTTTTTGCTGGCAGAGGTTTGCAGGAGGCTGTTGCAGCCCAAAACGGAGCTCATGAGCCCATTTTGCTGGCAGATCAAAAGGTGCCCCTGGCCACACCCATCTTGGCCCCCTGAGGTCAAGCACAATGCTGATGCGGCCCTCAATGAAATTGAGTTTGACACCCCTGACCTACAAGGTCCCTTCCAACTCTGTTATTCTGTCGTCATCATCATCATCATCACACTTACCATCTCTCGCATAATCTATCCTCCCCATGAATTAAAAACCACATGGGATCATCAGGCTCAAAATCCTCCTTCTCCTCATCATTCTGGCTTGGTATATCCTTCAAAGGTGTTGCTTTCTCCTCCCATAACCCCTGGGCAAAAGGGCAGAGATATAACTGTCAATAAATATAGATCTAAATCCCCCGTTTGAAATCAGTTCTCAAAGGAACGATAAAACCAGATAATAATAAACATGCCTCAAAACAAACACGTAAAATAACACATAAAATCGAAAAAAAGGATCTACCAAAACCAAGGGAATATATTATAAAGTTTACGTATAATACTTCATCTATTACTCTTTGCCCCCCAAAAATGTGTATAAATCCCATTGGCTTTTGGATGTGCCCTTGCACACTCATGGATATCACATGCAGTAGTGTGACTTATGACCACTTAACAACTGTTGCAGCATCCCCATGGTCGCGCGATCAAAATTCGGACCCTTGGCACCTGTCTCGTATTTATGACGGTTGCGGTGTCCCGGGGTCATGTGATCAACTTTTGCAACCTTCTGATAATAAGCAGCCAATGGGGAAGCCAGATTCACTTTACAACCGTGTTACCTGCTTAACAACTGCCGTGAGTCACTGAACAACTGTGGCAAGGAAGGTCATAAAAAGGAGGCAAAACTCACTTAACAACTGTCCTGGTTAACAACAGACATGTTGTTGGGCTCACTTGTGGTCGTAAGTCAAGTTACTACCTATATTTTGTAAGCCACTGAGAATCTTGTTCGGATTAACATGGCATATAAATAATTGTAAGTATATATAAGTAATTGGAAGCTGTTGAGCAATATACTTTCTGAATCACGTTGCTAAATCAATATTTTGTCCCAGTAGTAACCAATTAGCCCCAGAAATTCTCCCGCGTGGATGAAGTTGGCAGCCACTTTGTAGTTCTTGCTAACATCACGGTGAATATCTACCAGCAAATATTCAAGTCACACAGTTTTGAGAATAACTTTTTCTTTTCTTTTTTGTGGTTGTTGTTTTTCTCCAAATTGATTGCTGCTTAATGAAACGAATTGCTTTGCTGGATCGCTGCTGCATTTTGCTGATAAAGGAGAAGCTGTCAAAATTTCTCGCACCTGACATGTGATCTATTCCTACTCTTCCTCCCTCAGGTTCAACCTTCTAATAAATGAATCATATGTCAGAAAGAATCACGGGCGCTAAATAATACCTGGTAGATAAAAGGTTGATATTGTTTGAGACACCTGGAACTTTGTCCGTATATCTTTAGTGGAGAGCTTTGAAAGTTTGTACCACAGGCACCAGATACTACGGGAAAAAGGAATGATTTATAAGCAGTTTGGGGATAAAGTCCAATGTTTCTCAATATTTGGCAACTTTATGAATGGGTGGACTTCAACTCCCAGAATTCCTCAGCCAGTGCTAAGCCCTCAAGCCCCTTACCAGGTTAACACTTAGCTTAGATTGATATGCACTGACTTCGTTTTCACTTGATCCATCTATCCCACTGCAATACTATTGGCTCCATATTATAGTGGCGATTTTATTATAGGTTTACCTTAATTTAATACATTATTTCCAATATTGTATTGTCCACATTTTTTTCTTTTTTTCTTTCTTTCTTTCTTTCTTTCTTTCTTTCTTTCTTTCTTTCTTTCTTTCTTTCTTTCTTTCTTTCTTTCCTTCCTTCCTTCCTTCCTTCCTTCCTTCCTTCCTTTCTCTCTCTCTCTTCCTTCCCTTCCTTTTTTTCTTTCCTTCCTTTCTCTCTCTCCCTTCCTTCCCTTCCTTTTTTTCTTTCCTTCCTTCCTTCCTTTCTCTCTCCCTCCCTTCCTTCTTTCCTTCTTTCTTTTCTTCCTTCCTTCCTTCCTTTCTCTCTCTCCCTTCCTTCCCTTCCTTTTTTTCTTTCCTTCCTTCCTTCCTTTCTCTCTCTCTCCCTCCCTTCCTTCTTTCCTTCTTTCTTTTCTTCCTTCCTTCCTCCTTCCTTCCTACCTTCCTTCCTTCTTTCCTTTCTCTCTCTCCCCCTTCCTTTCTTCCTTCCTTTCTCCTCCCTCCCTCCCTCCCTCCCTCCCTCTCTCTCTCTCTCTCTCTCCCCCTCTCCATTATCTCCAATATTACTTGTGGGAAGCCAGCTGAGATATATATATATATATCTGCCTCACAATCAGGAGGCTGGGAGTTCAATCCCAGGTAGAGGCAGATATTTTTCTCTTTGGGCACAATGAGAATATATCTGCTGAATATAACTCTGCATTGGTGACAGTTTGGGCATCCGGCCAGTAAACACTCAGCTCCGCTCAGTTGCCTGACTCCACCTCGCAAGGGATTATGGGGTCGTTAAAAAGAGATGATGATTTTATTTTTATAGAGAGAGAGGTGAGTTCCTACTGGTTCGGCCTGGTTCGGCCGAACCGGTAGTGGTATGCCAGCCTGGGTCACAGAACCGGCAGTGTCTCAGGCTGTATACGCCTCCAAACCTGTTCCCCAGTTGCCACCGTCGCTAGTGCCATCCCTTTTTTTAGTTCTGCGCATGCACAGAACAATTTCCATTGAACTGTGCATGTGAGCGCAGCGCCTGCATGCAGGAGCAAACTGGCAGTAATGCCCACCAGAACCCAGCCCTGATATATATATGTTGAGATATTGGGAAAAGTGCAAAGAAGAGCAATTAAGATGATTAAGGGCCTGGAAACTGAAACATATGAGGACCAGTTGCAAGAATTGGGTATGGCTGGTCTAGAGAAAAGAAGAATAACACGTGACATGATAGCAGTGTTGCCGTATTTGAGGGGCTGCCACAAAGACGAGGGGGTCAACCTACACATATATAACACTCTATTGCCAAAAGTATTCGCTCACCCATCCAAAGAATCAGAATCAGGTGTTCCAATCACTTCCCTGGCCACAGGTGTATAAAATCAAGTCCCTAGGCATGCAGGCTGTCTTTACAAACATTTGGGAAAGAATGGGTCGCTCTCAGGAGCTCAGTGAATTCCAGCGTGGAACTGTGATAGGATGCCACCGGTGCAACAAATCCAGTCGTGACATTTCCTCGCTCCTCAATATTCCACAGTCAACTGTCAGCTGTATTATAAGGACATGGAAGTGTTTGGGAATGACAGCAACTCAGCCACAAAGTGGTAGGCCACGTAAACTCGTCCAACATCAGTGTGTGACCTCACAATATGCACCGATATCATGTTGAACCCTATGGATTAGGAATGGGATGTCACTTACAGTAAGTTCATATGCGAGTAAAGGCAGGTGAGTGAATACTTTTGGCAATATAGTGTATTTGCTGATGCTTTATTTAAACTAAATTTTCATATCAGTGATTGCCTGACCTCTGTAGATGCGGCACACTAAATAAACAAAACCGATCCAGCTAAGGCATATTGTGTGAACACAGCTCTGTAGTAGCAAAAACCAGTCAGAAATGGGATAGGTCTGCTGCTTGGACAGTGGGTTAGACTAGATGACCTCTAAGAGTCCCTTCCAACTCTGTTATTCTCTTATTCTGTTTCTCCTAACCTGCCAAATTTGAGTTCCTCAGTATCATCATATTACAGCAGATAAAGGTGGAATATATTTTGCTGGGTCTCGGAGAGTAACGGGTGTTGTAAAAACCATCACAGAAATAAAGTTTTGTGTACGAATAGTCACACCTAACGGGCTTGTCAGAGTCGAGAAACGCAGCCAGACCACATTTTTGATGGGTTTTCTCCATGTTTAATTCTAATCTGGCTGCAACTCTGGATCTCGTTGACATTTTGCACTGTTGATGCCACAGTTTCATTTTATGCCAGTGGAAAGTTTCCGTTCTGTCCACTTTAAAAAAATGTTTCCTAATTAATTCTGCTGGATTTATCGTTCCTGGATCTAAGTTGACCTTACCGTACCAATAAGAATCAGCTGATCTGTCGGCCAGCAATCTGGAAGTTTTAATTGACGTTTGCAGTTTTGCTCGGAATTTTTTTCCCCCTTCTCTCCTTGTCTTGCTGTTTACCTCCTGGGCTTTTGGGTCTAAAAATACATGGTTTGCATGTCAGGTGTACAGAAGCCTTGCAAGCTTTTTCTAGGGGCATCGAAGGCTGCGGTTTTCTTGTCTTGACAAGGAGAGAAGCTGAAAAATGAATTTTTCTCACACGTCAGTTAGTGTGTATAACATCACTTTTGTGCACAACGATCCTTTCTGGCAAGGAAGCTGCAGAGATTTTAAAACGCACGTTTCTATACACATCCCCTCAGTTGAGGGACCCTTGTGCGTTAAAAGATGTTTAATGTTTTCAGAATTCAGAGTAGAATAGAGCTGGAAGGGACCCTGGAGGTCTTCTAGTCTGACCCCCTGCTCATGTAGAGGACCCTTTGACACAGTCGAAAATGGACATCAAGCTGGCCATGCCCCCCTGGCCCCTCTAGGTCAAACACAACCTTGGTGAAATCGAGTTTGACACGCCTGCCCTATAACATTTCAGACAAGTTTCTGTCCAGTCTCTTCCAGTGATGAAGCACCCACAACTTCTGAATATAAGCGTTCCACTGGTTAATTGTTAATCTTAGAGATTAATTAACTGGTTAATTAATTCACTGGTTAGTTAACTGGTTAATTGTTAATCTCAATCAATAGACATGATGAAAACTCTTTAATTTCGCAACGTATGGACATACGTAACCCATAGTTCCAACTGGGAAACTGTGATCATCCTAGACCCGTGATGGCGAACTTATGGCACACGTGCCACAGGTGGCACATGGAGGCATTTGTTAGGGTACACAAGGCGTTGCCCTATCAGCTCCAGCGCACACGAGCATGCTGGCAAGCTGATTTTGGCCTTCTTTTAAGGCTGTTTTTTGCCCTCCGGAGGCTTCAGTGAAGCCTCCTGAAGGCTCTGGAGAGCGAAAAACAGCACTATGGACAAACCGGAAGTCACCGTTCCCGAACTTCCAGGTTGCCTGTAGGGCCGTTTTTCGCCCTCCAGAGGCTTCAGGGAAGCTCCTGAAGCCTCTGGAGGGCCTCTGGGGCGGGGCTGGGTGGGGGAGGCTGTTTTTGCCCTCCCCAGGCTCCTAAAAGCCTCTGGAGCCTGGGGAGGACGAAAAAAGCACGGCAAACGCTGGTTTGTGGGTATGTCCATGCTGGTCGCATGTGCATGCACGCACGAGGGGGGGGGGTGTCGCACATGCATGCGTGCTAGGGTTGCACGCATAGCATTATGGGTGTGGGCACGACCCCCCTGTGCTCCCCTCTGCTTTTGGCACGCGATCCAAAAAAGATTAGTCATCGCTGTCCTAGACTAAGCCGAGGCCAAAAATGGGAGGGAATTTCAGGCAGCCTGACACTCTGACAAATAAGCCATCAATAGGCACACAGATATAAACAATGTCTACACACCATGCAAACGAGACAACGAACAAGCTGAAAAAGACCCAAACACCTCCCCACCTAGACCAACAACCAAGAAGTAAATGATACTCCAATCAAAAAACTGACAAACGAGCCAACAGTAAACAGCCCAAACAAAGAATCTATAAGATGACCCCCCCCGGCAACACTGACACGCAATTCACGCTAGAATATAAACCCGTGACAGCGAACATATGGCACACGGGCCACAGGTGGCATGCGGAGCCATATCTGCGGTCACGCGAGCCGTCAGTGCCAGTGTGCATGCACACGCCGACCTGCTGGTTTTCGGCCTTCCGGAGGGCCAGGAGAGGCCATTTCTGTCCTTCCCAGGCTTTAGGAAAGCCTCCGGAGCTCGCGGTACATGAAAAATGGGCCCAACGGGCCAACCAAAAGTTCAGAAACACGGAGGAGGTGGGGATGGTTTGTGCACGCATGCATGGGGGGGGTGTCATGCATGCATGCATGGGGGGCACACGTGCATGTGCAGATGGGGGGGCTCATTGCATTGTGGGTGTGGGGCACACACATGGACGCGCACGCACAATTTTGGCATTCATTTACAAAAAGGTTTGGTATCACTGATATAAACTGAGAGCAGAATAGCAGAGTTGGAAGGGACCTTGGAGGTCCTCTAGTCCAACCCCCTGTTCAAACAGGAGACCTTATACCCTTTCAGACAAATGAAGACAACATCTTCTTAAAGACTTCCAGTGTTGGGGCATTCACAACGTCTGGAGGCAAGCTGTTCCACAGATTAATTGTTCTAACTGTCAGGAAATTTCTCCTCAGTTCTAGGTTGCTTCTCTCCTTGATTAGTTTCCACCGATTGCTTCTTGTTCTACCCTCAGGTGCCTTGGAGAATAGTTTGACTCCCTCTTCTTTGGGGCAGCCCCTGAGATATTGGAACACAGCTATCATGTCTCCCCTAGACCTTCTCTTCATTAAACTAGACATACCCAGTTCCTGCAACCCTTCTTCATATGTTTTAGCCTCCAGTCCCCTAATCATCTTTGTTGCTCTTCTCTGCTAACTGTCAGGAAATTTCTTCTCAGTTCTAATTTGCTTCTCTCCTTGATTAGTTTCCACCCATTGCTTCTTGTTCTACCCTCAGGTGCTTTGGAGAATAGCTTGATTCCCTCTTCTTTGTGGCAACCCCTGAGATATTGGAAGACTGTTATCATGTCTCCCCTAGTCCTTCTTTTCATTAAACTAAACATACCCAGTTCCTGCAACCGTTCTTCATATGTTTTAGCCTCCAGTCCCCTAATCCTCTTGTTTGCTCTTTTCTGCACTCTTTCTAGAATCTCCACATCTTTTTTACATCGTGGCGACCAAAACTGGATGCCGTATTCCAAGTGTGGCCTTACCAAGGCCTTATAAAGTGGTACCAAGGTTTTTTCAGAAATCTTTTGTTTAGCCTCTATTCTTTTTGGATCAACTCGTCTTACCGAACCTTTGTGTGCATTAATCAGTGTGCTTTCACCAATTAACAAAAAAAAAAAGCAATTGGATTTTCTTCTCAAAAAGGTAATTGTTGGAAAAATATGGGCAAATTGCCTGTTTGCAATGATGAATCAGCAGGATTGGAATTAAACTAAATAATGTTCCAGGGATGGTTTTGCATCTGTCTGCTTTGTTCCCCTTTGGAAATTTGTTCAGAGTTGTGCTTATAGCCCTTTTTACAAAATACAGGCAGTCCTCGACTTATAACCATTCGTAGCAGCGGTGGCGGGAGGCTTTGCCCACCTGCCCAGATGCTTCTACACATGCCCAAACCGTTAGTAACAAAATTAACAACCCATTTCTGCATCGCGTCAATCAAAAGATTACAATAACTGTTGGTAGGCAACGCAACACTGCTTTAAGGAGCTTTCAGGAAAGAGAGGTGTGTGTTTGTGTTACTTCCTTATGAAAATATTTAATTAGTATGAAAGAGACTTTAGGTTCTGCCTCCTGTTTCTCTTATTATAGCAGTCAACAGTGTTTGCTTTCCATCTTGCCACATTTCAATAATTTAGCAGGATGATGAATATCTGCTAATTTTGCTTCTGCCTCTCTTGATTGCATTTTAAATTTTTCTCTTTAATTTTAACTAATGAAATGATTTTAAAATTCCTGATGGGTTTTGTTTTCATCTTTAGACGCTGTCAGGCTTATTCCTCTCAGGGCTGGCTTTTTCCTTAAGAAAATGTATGGGGAGAAGGGAGAAAGCATATTTGTTCTTCAGAATTTGTATTAAACCTGCATTTCAGCCAAAGGAGACATAACAGGATCCCAGAACAAGCGTCTGTAATTTTTAGGAGCAAGAAAATAATTTGTCTTTAAAAAAAAAGAAAAAACCATTCTGCAAACATAAATAACCGCTGATGTCTTTGGGAAACATGTTTTTTAAAATGTTTATATTATGTATTTTGTTTCTTTTTTAAATCTGTTTTATTATAAGCTCCCCACGGTCACCTCTGCGAGATTGGCAGTTACATAAATCCAATGATATGAATAAAAAAAGGAGTTGAATAAAAATGAGGCAAACATTTTTTTTTCCTAGGAAAGGAGAAAGAAGAAAGGAAGGTAGGTAGATGAACGGGAATGGAAGAAAGGAAGGAAGGAAGATGAAAGGGAAGGAAAGAAAAGGAAGGAAGATAAGTATCTTCATGGGAATGGAAGAAAGGAAGGAAGGTAAAAGCGAAAGGAAGGAAAAAAGGAAAGGAAGGAAGGAAGGACGGTGAAAGGGAAGGAAGGAAGGTAGGAAAGGAAGGAAGATACTGTAGGTAGCTAAACGGGAATGGAAGGAAGGAAGGTAGATGAATGGGAATGGAAGAAAGGAAGGAAGGAAGGTAGGTAGATGAACGGGAAGGGAAGGAAGGAAGGTGAAAGGGAAGGAAGGAGGGAAGGAAGATAGGTAAATGAGCAGAAATGGAAGGAAGGAAGACTATCACAAAAAAGTCATATATTTTCATGTCACAATGATTGGAAGTGTTTCCAAATTGTTAGAGACAATGCAACTTCTATTTCTCATTCTAATGCTTTTCTTCTTCAATGCATTATGCAAAATTGATTTTATGGTTGACTAAACCTTGGAATCATAGTGATAAGCAGATACATGCAAAAGTGGCTGTGTGCTAATTTTGGTCCGGTTGCCTTTGGTTTTGAGTTTCGAACTGTCCTTGACAATTTGGAGAACTATACCAAATTCTCTCCTAGTGAAATCAATAAGTGCCTGATTTTCTAGGAAATCAACACCCTAAAGTATCTCATTCCATGACCAAACTATTATCGCCAGGATGTTCTCCTCCTAACCTTTAGGGGAGTCTGAAATTTAACCAAATAGAGGTTCTTCTGCTTCTTGGACATTGAGAATATGATTTTGTGGCCTCTCCTTAAGGTGTCTTGAGGAGAAAATCAACAGTGATTGATTAAATATTGATTAACACAACATTTCCTGGGCTTTTCCCCCTGCAACACATCACTCCAGAGAACTATTAAGTCTCTATATTATATACATCATAGTCAGTGGTGGAATTCAATTTTTTTACTACTGGTCCTGTGGGTGTGGCTTGGTGGGCGTAGCTTGGTGGGGGGCATGGGACGTGGCATCGAGTTGGCAATGCTCACTCAGTCACATGACCCCCGCCAAGCCATACCCACAGAACCGGCAGAAAAGGCAGCTCCTGTGGCCTGTCCCTTTATGGTCCCCCCTCCCCCTGTATCAAAATACCTCAGAAGAGACACCACAGTCCGGCTGCCTTCTGAGCAACTCTGCTGCGACGCGGTGATGGGACTTCAGGCCTCTTTTTCGGCCTGTAGTTTTCGGTGCAAGAAGCCTGCAACTGCCGCCTCTTTACCAACTGGAGCCGAGCTGGCAGCAGTGGTTGCAGGCTTCTTGCAAGCAGGCAAGAGGGACGGGGCCAGCCAGAGGTGGTATTTACCGATTCGGCAGACCAGTCAAAATTTCCGCTACCGGTTCGCCCGAACCAGTCCGAATTGGCTGAATACCACCTCTGATGACAGTTCATCTGTTTCTCCTGCTTAGCCTGGCTGACTGGTGTGTTGGGTAATATGATGGGAAGAGCAGAGTCCCATCGTCCTGCAGTCTTCTACAGATGGGCTGAGAATTCCTAAGCCGTCATGGCAACGGTGGAGATATTTGGGTGCTATAGTTCAAACCTCTAGAAGGTGCCTAAGTGGGGAAAAAAGCTCTAGCATTATGAAAATCATGGCTGGCAAGATGCAATGGTATGAGGAAATAACTTTGAGATACAGGAGGAAAAGCTGTAGAGTAGGAAGTGTCTCTTCTGATAGGTTTGCCATGTTTTCAGGCTGCCTTTTATCTGATATCCACAGGTGGCAGCTTTAAGACTTGTGGACTTCAGTTCCTAGAATTCCTCAGCCAGCATGGAAGGATTTATATTCCTTGCAGACAGCTGGCCATTTGCCTTCTTTTGAAGAGTTGTTGAGGCCATTAGGAGGTTTATCTGTGTCGTCAGGGTCATCAGAATAGCGCAAATGGGTGTGGAGCCTTCTTGGAACTGCTGAAAGGATCTGTGTTGTAGGTTGAAAGGATTGTGTTCTACAACACAAGTCCTTTCAGCAGTCCCAAGAAGGCTCCATACCCATTTGCACAAGGGGGCCTCAATGACTTTCCAAAAGAATGCAAATGACCAACTCTCTCCAATTCTCTCTGAGAGTTGGTCATTTGCATTCTTTTGGAAAGTCATTGAGGCCACTTTTGCAAATGGGTATGGAGCCTTCTCGGAACTGCTGAAAGGACTTGTGTCAATCCTTCCATTCCCCACCATCCCGTCAGAGCTGAAGAAGTTTCTTGGATGAGAAGTGAAACGTCTTCAAAAAAACCTCCAAGAAAGTCCAGTTTCCTCTTGAAAAAAAGCAGCTTTGGGACATTGTTTATAAGAGACAGAATTTGGCACATTTCTGTTGAAAGCTTTGCTGTTCGGGGATACTGGGAGAGAAAGGGGTTGCAGGAGGACAATGCCTTATTATTCGGCACCTTTCATCTTCGCTTGCTTTCGGCACCTCTGTTCCTTTAATCATCAGCTCTGTCCCTGCCTTCACAACTCTTCTTGTTTTCCTTTATGGGTTCCAAGATATTAGCAATCTGTCATCTTTCCCTTCTCTCATTAGAAGGTTTTCACCCTCTTAAGGTGACTATAAACAATGGTTTGATGATCGTTGTTTGAGGGCTGTTGTTTTTAGAATGTGAAAGTAATAAGCTCTACGCTCTGCTTCACTGCCGGGATTGGTTTTTCCTTTCCGTTTGATCCTTTTAATAATTTTGTGGATGCGACATTTGTCGCTATTCCAGCTTGAGTTTTGAGCAGAGCATAAACAAAGGTGACCTAAAGCATACAAAGGCAGGCGAAGAGCGAACGGGATTCTTTGAGGTTGGGAAGAAGACAGTGTTTAATTTACCGATAATATTACTATTTTGCTTTTGTCCGCAATTTCGCATTAGGAAGAAAAATCCAGCTTTGATCCCTCTAGAACAGGGGTCTGCAACCTTAAAACACTCGAAGAGCCATTCGGACCCATTTCCCACAGAAAAGAAAACACCGGGAGTCACAAATCCTGGTTGGGTGTGGCCAATTCGATATCACTCCCACCCAGTCACATGACCACCACTCCAGCCACACCTACCCAGGTTTTGTGACTCCTGGTTTTTTCTGTGGGAAACGGGTATCTCTGTGTCTCTCTCTCTCTTTCTTTCTCTCTCTCTCTCTCTCTCTCTCTCTCTCTCTCTCTCTTTCTCGCTCTTTATCTCCCCCCCTCTCTGTCTCTCATCTCTCTATCTCTGTCTCTCTCTCTCTCTTTTTTTCTCTCTCTCTCACCTCAGGCCAGGCGAGGAGTGACTGGAAGGGGAGGGTGAGTGGCGGGTCCAACCAGTGGTGGGTTCAGCCAACAGGGAGCCACAGCAGGGGGATGAAAGAGCCGCATGTGGCTCCGGAGTCACAGGTTGCCATCACCCGCTCTAGAATTTGCAAAACCTAGAGCAGTGATGGTGGACCTATGGCACGCGTGCCACAAGTGGCACGCGGAGCCATTTGTCAGGGCATGCGAGGCGCTGCCCTGTCAGCTGGCCAGTATGCATGTTCACCTTTTTTAAAAGCCATTTTCGCCCTCCCCAAGCTCCAGAACCTTTATAGGAGCCTGGGGAGGGTGAACAGAGCCTCCCCCTCCCCCCTGGAGGCCCTCCGGAGGCTTCATGAGCTTTTCTGAAGCCTCCGGAGCGCAAAAAACTGGCCCTACAGGCAAACCGGAAGTCACTTCCGGTTTGCTCGGAGGTTCGTTTTGACTGGTCCGGAGGCTTTAGGGAAGCGTCCTGAAGGTCCCTGAAGCCTCCAGAGGGCTTCCGGAGGGGCGGGGGGATGCTGTTTTTGCCCTCCCCAGGCTCCTATAAAGCCTCTGAAGCCTGGAGAGGGCAAAAAAAGCATGCAGAAAATGGGGTGTCGCGCCTGTAGTGCGCGCATGCGCACTGGGTGTGTGTGTTGCGCACTGCATTATGGGTGCAGCATGCCCGCACACTACCCCCCTGCGCTCCCCCCACTTATGGCACGCGAGCCAAAAAAGGTTCACCATTGCTGACCTAGAGGAATCAAACCTGAGAAAATTTCAAAACTTAAAAAGTACAGAATGTCCCAGGAGCTACAGTTTTACGGAGGAATGATTGAGTCTCTCATTTGTACTTCTATAACTGTCTGGTTTCGTACAGCAACCAAACAGGAGAGGTTCAGACTCCAATGGATAGATAAGACAGCAGGAAGAACATATGCAACCAGCCTTCCTTCCATTGGGGACTGTAGACTGTGCACAAGCCAGAAACAGGGCTGAGAAAATATCTACAGACACATCCTGGACATAAATTGCTTCAATTTCACCCCTCAGGATGCTGATGTACGGCGTTGCATGCCAAAACAACTAGGTACAGAGACAGTGTTTTCCCTCATGCCATCACTCTGCTGAACATCTAATTTCTACAGCATTGTCTTATGTTTAAGTGTATTTACCCATGTTGTATGGATGTATTTACTATTATCCTTCTCATCTTTTCTGCCACCTTCTTCTACTGGTATCTTATGATTATATTACTTCGTTGTTTGTATGTACACTGAGCTTATGCACCAGAGACAATTCCTTCTGTGTCCAATCACATTTGACCAATAAAGAATTCTATTCTATTCTATTCTATTCTATTCTATTCTATTCTATTCTATTCTATTCTATTCTACTCTACTCTACTCTACTCTACTCTACTCTACTCTAATCTACTCTACTCCTATTCCACCCCATTCTCTTCCTCACTCTGCTCTGCTCTACCCTACCCTACCTATCTTACAACCCTACCTTCACTCTACTCTAATCTACTCTACTCACTCTACTCTACTCTACTCTACTCTACTCTACTCTACTCACTCTACTCTACTCTACTCTACTCTACTCTACTCTACTCTACTCTATTCCTGATTAAAGACTCTCCTACAGGCTTCTAGCTCACAGGAAGGTAAACTAACATGTGTCTAAAAACTGAATGAAACAAAGCAACACAAATTAAATCAAAAGTTCACATCACCACTGTGAACCCTTTAAGTGTGTGTGTGTGTGTGTGTGTGTGTATGTAAAAACTAAACACATCTGGTTCTCAGCCATATTGCTTCATAAGAACAACCCCTTCAAGCATTGACCTCAGTAGGATTAATGGCATCAGCTCTGCTCTATCACCCATATACATGACATCTTCAAAGGCCAGATGTGATCTAGAACACAGTGGTGACTTTATCTTTGTTTGATAAAGCTGGGAGATACCCGATCCTCCCCATCTTCGTGAGTCTTCACAAATTATGCCTGGCGAATAGAACTCGCTGCAATGTGTCTCAAGGGTCGATGAATTTAGACATGAGCTTATTAAGGAGAGAGAGAGAGAGAGAGAGAGAGGAGAAGTGACACAGAGGGAGAGAGAAATGGAAAGAGAGAGAGAGACAGAGACACACATAGAGAAAAAGAGAGAGAGAGAGACAGAGAGAAAGAAAGAGGGAGAGAGAAATGGAAAGAGAGAAACACACACACACAGAGAAACAGGGAGAGAGAGAGAAAGAAAGAGAGAGAGGCAGACAGAGAGAGACAGAGACAGGCAGACAAACAGAGAAAGAAAAAGAGAGACAGAGAGAAAGAGAGAGAGAAAGAGAGGGAAATGGAAAGAGAGCACACACACAGAGAAACAGAGAGAGAGAATGAAAAAGAAAGAGACAGAGACAAAGACAGAGAGAAAGAAAAAGAGAGACAGAGAGAAAGAAAGAGAGAGAGAAAGAGAGAGAAATGGAAAGAGAGAGACACACAGAGAGAAACAGAGAGAGAGAGAATGAAAAAGAAAGAGAGAGACGGGGAGACAGAGACAGAGACAAAGACAGAGAGAAAGAAAAAGAGAGAAAGAGAGACAGAGAGGGAGGGGGGAAGATTAGCCTGTCTGCAGTTTTCTTTCTCTCTTTTTCTCACATGAGTACATGAACTTTCCTCACATACAGATTGGCAGAACTGCGTGTTTTCAAAGCACCTGCTGTTCATCGCCTAGATGGGATGATTGGTCTTGGATCTTTCAACAAATCATGCCAAATAAAAACCTTGTTTATTCGACAAGCGTAAGAAGCTTCGGTGGATGGGGGACAAAAATGCTGGTTTTTTTTTTTTGCATGTCAAGATATCTCCCTTGCTGATGGGGTCATCCTAAATAGGCTAGAGAAATATGGGCTGGAAGGAAGCATGCTTATTGTATGCATGTACATATATATCACTGGAGAAGAGTCTCATGCTGGGAACGATGGAGGGCAGAAGAAGAAGGGGACGACAGAGAAGGAGGTGGCTGGATGGAGTCACTGAAGCAGCTTAAATGGACTCCAGAGGATGGTAGAGGACAGGAAGGCTTGGAGGAATGTTGTCCACGGGGTCGCGATGGGTCAGATACAACTTCACAACTAACAACAAATATAGATGGATGGATGGATGGATGGATGAATGAATGGACGGACAGACAGACAGATAGTTAAAGATACACACACACACACACACACATCAGGGGTGGGTTGCTGCTGCTGTTACTGCCTGTTCGGTGCATGTATGCTTTGCTTTGGTTGGGCTGAGAGAGAATGACTTGCCGAGTCACTCAGCTGGATTTCATGACTAAAGCGGGACTAGAACTCACAGTCTCCTGATGATTAGCCCAGAGATGGGGAGGAACATGGGCCAGTCCTGGAGTCTGGGGAAGGCTCTGATGAGGGCTCTGTGTCGGAGGCAGAGAGGAGGCCAGAGCCGTATGCCAGTTATCAGCTGCCTGCAGAGTCAGACATCAGTGAGGTAGACAAACAACTGGAGCCTGTTCCCAGTGTGCGCATGCACAGAGTTGCCAGATAAAGGGAACAGCTAAAGAACAAGGGTCAACTTGGGAGTAAGGCCACAGGTGGATGATGAATGGCCCCTACCAGAGGAAATAAAAGAGGAGCAAAAGGGGAATGGAGTTTGCAGGAGGCAATTAGTTCGCTTCATTGGTTCGTGACTCTCCGACACTCCTTGCCAAGTTTTGGAGATATCAGCCTGTCAGTTCTCCAAGCCAGATAAAGTCTGTGACTGTAAATCCTCCCTCAAAAGACTTTGCCGGATGTGAATGAGCAGAATTAATTCATTAAATTAATAAAAGGGGATTTTGTTCGGATAAGAAGTTTGCTTCATGCTCTTGGGAAGCCTCGGTTAGAACACTACTAAGGTTTGGTAGCGGCTTGTAGGAATACGGGGGGGGGGGTACCTTTCACCACAACATTATGTACATTATGCATTGTGGAGGAAACAATTTATTGTTTGGCATATATTGGAGCCTTTTCCAATGAATACGCCTATTTTTAGTCTTCAATTCAGTAATGATGAGCAATGCATTATTCATGTACTCATATAATATTTATGAAAAGTTTAATGCAATATTTTTAAAGGAAAATGGCCCTTTAAAAAGACCAGGCACTTTGGAGTAACAATTTTTATGTCAGCAGCTTCTGCTCATATTAAGACATAATGTATTTTTCAACAAGTCCGTCATATATGCTGATTTTAAGTTTTTTAAAAAATCGGTAACCTCCATCTCCATTGCATCAAATGCCGCTGTTCTATTTTTTTTTTAAAAAAACAACTTATTATTTTTCTTTTACCAACAGACATTCAAGAATTCTATGAGGTGACTCTACTGAACTCTCAGAAAAGTTGCCAGCAAAAGATAGAAGAAGCCAAGCAGGTTGCAGAAAAGTGGGAAAAGGCACCGTCTCTAGGAACGGATAATGAAAATCAGCCCAAAACATCAGAGGTATCATTTTTAAAGAGTTGACTTATCTGTCTCTTTCTCTCTCTTTTTCTCTCTCTCTTTTTCTCTGTCTTTCTCTGTCTCTCTCTCTCTCTGTCTCCCCCTCTCTGTCTGTCTCTCTGTCTTCCTCCCACTGTGTGTGTGTCTCTCTCTTTCTTTCTGTCTCTCTGCCTCTCTATCTCCCTCTCCCTCTGTGTGTCTCTCTCTGTGTCTTTCTCTCTCCCTCTCTCTCTCTGTCGCTTTCTCTGTCTCTCTCTTTGTCTCCCTCCACCCTCTGTGTGTGTCTCTCTGTCTATCTCTGTCTCTCTGTCGTCCTCTCTCTCCCCCTCCCTCTCTCTATGTATGTGTCTCCCTCTATCTCTGTCTCTTTGTCTCCCGCCTCTTTCTGTCTCTGTCTCTCTATCTCTTTCTGTCTCCCTCTCTCTGTCTCTGTCTCTGTGTCTCTGTCTCTCTCACTGTGTATCTGCCTCTGTCTCTTTGTCTCTCTGTCTCTCTCTCTCTCACACACATACACAAACACACACAGGGAGAGTCAAACCAACATACACATTTAAATAAGAGCATCATTAGAACTGAAAATGAATTATGATTGGCCTAGTGAAAAATATATTTCACAATGAGATTTCAGATTTATGCTGCATAAGAATCTTTCCATACAGAGAACTAAAAGACCATGGGTTATTACTGCATGGTGATGCTACAATTAGCCAGGAGACTACCGCGTTAGTACAGAGTAATTATTTGGCTACCAATTGTTTGGCTAAGTCTAGCCAAAGACTTATTTGGCTAGTTCGTTTACTTCATGCTCACACACTTAACTATGGTGCCCAACGTCTCCTCACCAGAAAGACGAGTGGCATCCTGCGGTATCACCTGGGACTTTTTCTCACCACCAATGTCTCATCGCAGTTGAGAATCACATCTTTCTATCTGTCTGTCTGAATCTCTCTCTCTCTCTCTCTCTCTCTCTCTCTCTCTCTCTCTCCCTACCTACCCACCTACCTACCTACCTACCTATCCACCCACCCACCCACCCACCTACCTTTCTCTATTATCTATCTATCTATCTATCTATCTATCTATCTATCTATCTATCTATCTACCTACCTACCTACCTACCTACCTACCTACCTACCTACCTACCTATCTATCTATCTATCATCTATCTATCATCTATCTATCTATCTATCTATCATCTATCTATCATCTATCTATCTATCTATCTATCTATCTATCTATCTATCTATCTATCTTTCTCTCATCTATCTATCATCTATCTATCTATCTATCTATCTATCTATCTATCTATCTATCTATCTATCTATCTACCTACCTACCTACCTACCTACCTACCTACCTATCTAACTACCTACCTACCTACTACCTACCTATCTAACTACCTACCTACCTACCTACCTATCTAACTACCTACCTACCTACCTATCTAACTACCTACCTACCTACCTACCTACCTACCTATCTATCTATCTATGCCTTGTTTTGTTTCTGGGGTGAAACAATATTCTACACGCGTACAGAACTTTGCAGAAATGTTATTTTTCTTCCTCTTTCTTGGGTGTTCTTCCACCAGCCAAATGGAACATCTTGCTTGAAAGCAAGTTTGCAGTTTTCCACTGTGGCGTATTTTGCATTACTCCATTCACTAAATGTTTTTATTATTGATTTTGGGATGGCTATGATGATCAAGAGTTTTTATATTTTGGGAAATCGTTTGGAGTGCCTTATTTTGAACTTGGAAAGGCAGGATCTATATCTCATAATGATTGAATAATTGAGGGACGAATAGAGTCAATATTTTGTACATCCTCACCCAATGGGGGGGGGGGGGAGAGCTTACCTTTGTTTCTGTAGCCACAGAATGGATGGTAATGGACGCCGAAGGATTTACCTATGCTTGCATTATTTAAGGTTCTTAAAAAAGATTTTGGAGGTTACCATATCTGTGGGAGCTGCATTGGTTGCGAGTTTGCTTTTGGGTGCAGTCCAAGGTGCTGGTTGCCACCTTTAAAGCCCTTCATGGTTTGGGACCAGGTTATTTGAAGAACCATCTCTTGCTGGTCCCATCAACTAGAGTGGGAAGG
Source organism: Natrix natrix natrix (assembly GCA_029891615.1). Classification (NCBI taxonomy): domain Eukaryota; kingdom Metazoa; phylum Chordata; class Lepidosauria; order Squamata; family Natricidae; genus Natrix; species Natrix natrix. Next base: position 1,695,265 of record JAKRSK010008491.1, on the reverse strand, counting down.
CAAGGAATGTTGGCGGTCCCATTCCTTAAGGAAGCATATCTGGCAGGATCCAGAAGAAGGGCTTTCTCCATGATGGCTTCCTCCCTTTGGGGCATCGTTTCTGCATAAATTAGACTGGCCCCCACTTTGACAATTTTGGCAGGGTGATGTCTCTGCTTTTTAGTATGCTGTCTAGATTTGCCATTTGCCAAAGCGCTAAGGGTAGTTGTGTACAACATGCACAATTGGAGGGAACCAGAGAACGTTCTGTTAATCATCTGCCAAAAAAAAAGTGCATATAGTGAAGGCTATGGTTTTCCCAGTTGCAATGGATGGCTGTGAAGGTTGGACCATAAGGAAGGCTGAGCGCCAAAGAATGGAGGCCTTTGGACTCTGGTGCTGGAGAAGACTCCTGCGAGTCCCTTGGACTGCAAGGCCATCCAACCGGTCAGTCCGAGAGGAGATCAACCCTGACTGCTCTTTAGAAGGCCAGATCCTGAAGGGAAAACTCAAATACTTTGGCCACCTAAAGAGAAGGAAGGACTCCCTGGAGAAGAGCCTCATGCTGGGTAAGATTGAGGGCAAAAGAAGAAGGGGACGACAGAGAATGAGGGGCTGGATGGAGTCACCAAAGCAGTAGGCCTGATCTTAAATGGACTCCAGAGGATGGTAGAGGACAGGAAGGTCTGGAGGAACATCATCCATGGGGTCGTGATGAATTGGACATGACTTCACAAGTAACAAGAAGAAGAAGAAGACCTTAGACTAGAAGTAGAATGACCTTGCACTTTGTTTTATGTTTATCTTGATGGTTTGGATTATCACTTATGCAGTTCCTTCCTCCTGTTTGCTGTTTTTAATCCTTGTTTGCCGTTTGGACTGTCTTGCTAGATAGAAATCAAATAAATAAATATATTTACACCTACAGTTACAGTAACATGATTAGGGGGCTGGAAGCTAAAACGTACGAAGGAATTGGGTATGTCTAGCCTAATGAAGGACTAGGGGGAGCATGATAGAAGTATCATATTTGAGGGGCTGCCTCAAAGAAGAGGGAGTCAAGCTATTCTCCAAAGCACCTGAGGGCAGGACAAGAAGCAATGGATAGAAACTATCCAAGGAGTGAAGCAACCTAGAACTAAGGAGAAATTTCCTAATGGTGAGAGCAATTAAACCAATGAAACAGCCTGCTTTCAGAAGTTGTAGGTGTTCCTTCATTGAAGGCTTTCAGAAAAATATTGGACAAGCATTTGTTTGAAATGGTTAATTTTAGGGTGTCCTGCTCGAGGAAGGGGTTAGACTAGAAGACTTCCAAGGTCCCTTCCAACTCTATTATTCTATGAACGTCTATGAACGTGTAGGTGTGGCTTTCAGAGAAAATTAGAGAAATTCATGGTACAAATGTTGATGAAGTTTCTTATCAGCCAGATAACCAAAACCAGCTTTGATGTTCATTCAGTCTTGATATGAAACTTTTTCTCTCTCTCATTCTCAGTGTTCTTACAGACAAAGTCCCCTAAATTCTTGTCATTAATCAGCAGGAACCTTGGCACATTTAGAGGACTGCTATAATATATGCCTGGCAATTCGGTTATTATTTTTTTGTTCAAGAGGTGGATTCTTGCATTTTACAGCAGCCTGTATACAGCCAAATGGAATTCAAAGTTAGCCCTAAGGGAGCCTTTTAGGGTGGAAGTTATTAAGACATAAATTACAACTGCTGAGTAGGCACCCTTTAAATATAAGCAATCTTGGTTTTTTTGCAGAGTATACCACAAGTCATTTGAGAAGAAGTCTGTCCGATCTTTTTAGATGCCGGTGTTTTAGGAACTGCTTCAACCAGCATCTTCCTAGTTGTAAGAAAAGGGAGGGAATGAAAAGAGGAATAAGCCTAGAATCCCTACATAGCCACAAGAAAACTACGTCCAACCCGCCTTAAGTGCTGTTGACCCTTATTTAACACTAACTAGGTTACTGTTAAAGGAGGACTTGGTGGCTCAGTGGCTAAGATGCTGAGCTTGTCGATCAGAAAGATCAGCAAATTGGCGGTTCAAATCCCTAGCGCCACGTTACAGAGTGAGCTCCCGTTATTTGCCCCAGCTTCTGCCAACCTAGCTGTTCAAAAGCACGTAAAAATGCAAGTAGAAAAATAGGAAGCAAGCCCTGTAAAGACTGGTCCACACTGAACACCAGCTCATCCCAACGCACTGGGATGTTTCAGTCAGTCAGTCAGGGGTGGGTTCCTGCCACTTCTAATTTCTTCTATAGAAGAGGTTCCGCAAATCTACCATGTCATTTAGAACCGGTTCCAGCTCCCTCCCCCCGCACCACACTTGCCCCTCCCACTGCTCACTGATTGGCTGGCTCACCAATCGCCCCGCCCGCCTCTAAGAGTCCTATGTAAGTCTTAAAGCTGTCAAGTTTGAACACCCCTGGGTTTTTTTTCTAAAGGGTTAGGGGTGCAAGGGTCTTGTAATTTGACAGCTTTAACACTTGCGTGCTTCAAATGTCAGAGTTTCTGAGCCAACATTTTGGCTGCTAAGCAAGAGCGTTGTTAAGTGAGTTTCACCACATTTTACAAGTTGGCCACGCCCACCCAGTCACATGGCCTGCAAGCCACTCCCACCCGGTCACATGGCCAGCAAGCCACTCCCACCCAGTCACATGGCTGGCAAGCCACTCCCACAAAGCAGGCCACACCTACAGAAGAGGTTCTAAAAATTTTTGAAACCCACCACTGCAGTCAGTCCAGATTGGTATTTCACAAATTAAGATACTTCCATGAATAGCAGTGTAAAAAAACAGTTTAGACCCCAGGACATAATAGCCTTCAGACCCTTCACACAGCAATTTTAGAACTATGACAATAAATTCATCAAAAAAGACGCAGGACTTTCATTCCAGTAAAACACTGGTGTCCTCTTTTTATCCATTTCTTTTTTAAAAAACCGGTCTAGAAAAGTATCTCAATCCTAAAAAATAAATGATGGTGGAGGAGGAGGAGGAAAGGGAAGGGAGGAGGAGAAGAAGGAGAAGGAGAAGGAGAAGGAGAAGAAGAAGAGAAGGAGGAAGAGGAGGAGGAGGAGGGAGGGGAGGAAGAAGGAGAAGGGGGAAAGAAAGGAAGAAAGAAAGAAAGAAAGAATAAAAGAAAGAAAAAAAGAAAGAAAGAAAGAAAGAATGAAAGAAAGAGAATTGTTTGTATAAATGAATTTAAGTTTGGAATAGTTTCTCATCTTTTCAGTAGGAAAGTAAATAAAACCAGAAAGGGTACAACATTCTTAGCGCTCAGTAGCAATAACTTCTCAGTTGTCGACCTTCTATGGAGGTGATTCTTCTTTCATTAAAGGTCTCCTTTCACTTTCACTTTCAACCTCTCCTTTCATCAGGTGAGGCTCCGGGAGTGCCATATTTTTTAGCGCCTCCCTGCCCTTTTATTCAGGGAGAAAATTGAGGTGAAAGGAAATGGGCTCGTTGGAGTTTAGTCTCTGCTACGGAGCTTCAAGCAGAAGGCCTGGCTAAGCTTTTATTACTACCCAGATAACTTCCTAATTTGCTGGCATCGCTTCAGCCACACATTTGTGTGGAGAATTTCTTTTGTCACCCGTTGGTTTCAAGGGACATTTAGGCCGCAGACTTAGACTGAGTTAGTAGCAATGCCTCAGAAAGCTGCCTAAATAAATGTTGCTCCTTAAGACAAAGGACAAAAAGTAGTCTTTCACTCCATTCTCCATCTAGAAATGGAATAGCTGTAGGGTAACTTTAACTGTATGGTTACTTAGAGAGGAGCATGTGGGAAGCCCACCCTCCCAAAGAATGAAATATTTTGGGAAATAAGGGTATGGCTAGCTGATGAGAGCTAAATAGCTTGAAATAGATCTATACTAGTCTCCCTTTATTTATTTATCAGCACAAATACAACACACACACACACACACATGTATGTATGTATGTATGTATGTATGTATGTATGTATGTATGTGTGTTACAACCCCTGGTATGCCCAAATATGGGAGGGAGCTCACTACTCCCCCTTTCTGTCATTTGGCTCATCACAGAAGACCATCCAGGCAGAAAACCATATTTTTATTTTTAATGTTATTTATTTATCAGCACAAACACAACATACATACATACATACATACATACATACATACATACATACATACATACATACATACATACATAATATATATATACACACAATCCCAATCTTACATGGGAAAAGACCCAAATACAACAAAACCAGCATACCTACACCCGTGAAAATCTACGAAAACAAATATATGTTTATATATATAGGCCACCTCGGCCTTCCAAAGTTTGTTGCTACTTAATTGCATCTGAGAGTCCCACGTATCGGCTGCTTTCCCTTTCCAAAACAGATGTGTTGTTGTTCAGGTGTCCTCACCATGCAGTGACCCCTCAACCGTGCCGTCCCAGAACTCTTCCAGGTGATCTCTTGGGAAAAGATACTAAAATTAGTAGTCCTCAGTCGATCCTCCTCCGTGCCTCTTGTTTTTGCAGTTTCTTTCTGTATTTGTGTCAGAAGCATCTTCAAATGATATACATGTAACATTCAACACTGAGCAAGTAAAATAGGTATTAAAAAGTAGATCATAGAAATATAGCACAGGTAAAAGAATGTAAAAGAATTAGTTTGGATCGATTTACCTTGAGTTTGTATCTATTGTTTGCCCGTGCATTATTGCGGTTGAAGCTGAAGTAGTCGTTGACAGGTAAGATGTTGTAGCAGACTATTTTGTGTACTACGCTTAGATCGGATGGCAGGCGGCGTAGTTCCAGGTTGTCCAAGCCCAAAAGTTCGAGGCTGGTGGCATAAGGGATTCTACTGTGAACAGAGGAGTGGAGGACTCTTTTCGTGAAATACCTCTGGACCCACTCAATTGAACTGATGCCCAATATGCAGTGTGGATTCCAGGCAGACGAGCTGTATTTGAGAATTGGTCTGGCAAAGGTTTTGTATGTCCTAGTTTGCAGTACAATGTTATCGGAGAAGAAGCTTCACAAAATTAGGTGAACAACTTTTAATGCCTCTTTGGCAATGCTGTTACAGGGAGCTCTGGGGCTTAGATCATTTGAGATCATTTGAGATCTAAGCCCCAGAGCTAGATGGTTTGAGATCTTCTAGCTATCAGCCATCAATGGATCAGATGAGATTATTTGATCCATTTTATTTTTTATATTAGATGTTCTGCCATTGTTGCTGTATTTTCCTTTGGGAAGATAATTTACACATAAACATTAGCTAAAAGAATAAGAATTCGGTTGCTGTAAGTGTGTTTTCCCTGCAGATTTCCCATAGGTAGGCAGTGCATCTATGGAGGGAAGAGAAAGCTGTGTTTTATTCGTTGCTCATAATAATGTCAATATTTTAACTGCCTGGAAAAAGGTAAACAGGGCGACTCTGCGTTAAAAATGTCATTTTTTTTTAGTGGCTATTGTTTAAAGGCAATGCATAATCTCAGCAGGATTAGGGCCCTTAACTTGTTCTTCTCTAAGAATCTTAGAGTCATTTGTCTTACTTACACACCTATCACCTCTGATCATTTTCCAAATCTAAGCCATTACGTATGAAATTTCCATTCAACGGGCAGAGTTTTCCATTGTGGTTACATGGCTAAGAGCTTACCGAGATTCAGCCTGTCACCATTTGCTGCTAAAACAACTTTAAAGGGTTTGTTTAAAGTTTAGAATAGAATAACAGAGTTGGAAGGGACCTTGGATGTCTTCTAGTCCAACCCCCTGCTTAGGCAGGAAAACCTACACCACTTCAGACAAATGGTTATTTAATCTCTTCTTAAAAACTTCTGGTGTTGGAGAATTCACATCTTCTGGAGGCAAGTCGTTCCACTGATTAATTGTTCTGTCAGGAAATTTCTCCTTAATGAGGCCATCTACTTGCTGCTGGTTTTCCTTTCCTTCCCTTACCTTCCCTTTCTTCCATTCTTCTTCCTGTCCTTTCCCTTCCTTTCCTTTCTTTTCCTTCCCTTCCCTTTCTTCCATCCCTATTCCTTTCCTTCCCTTCCTTTCCTTTTATTTTCCTTTCCCTTTCTTTCTTTTTTCTTTCTTTCTTTCTCTCTCTCTCTCTCTCCCTCCCTCCCCCTCTCCCTCTCCCCCCCTCTCTTTCCTCTCCTCTCCTCCCTTCTCCTGTCATCCTCCTCCTTCTCCTCCTCTTTTCCCTCTGCATTCAGGACCAATTCAAGCTTCTTTAAAGGCAATATCATGTAGATATACGCACATCCTTAATGCAGCACTTTAGATACTACTGAAAGAGGTCTGTCTGTCACAGTGTGATCTATAACTTTGAACCAGATGGCTATGGGGGACCTGATCCATTCACAGTTGCTTCCCACATTGACCAAAAAAACAACGATCCCTTCCTTTAATTTCTGTTAAAAGATGGTACAAAATAAGCAGGAATATATCTTCACTGCATCAGACAGGAAAAGCCACCTGTGTCTTTGCTCATGGCATTCCGACTTCTGATATTCCACGAAGACATTCCATTCCTTCCGGTTCTTCAATTAATTTAGGGAGATTAATATTTAAATATCATTAGGCTTGCTTTACTCTGGCTCATTTTCTCTCATTCAACCTAAGTGTGTCGAGGTGAGTTTGATTTAAATCAGATGGATTAAAAAATCACCCGGTTGAATGGTTTAAATCATGATTTATTCCCTGAATGGAAATCAGAGAATTCAAAGTGGCAAGTCCCCTTCTCAGTGCATGAGTTCAGTCAGGGATTGGGCTTCAAAAATTTCAGCAGCTGTTGCTGGGTGGGCGTGGCCATGGTGGGCGTGGCCTAGTTGGCTTCCTGCACCATGGTGGGAGGCCCATTTTCACCTTCCCCAGGCTCCAGAGGCTTTCCTTGAGCCTCTAGGCGGGCAAAAACTGCCTCCCCTGGGCTCCTGATGCATTTCCGGCCTTCTGGAACCTCCGGGAGGCCCATTTCCTTCCTCCCTGAGTGTCCGCATGGGCCCTGCTCTTACCTCACATCCAAAACAGGCCGCGTGGAGACTCCTGGGAGGGGCAGGGTGGGGTGGGTGGGGCCAGCCAGGTGCGGGATTTGGAGCAGAAGTGGGTTTCTGCCGGTTTGCCCCGGATCGGGCGAACCAGTAGTGACGGCGGCAGGAGGCTCCACAGAAGCAGCACATGCATAGAAGCAGCAAGTGTGCATGTATGTGCACATGAGCGAACCAGTAGTAAAATAAATTGAAACCCACCACTGATTTGGAGATTCTCCAAACTGGCCATTACGTTAGCTACGGGGTTCTCCTGAATCCGGGCGAACCTGTAGCAGCCCACCCCTGAGTTCAGTTGAAACAAGAAATGTTCTTTGGTTATAATTTTTAGTAAAAGTTCATTCTTGTTTCACTCCTATCGTATTAGTAGGAATGCCAGTTTTCCCATGTTTTAAAATCTTTAGGAGTGGCTCTTCTCAAAGATAATTCTACGGTAAAAGTAAAGAACAGCCTTTTTTCTGTTATTTTGTAGAATTCTCCTCTATTATTGTGCAACTGGCGCTGATCTTTAAAATCAATATACTACAATAGCAGAGTTGGAAGGGACCTTGGAGGTCTTCTAGTCCAACCCCCTGCCTAGGCAGGAAACCCTATACCGTCTCCGAGGTGGGGTGTGGGAGGAGTCACTGGATGGGTATTGTTACCGCCCAATTGCCTGGAGACTGAGGTAAATCTGAGGACACTCCCTCTGTTCCTCCTGATGACTCCCCAGATTAACCTCAGTCTTCGGCCTAACAGGAGCTATTCAGTGACTCTCCAGGAATATTTTGTTTTCAGTTATTTTTTATTCCAGAATTTTTTTGCTTTAGAAGAGGATTAGTTTACCGCCTTTTACCTTCTGCTCTCCTGCCTCATTTTCGCGCCCTTTTTCTGGCTGCCTAAACACGAGCCGCGCTCGTTGCAGCCTCCCAGGCCCCGAACTGCGAAACCCTATACCGTTTCAGACAAATGGCTATGCAACTTCTTGTTGCTTGATCTAACTTGATTACATGTTATTTAGCAGGGAAAAGAGATGTAGATTTTATTTTTAGAAGATCCATACCGTAAAAATAATCATTTCGCCCTTTTTTTCTGGTTAGTTTTCGTCAAGGAAATGATTGATTATCTCCTTTAAAAACAGATTTGTGGGGTCATTAGGAGCCAAATCAGCTCCAGCTCAATTAATTGTGGTGAATGTTATTCGTGCTGTACTAGGAAAAATGCCATCACCATTTTTAAAACGGTATTAATCGTCTTGTTTGTTCTGGCTAGCTTTCTTCAACAAACAGTAAAAAAATAGATTATTATGTTACAAAAGAAAAACAACAACAACCAAGCTTGCACTGGTTTTGAATTATTATATTTATGTAGCTTTAAAAAAAAATCAATTTAATAAAAGTTGAGTAAACCAAGCCAAGCAGTTGGATAGGTACTCAATCCAATCTTTATCTCCTTTACTCAGACGAAAAAAGAAAAGCTAACTTTCCAGATTCGTCGGGTCCCAAATAATTTTTTATTTGTGAATGAACTCTTCTTAAAACAACAGCAACAACAACCAATTTTCTCTGTGCTGGTATAAGTTGCTGCTTTCAAAATTTAGACTTCAGCGATCTCTGAATTCAGCGAGCCGGCTGAGCCTGAGAAAGTTCCCACACTTCAAGGTCATGTTGTGAGAACTTTTAGTATACTTTAGTACAGGGATCGGCAACCTTAAGCACTCAAAGAGACATTTGGACCCATTTCCCACAGAAAAGAAAACACTGGGAGGCACAAAACCCTTCCCGTGCCTGACTATTTCCTGAGTTCCCCCCAAACCAGCATATGTATTTGAATTAAAGGTTCTGTTTTCTTCTGAAACTTTTCTTTTCTTTGGATTTATCCATGGTTGGCCTACTGGGGGTTGAAAAGCTCAATAAATTGTGTGCTGACGGGTGTCGCACATTTGTGGTTGTGACACATATTTTTAGCAACAGGGAGCTGCAGCAGAGGGATGAAAGAGCCACATGTGGCTCCAGAGCTGCAGATTGCTGACCCCTGCTTTAGTACAATTGAACCACTTCCACATGACCCGTCTCCACCGGCGGTTCTAACGACTGAAGCCGCCAAACTACCTGTTCAGCTGAACCGGTCTGAACCAGTAGGAATCCACCACTGTGTCTGTCCGATATGTGGCAGAACATTTTGTGCCCGTATAGGCCTTACCAGCCACCTACGGAGACATCGTGGACAGCCCACAAGCTGTTAGATTTCAAGGTCCTCTTTGAACACAATGGATGGACATCATCTTTAGTACATTTCTTGAATGAATTGTCCATTTATTACAGCTGATATTATGATGGTTGCATGACCATGACATGCCCAGCTTCTTTCCTCCATGGTCAAGGATTGATTGTATCTGAATAGCATTGGCAAGAAAATGGAGCTAGTACTTGTTCAATTAATTTTCTTAGGGCTTAGAGTAAAATTGTCAAGCTCTGCATTCAAAGCTCCACTTAGTTCTATCTACAGTTGAGCCACATCCGAAAAATAATATTTATTTTTCTCTGCGTGCTGTTCGAGCGCACGCAAAAATAGGCTTCAGAATATTTATCAAAAGTTCAATATCTCTCTTCGGTTCCATCTTGGCTCTGACAGTTCCATTTATTTCTTCGTCCCTTGATTCATCCATTGCAATCAGAAGAGGATTGTTCATTATGGAGCACTTGAAACGGTGCATGGTTGTTTCTTATGCAGTAATGTGGACATTTCTCAATACGGGCAATTGCTTTGATAAAGGAAATTATCCCTTCTGCGAACTCAAAGCGCATATAATGGAATCAGTGTGGATATTGCTCAACCATCGTTGCTTTACCGTAATTTCTAAGTTGTTTGCACCTTTCTTGTTCATTTCTGGTACCTTTTGTGGGAAGCTGCCCCATAGATGTGTAGGGAGTTAAATCCCACCCCTCTCCTTGAATATGAGATATTTTAGGGAATATTAAAAGGGCAGAATATTTCCCCTAAAAGGGAGGCAGAACCTCAGCCCCCTCCTTACCTTTGTCAATGGGCCATTAAGGCCTGAGCCAGTCTATTCTACATTACAAAGATCTACCCCCTTCAGGCAGAGCCATAATAGGAATCCCAAAGCCCTTTCATTACATCATCACCCAGCAAGGCTCAACCAAGCTTGGGACTCAAAAACACAACCTACAAATTTATCCTTGCATGGCCCCATGGGAGTCTGACAACCAATCAGAATACAAGCTCAAATTAAAAAGCCCAGAGAGGGCATAAAACCTAGGGACTCTCAGCATCTCTTCCCTTTCCCCCCCAGCATCTCCAGCCATGTGATCCCTCTTTCCCCCCAGGACCTCAGACCATGTGGTCCTGCACGTGCTTCCATGTACAGCCAGATTCCCTTAACAAGCATGTTGCTAACTTCACCACCGTGAAGTAATTCGCTTAACAACGGTGGCAAGAAAGGTCGTAAAATGGGGCAAAACTCCCTTAACAGCTCCCTCATTTAGCAACAGAAATGTTGGGCTCAATTGCAGTCATAAGTTGAGGACTACCTGTAGAATGGTGTCACTGTAGGCTGAAAATTTGTCACTCAAATTTGGGATATTTTCCCTGCTCTATTAATGGTTGTTTTTTTTTTGGTGGGGGGGTGATGCGGTGGCCTAGAGGTGGAGCTCTCACCTGACAATCAGGAGGCTGTGAGTTTGATCCTAGGTAGAGGCTGATCTTTCTCTCGCTGGGCACCATGAGAATATATCTGCTGGAAAAAAAAACCTCTGCATTGGCGACAGGGAAGGCATCCGGCCAGTAAACGCTCAGCTCCATTCAGTTGCCCAGGGAATATGGGGTCATTAAAAGAAGAATATATGGGTGCAGTGGCTCAGGGGCTAAGACGCTGAGCTTGTCGATCAGAAAAGTTGGCAGTTCAGTGGACATTTGCAATTCTTTTATCGCAGCCGTCAAGAATGAAACACATTTTGCCTGCTTTATTCATGGATGCCATAATATCGCTTGGAACTTGAGAAAAGGATGAAACTTTCTTCAAATGATTATGGAGAGGGACACTTTGTGATTCAAAGAGAAAAAAAAAGGAATAAGTGGAAGTGGGGGAAGGCCACAAAAGACAGAGAGACTTCAGTCTGTTGACAACAACATTTTAAGGTCTAATGGTCCAGGGGCTAAGATGCTGAGCTTGTTGATCAGAAAGGTCGGCAGTTCGGCGGTTCGAATCCCTAGCGTCACGTAATGGAAAGAGCTCCGGTTACTTGTCCCAGCTTCTGCCAACCTAGCAGTTCGAAAGCACGTAAAAAATGCAAGTAGAAAAATAGGGACCACCTTTGGTGGGAAGGGAACAACATTCCATGTGCCTTTGGTGTTTAGTCATGCCGGCCACATGACCACGGAGATGTCTTTGGACAGCGCTGGCTCTTTGGCTTTGAAACGGAGATGAGCACTGCCCCCTAGAGTCAGGAACGACTAGCAAGTATGTGCGAGGGGAACCTTTACCTTTACCTAAAAGAAGATGATGATTGATGATTGCTTTTTTGTGATTCTTGGCTGGGGATATTCTGGGTTATAAAGTCAGCTCCTCATTCCTATTCTATGAACCAAGCTTACAATTTTAATCAGGTACTGAATCCACCTTCATTTTAATCTTCTGCCTTTTCCTCCTACTTCTATAGTTTTTTATTTGCTAATGGATTTTCAAATTGATGATCTTCTGCAGATAATATTTTAATATAAATTCATCCTTAACTTTATATTTCTGAAGTGCCTCTTGCAGGGGAAAAAAAAATCCCAAGTTACCTACACTTGCTTGAAAATATTATTAAACAGGAGCTGCAAGTTTTCCCCACGTTTCCCACTCTGGGAGAAAAAGGTAAAGAAGAAGGAAGTATAAGTTAGTCCTTAACTTACAGTAGTTCATTTAGTGAACTACTAAGTTCAAAGTTACAAACAGGACTGAAAAAAGTGACTTATGACCGGTTTTCACACAACTAATGAAGCATGCCCACAGTCACATGATCAAAATTTGGACACTTGGCAATTGACTCATATTTTTGACACATTCACTTAACAATTCAGGCAAGAAAAATCATGTTGTTGTCAGTTGAGAAGTCATGTCCAACCTATCACGACCCCATGGACAATGTTCCTCCAGGCCTTCCTGTCTTCTACCATCCTCTGGAGTCCATTCAAGCTCACGCCTATTGCTTCATTGACTCCATCCAGCCACCTCTTTCTCTGTCGTCCCTTCATCTTTTGCCCTCAATCGTTCCCAGCATGAGGCTCTTCTCCAGTGAGTCCTTCCTTCTCATTAGGTGGCCTTTGAGTTTCCTCTTCAGGATCTGGCCTTCTAAAGAGCAGTCAGGGTTGATCTCCTCTAGGACTGACCGGTTGGATGGCCTTGCAGTCCAAGGGACTCGCAGGAGTCTTCTCCAGCACCAGAGTTCAAAGGCCTCCATTCTTTGGCGCTCAGCCTTTCTTGCGGTCCAACTTTCACAGCCATCCGTTGCAACTGGGAAAACCGTAGCCTTGACTATACGCACTTTTGTTGGTAGGGTGATGTGTCTCTGCTTTTTAGTAGGCAGTTTAGATTTGTCATAGCTTTCCTCCCCAGGAGCAAGCCTCTTTTAATGGGATAGTTATAAAACTATCCCATCACATAAAATATTGGTACGTACCGCTTTATAAAGCCTCAGAAAGATTACACCCGGAATATTGCATCCAGTTATGGTCACCACATTACAAAAATGATGTTGAGACTTTGAAACAAAAAAAAAGTGCAAAGAAGAGCAACTTAGCTGATTAAAGGCTCAAGCGACAAAAACATATAAAGAATGTTTGCAGGAATTGGGTATGGCTAGTGTAGAGAAAAAATACTAGGGGTAACATGAGAGCAGAATTCTAGTATTTGAGGGGCTGCCACAAAGAAGAGGGGATCAACTTATTTTCCAAAGTACCAGAAAGCAGGACGAGAAACAATCGATGGAAATTAATCGAGGAGAGAAGCAGCCTGGAATTAAGGAGAAACTTCCTAACAGTGAGAACAATTAACTTCAGAAATTGTGGGGGCTTCATCACTGGAGGCTTTTAAGAAGAGTGGACAGCCACTTGTCCAAAATGGTAGAGGGTCACCTGCTTGAGCAGGGGGTTGGACTAGAAGGCCTCCAAGGGCCCCTCCCAGCTCTATTCTAGTCAATTGAAGATGAAAGAGGTTAATGTTCTATCAAAAAGAGATATTACGGAATGCTGTTTGATCTTCCAGTTTCCCTGTTATCAGCTTGTTAAAATTCAGAGCCTGTAAGGCAGATCTTGTATAACATTCACCGCGCTTGTAGAAGGTACTATATTTAAGGATAAAGGGAGAAAAATGGCACATTTGGGTCACCTTCAAGGAAGAATACATAGCCAAGGAAACTTATTTTTAGGAATGTTTGGGGTATTTTTGTTTAAGGGCTTAACTGAAGGCAAGCACTTTAAACATAAATACCCAAAAATATTGGTATGAACGGTAGAGTGGAATGGAAGCTATGATTTGAATTAGCAGCACATTATCCAGGATAAACATACTACCAAGTACAAACAGGGCAAACCCCACTCCTTACTCAACACTGATTGTGTTACCTAGTTTGGAAATAAAATGTCTGCAAGGAAACAACCAAGCTCAGAGACCACTAGGGATTCTACATAAACGTATATTTCATGTTTCAGTTGACATGTGTTCCAGTATCTGATGTATGTTTTAGCTAAATTCGAAATTTGACTCAATGTATGACATGTATATTGTGACACGGTGGCTCAGTGGCTAAGACGCTGAGCTTGTCGATCTGAAAGGTGGGCAGTTCGAATCCCTAGCGCTGCGTAACGGAGTGAGCTCTCATTACTTCTCCCAGCTTCTGCCAACTTAGCAGTTCGAATGCAAATGCAAGTAGAAAAATAGGAACCACCTTTGGTGGGAAGGTAACAACATTCCATGTGCCTTTGGCGTTGAGTCATGCCGGCCACATGACCACGGCGACATCTTTGGGCAACGCTGGCTCTTCAGCTTTGAAATGGAGATGAGCACCGCCCCCTAGCACCGAGCACCTAGCACCAAGTCGGGAACGACTAGCACAGTGATGGTGAACCTATGACACACGTGCCACAAGTGGGACGTGGAGCCATTTGTCAGGGCATGCAAGGCATGCGCGCGCTGGCCAGCTGAGTTCACCTTTTTAAAAGCTATTTTTCGCCTTCCCCAGGCTCCAGAGGCTTTATAGGAGCCTGGGGAGGGCGAAAAGAGCCTCCCCCCCCAGAGGCTTCAGGGACCATCCGGAGGCTTCCCTGAAGCCTTCGGAACGCTTGAAACCACCCTCTGAGCAAACCGGAAGTGACTTCCGGGTTGCTCGGAGGGTCGGTGTAAGCGTTCTGAAGGCTTCAGGGACCGTCCGGAGGCTTCCCTGACGCCTTTGGAGCGCTTAAAACTACCCTCCAAGCAAATCGGAACTTCCAGGTTGCTCGGAGGGTGGTTTTAAGCGTTCCGAAGGCTTCAGGGACTGTCCGGAGGCTTCCCTGATGCCTTCGGTGCGCTTAAAAACGACCCTCCGAGCAACCACTTCCAGTTTGCTCGGAGGGTGGTTTTAAGCGCTCCGAAGGCGTCAGGGAAGCCTCCGGACAGTCCCTGGAGCCTCCGGAGGGCCTTTGGGGGGCAGGGAGGGGGCTCTTTTCGCCCACCGCAGGCTCCTATAAAGCCTGTGGAGCCTGGGGAGGGCGAAAAAAGCATGTACAAATGGGGGGGGGGGTGCGTTGTGCGCGCATGCGCACTGGGGGATCGCACGTTGCATTATGGTGCGGCACGCCCGCACACAAACCCCCCGCGCTCCCCCCACTTGTGGCACGCGAGCCAAAAAAGGTTTGCCATCGCTGGACTAGCACGTATGTGCGAGGGGAACCTTGATCTTTTATGACATGTATATAATGATGGAAATGATGATCATAGACACAAATGAGGAAAATTTGGACACAATGAGTGTTTGAGCGTAACAGATGCCCAGAACAGGCTGTTAAATCAATATAACTCTGTACATTTTGAAACAGAAACACTAATTGCAGACATAGATGTAATTTCATGTTTATTTGCCCGTTCCCTTGCTCTAATCCTTATAATCTTCCTCTCCATCTTCCATTTAAATTATTACATCACTTATATTATTTTCTCTATTAGAAAGAAATATTCTAAGGAGTCACATAATTAAAATGTCTAATGGTTTCCTAACATTTATTTATTTATTATTTATTTATTATTAGTGCTTCTAGACCGCCCCCTCTCCCAGAAGGGACTTGGGGCGGTGTACAGTCCATAGAGAATATCACAAAATACAATAAAAAAAAATTAAATATGTACAGTTTGGAGGAGGTTAAAATGCAATTAAAAGAACTGTACAAAGCTAAATAAATATAATTTTTTTTAAATCCCTAAAACAGACACAACAGATTAAAAAACCCTAAGATAACCAGATAATAATACATTTGCCAGGAAGGACAGTTGTAATTATGCCAGGCCTGAAGTCTTTTATTCTTTTTTTTTAAAATATAGACTAGCACAAATACCAAACCTTCTTTGCACAGTACCCGGTCAGAGTATGGGTAGTCCTCGGCTTAAGATCACAATTTCAGAGCCCCAAAATTCTGTCGCTAAGCGAAACATTTGTGAAGTGAGTTTTGCCCCATTTTACGATCTTTCTGGCCATAGTTGCCAAGCGAATCGCCGCGGTTGTTAAGTAAATTTGGCTCCCCCCTTGACTTTGCTTGCACGAAGGTCACCCGAAGGCCAGACAAGGAACAATGGATGGAGACTGAACAAGGAGAGTTTCAACCTGGAAATAAGGAGACATTTTCTGACCGTGAGAACAATCAACCCATGGAACAGATGTTGCCTTCAGAAGTTGTGGGAGCTTCATCACTGGAGGCTTTCAAGAAGAGACTGGACGGCCATCTGTCAGAAATGGTGTAGGGTCTCTTGCTTGGGCGGGGGAGGGTTGGATTAGATGAACTACAAGGTCCCTTCCAACTCTGTTATTCTGTTAAAGGTCGCGAAAGGTGATCACATGATCCCAGGACACTGCAACGGTCATAAATATGAGTCGGTCGCCAAGCCTCTGAATTTTGATCACGTGACTATAGAGATGCCGTAATGATTGCAAGGGTGAAAAACCATCCAAAGTCACTTTTTTCAGGGCCTTTGCAACTTTGAACGGTCACTAAATGAAGTGTTTTAAGCCGAGGACTCTCTGTCTCTGATTTGTTTTACAGATTATCTGGTCCTTAATCTATTCTAGACAAATTGTCGTTTCCATTCAGGTTGCAACCAGCTGATAGAATTCCACTCGGATTCCATTCCTTGGCCTCATCACCTGCATCCAACCTCCCTTTGTTATTTTTCTCCAGCCAAAAGTTTTGTGGCCACAATCTCCGTGCTCTTTGTTATATGTTAACTCTTCTTATTGCTCCCTCTATTACAATGATGGTTAACCTTTTTGGTGCCGAGTGCCCAAAGCGCAAGCATGCAAATCCCCAAAATTCAATGGGAGCACCCCGATGCATATACCCCGCCCTGCCCCCATGCATTATTTTGGCTTCCAGGGTGCAGGAGGCTTTCCAGGCTCAAAACATGGCACGGGATGGCCTCATGAGCCCTGTTTTGGCTTCCAGGTTGGTGCGGGCAGCAGAAATGGAGTAGATAGGTAGGGCGTGCTGGGGGGGGGGGAATCTGCGGAGATCAGGGAAGGCCCCACCCCCGTGCATGTGTGCCAGAGACCCGATGGCCAGGTGGCCAGCAGGAGGTACGCATGCATGCATGGTAGAGTAGGCTGGGGAGACGGCCGGCATGCCCGCAGAGAGGGCTCTGCGCACCATAGGTTCGCCATCACGGCTCTATTAGCTCAGTTTCTAATTTCATTCCTTACTTAAAATTCTATTTTGAATTAAGGGGTTTATGTCACACGGCAACAGGCTGAGCAATCTGTTCGGTGCTTAAAGTCAAGCCGAAAGCTTCCTTTTGTTTATATGGAGCAGGGGTGTCAAATTCAATTTCACTGAGGGCCGCATCAGGGATTTGTTTGACTTTGGAGGTGGGTGTGCCCAGATTGACGTCACCCATGTCAGAGGCTCCTGTGGTGGCCTGAGTATTCTGCCAGCGAAAACAGGCTCCCGAGCTCCATTTTTGGCTTTGACAGCCTCCTGCAACCCTCTGCCAGCAAAAACAGAGCTCAGGAGAGCCGCATGTGGCCCTTGTGAGCTCCGTTTTTGGCTGCGACGGCCTCCTGCAACCCTCTGCCAGCGAAAACGGAGTTCAGGAGAGCCGCATGTGTCCCTCGTGCGCTCCATTTTTGGCTACAGCAGCCTCCTGCAACCCTCTGCCAGCAAAAATGTAGTTTGGGAGAGCCACATGTGTCCCTCGTGCGCTCCATTTTCGGCTGCGACGGCCTCCGGCCTGTCAGTAAAAACGGAGCTTCCATGTGGCCCTCCCGAGTTCCGTTTTTGCTGGCAGAAGAACCACGGGCCGGTACTTTGCTGTTTTCAGGGCGGTCCTGCGGGCCAGATCTAAGCATCCTGTGTGCCGGATCTGGTGCCCAGGCCTTCAGTTTGACACCCCTGATATAGAGGCATAAATGGAGCAGGCCACTGGGCACGTTTATTGCAACGTAGTATAGTCATCATCAAAGCAATATTGCAAATGTGTGGGGAAAGAAACCATCGGACAAAACTTCACCCAAATTGGAATAAATCTGTTTCCTATAGTTGGTCAGCTTCCATATGGGCGGACTGCAGCTTCCAGAGTTCTCAGCAATAGCCATGTTGGCTGGGGAATTCTTAGAATTAAAGCCCACACATCTGGAAATTCCTTAGGTCAAAAGAGGCCACTTTAGAGAATGCATAGTTATTAATTTTAGATACATACCACTACCCAATCCCCTGATGGCTACTCAGGGTAGTTTAAAGCAATAACGCCACAATTAAAGTAACATTTCTTATTTAAATAACGTTAGACGTAATAAACTTTGGATTGGCTAGAGTTCAGCATGTTTCTTGGTCCAGAATGCAGTACTTGATATGGAGATGGAGCTATAGATACAGAATGCAAAATAATAGAGTTGGAAGGGACCTTGGAGGTCCTCTAGTCCAACCCCCTGCTCAAGCAGGAGACCCTCTACCACTTCGGACAAGAGGCTGTCCAGTCTCTTCTTAAAATCCTCCAGTGTTGGAGCCCCCACAACTTCTGAAGGCAAACTGTTCCACTAGTTAATTGTTCACACTGTTCGTCGTTAAATGAATCACTGCAGTTGCTAAATGAGTAACATGGTTGTAAAGTTAATCTGGCTTTCCCCGTTGACTTTTCTCATCAGGAAGTTCTCAAAAGGGGATCACGTGATCCCGGGACATGCAAATGTCGTAAATATGAACCAGTCGCGAAGCGTCTTAATTTTGACCACGCGATCGCGGGGTGTTTGCGCAGCAATTGTCAGAAATGTGAAAAAAGGCCATAAGTCCTTTTTTCAGTGCCATTGTAACCTTGAACAGGCACTAAATGAATCATTGTAAGTCCGAGGAGTACTTGTGCTCTTAAGAATTAACCCACAATAGCACTTAGCAATAGCACTTAGCGGTTCTGTGGGCGTGGCTTTGTGGGCGTGGCAGGGGAAGGATACTGCAAAATCCCTCATTCCCTCCCCACTTTCAAAAGTTCTCCAGAACCTGTTAGAACTGGCTGAGTACCACCTCTGACTTAGACTTATATACTGCTTTACAGCTCTGTCTAAGCGGTTTAGAGAGTCAGCCTCAAATTAACTAAAGAAATCCAGGGAAAAGAAGAATCAGAATTCTATCAGATATGGGATAAATGGTATAGGTGGATGGAGGAAAGAAATAGGAATCCTAGGCGATAAATAAACAGAATGTGGTAGCTCTCATAGATGGTTGTCGGTGTTAAAATGTTTATCCATTGAATAATATAAATACGAATGTCTCTTGATAAAAGTACTCTCAAAACAAATGTAGCTAAAGGAGAATGTGGGTATCGTTTTTGATTTAAAATGCACAATTTAATGTGAATGAAGTATAAAGAATGATTGTAGTAATGCACAGAACTCAAATGTAACCAATTGACATGCTAGCTGGCAGTTGTATTGAAGAGTGAAAAAAAAAATAGAGAGAGTCAGCCTATTGCCCCCCCCCCCAACAATCTGGGTCCTCATTTGACCCACCTCGCAAGGATGGAAGGCTGAGTCAACCTTGAGCCTGGTGAGACTCGAACTGCCAAACTGCAGGCAGCCGGCAGTCAGTAGAGGTAGCCTGCAGTACTGCACTCTAACCACTACGCTGCCGCGGCTCGTACAATGTTAGTACGTAATTTCCCTTCTTCTAGTTTCTTCCCCTTTCCCTACTATTCATCTTAGGAGGGAGGTGTGTGTGTGTGTGTATGTGCCTCTTTTTGATGTATGTTTGCTAAATTAATTAATTTGTATTACCACATGTTGAAATTAGCAATCAAGGCATAATATGCGATTATGCATTTTGTTCGCTCGCCTGTAGCTATTTCAAAGGGTTTAATGATCGGTATAATCAAAGCAGTTAATTTAATAAAAAAAGACAGTATTTTCCCAGTTCTCAAAACCTCTGATTATCAAGCGGATAGGTTCATTCACAGATTTGTGATGACAACGGAAAACAGCACGACGGACTGCGTTCTAGAAAGATCTACTTTGTAATGTGCTGCTAAGGATCACAATGCTTACTGGAGATCTGTGCAAATATGTTCGTCTATGAAAATATATGCACATTTTTAATGGAAGCCTGCCTACGGCAAGGAAAACAATCAGGAATATTTGTCAGATTAACTCAGTTAATGCTTTGCGTGCTGTAACTCCTGCAGAGAGAAGCAGCTTGGCGTTGTGGTTAAGGTACAAGGCTAGAAGCCGGGAGGCCGGGAGTTCTAATCCTGCCTTAGACACAATGCCAACTTTAGGCCAGTCACTCTCTCTCAGCCCTAGGAAGAAGGCTATTGTGGCCCACCAGTGGGAGCAGAGTCAGACAGTGAGGAGGTTCGAGAGGAGCATGGGCCAGTCCTGGAGTCTGGGGAAGGCTCTGATGAGGGCTCTGCGTTGGAGGCAGAGATGGGGCCGAGGCCGTCTGGCAGTGTCTGGCTACAGCCTGTTCCCAGTGTGCGCATGCGCAGAGCTGCCAGAAGAAAATAACTCAGAAATCAGGGTAGACTTGGGAGTAAAGTCACAGGTAGAAGGTGATTCTCATAGAAAATAAAAGAGGAGCAAAAGGCGAGTGGGCTTTTGCAGGAAGCTATTCGTTCTGATGAAACCTGTGGTATGGTCGGTGGCAGAGGTGGGTTGCTCCCGGTTCGGCCCGGTTCGACTGAACCGGTAGTGGAATTCAGGCCTGGGTCACAGAACCGGCAGCGACCCAGGCCTGCCACGCCCCTGAAACTTGTTCCCTCGCTGCTGCTGGGCTGCAGCCATTTTGGATTCAAGTGACTGTGCATGCACGAAGAACAATGTACATTGAACAACACATGCACGCGTTGCGCGTGGGTTGCAAACCGGTAGTAAAACCAGCACCAACCCACCCCTGGTTGGTGGATAGAGGATCTTGCTTCTTCTAAACTGAAACTTACTAAGAGCACGTAGATGTTGAATTGGGAAGGTACGACTGTGTTGTATGAGTGGAACTTTTCATTCCGAAAGTGAACACTAAAATTTGAAAATTTGCCTTTGTCCCTCGGTGTTTTGAGTCGCCCGATCAACTAGAACAACAAGCAGCAATTGAATTGAATCGCTTTCTGACCTGGGTTTGGTAGGGTTAACTCCGTGAAGGATGGTTTCCTTTGCTTCTGCATGGTATTTTGGTAGTTGAGGGCTTCAAAGATTTGCTTTGACATTGCTTTGACAAATACTTAACTGGCACAAATTTATAAAATGCCCACACGAACAAAAGCAACTATGGAATGGATTCGCAGGTTTTGCTAATAGGGTGTTTTGATTTTGACTTAGTGAGAAGCATGAACTCAGATACTATGATTAACTATGATTGATAGCTTATTGGGTTACAATGGGTGAGCTCAGGTGATTCCTAGAAAGCTAAACAGGGCCTGTAGGAGATACTTTGAGGACGACCCCAGTGGTGGGATTCAATTTTTTTTCTACCAATCCTGTGGGCATGGCTTGGTGGGTGTGGTATGGCTTGGTGGGCATGGCAGAGGAAGGATATTGTAAAATCTCCATTCCCTCCTCACTCCAGGGGAAAGTTACTGCAATATCTCCAGCTGGGTCTCAGGAGGCAGAGAATAGATGGGGCGTGGCCAGTCAGAGGTGGTATTTACTGGTTCTCTAAACTACTCAAAACTTCTGCTACCGGTCCTCCCGAACTGGTCAGAACCTGCTGAATACCACCTCTGGACTACCCAAGCATCCTGGAGTTGGGTGGGGTCTTAATTAGGGCTTATTTTGTGTGTGTGTGGGGGTAGGACCTATATTGGGCACACATGTAAAAAATTAAGCTAGGACTTACTTTTGGTGCAGGTCGTATTTTCGGGGAAACATGGTCGTTATAAAACTTACATCAGATTCATCGTAAGATGGGATGCTCAGGAAGTCTTATTACTGTTAGCTCAACATTTTTTAAAAAAATAATGTTGTCATGTTCAGACCTTGTGTAACAAAGCAAAAATATATTCAAACAGCCAACCGTTGCTTAGAAGTGAGCGAAGAATTGAACATGGTTTTTCTGTTAAGTGCAGGAAAGAGCGTAAGAGGGCTAAAACCTTGACCGATTCAAAACGTGGGGCATTCTACATTCAGAATAACCCTTTTTGGGGGGATAGATTTTGAAAATATATTGTCAGTCCATCTGTATGTTTTATGACCTGTAAAATGCCTAACGCTCTGAATTACCGTCTGCAAATGGCATTATCAGGCCGAACATTTGTAATTCTTTTATCGCAACCGTCAAGAATGAAATACATTTTGCCTGCTTTATTCATGGATGTCATAATATCGCTTGGAACCTGAGAAAAGGGTGATAATTTCTTCAAATGATTATGGAGATGGACACTTTGTGATTCAAGAGGGGAAAAAAAGGAATAAGTGGAAATGGGAGAAGTCCGCATAAAGGCAGAGAGAGACTTCAGTCTTTTGGGAACAATATTTTAAGGTCTAATTCGTGTGCGGCTGGACAAGAAGACCTCCAAGGTCCCTTCTAGTACTATTCTGATTAAACTATAAAACAATCCAAGAGGAAGTAGGCCATTTTTAAAATTAATCTGTTTATCTATCCCTTTATCTTTCCTTCCTTCCATCCATTCATCCAATGGCATTCTCTCATGTCATCTCTCTCTCTCGCTAGCTATCATCTTATTTATCATCTTATCACTATCTATCTATCTATCTATCTATCTATCTATCTATCTATCTATCTATCTATCTATCTATCATCTACCTACCTACCTACCTACCTACCTACCTACCTACCTACCTACCTACCTACCTACCTATCATCTTATCTATCTATCTATCTATCTATCTATCTATCTATCTATCTATCTATCTATCTATCTATCTATCTATCTATCTACCTACCTACCTACCTACCTACCTATCTACCTACCTACCTAGCTACCTATCATCTTATCTATCATCTATCTATCTATCTATCTATCTATCTATCTATCTATCTATCTATCTATCTATCTATCATCTACCTACCTACCTACCTACCTACCTACCTACCTACCTACCTACCTACCTACCTATCATCTTATCTATCTATCTATCTATCTATCTATCTATCTATCTATCTATCTATCTATCTATCTATCTATCTATCTATCTATCTACCTACCTACCTACCTACCTACCTACCTACCTACCTACCTACCTACCTACCTAGCTACCTATCATCTTATTTATCATATCTATCTATCTATCTATCTATCTATCTATCTATCTATCTATCTATCTATCTATCTATCTATCTATCTATCTATCTACCTACCTACCTACTACCTACCTACCTACCTACCTACCTACCTACCTAGCTACCTATCATCTATTATCATATCTATCTATCTATCTATCTATCTATCTATCTATCTATCTATCTATCTATCTATCATCTACCTACCTACCTACCTACCTACCTACCTACCTACCTACCTACCATCTTATCTATCTATCTATCTATCTATCTATCTATCTATCTATCTATCTATCTATCTATCTATCTATCTACCTACCTATCTACCTACCTACCTACCTATCATCTACCTATCTACCTATCTACCTATCTACCTATCTACCTATCTACCTATCTACCTATCTACCTACCTCCTACCTACCTACCTACCTACCTACCTACCTACCTACCCACCTACCTACCTACCTACCTATCTACCTATCTACCTATCTACCTATCTACCTATCTACCTATCTACCTATCATCTTATCTACCTATCTACCTATCTATCTATCTATCTACCTATCTATCAATCGATCTATCGATCTATCGATCTGCTGCACAATCTCTTCTCATGGAAATCTACATTTTGGTGAAGGCCCTCTCATGAAGATTTGTTCTGGAGACCCTGGGGCAGCTGATGGGGGTTTTTATGTAATGGCAACCAGATGAAGGAATTCCTTTGGAAAGTATCTCAACTTTCACCATCTCTACGTCCTTGAGGCTAATGTTTTCAAATGTTTCTCCCCTTAACATTTTTGGTTGCGTTCTACTTTAATTGGGTTTACTGCAGTTTCCCACTTTGGCTGGTGGCTGATAGGATCACATAAGCAGCTCCTGTGCCATGGGTTAATTCCTCCCTTCGCGGTGCCTGTGATTAAATTCCATATTTCATTTATTGGATGCTGGAACCATGCGCTGTTCACTAGCCTATGATTGCAGTAATTAAAAAGCATGAGGAACTTGGCAATTCCGATTAGAGAGCTATCTGAGAACCCAGCTATGGTACGGTCTGTGATCAACAACTGAGAATGTATTTTAGCAGGGACTGAATGTGAAATGGAGACGGTTAAAACAACATTTTAAGTTTCATGGTTTACATGAAG
Organism: Natrix natrix natrix; assembly: GCA_029891615.1. Taxonomy (NCBI): domain Eukaryota; kingdom Metazoa; phylum Chordata; class Lepidosauria; order Squamata; family Natricidae; genus Natrix; species Natrix natrix. Next base: position 1,671,159 of record JAKRSK010008491.1, on the reverse strand, counting down.
TAAGAGAAAGATCCACCATTCTCTCACTCAGAGCAGTGATATCTAAACGTCGTACCGCAGTGACGGCCAACCTTTTTGTAAAGGCGTGCCAACACCCACAATGGAATGTACCCTGCCCACGCGTGGATCTGCGCACAAACACCCCTCCCACCCTGTGTGTGGAGTTTTCGCCCTCCCCAGGCTCCAGCGGCTTTCCTGAAGCCTAGGGAGGGCAAATAACGGTTCAACGGGCCAACCGGAAGTTCGTTTCCGAACTTCCGGTTAGCCCATTGGGCTTGTTTTTTGCCCTCCCCAGCCTCTGGAAGCTCTCCTGAAGCCTGGGGAGGGCGAAAATGGCCTCCCCCGGCCCTCCAGAAGGCCGGGAATCAGCTGGCTGGCACTTACATGCGTGCCAGAGCTGACAGCACATGTGCCAGCAAATATAGCTCCGTGTGTCACCTGTGGCACGCGTGCCATTGGTTCGCCATCATGGTCCTACCGTGTTTCCCCCCAAAATAAGACAGGGTCTTATTTTCTTTCGACCCCCAAAATAAGTGCTTGGCCTTATTTTCAGGGAGGTCCTATTATGTTTGAGGTGCAGGAGGCGGCGAGCGTGGTCACCTCACGGCTGCTGTTGTGTTGCAATATTTGGGGGAGGGCTTATTTGGGGGGAGGGCTTATTTTAGCACATGCGCTCAAAAGCCCAATTGGGCTTGTTATCTGGGGAGGTCTTATTTTCAGGGGAAAAGGTTAGGGAGTAAGTAATGCAGGTAGTCCTTCGACTTACAACCATTCATTTAGGGACCATTCAGTTACAACGGCACTGAAAATAATGACTTAGGACCAGAGCTGGGTTTCACAGAAGTCTACCCGTGGTCCGTCCCACACATGCATGCTCGCTTGCTTGCTTCCTGAGGGTGTGTGCCTTCCGCGCATGCCCTTTGCTCGCGCATGTAGCTGGCACGTATGCGCACGGCTTTGAAAATGTGGCTAAATAGGATGGCATAGAACCAGGTCGGGTGGGCAGGGCAGGTCGCCACTACCTGCTTCATGCCGAATTGTTCCGAACCAGCTGAATGCCACCTCTGTTTATGGCCCTTTTTCACACTTACGACCATTGCCGCATCTCTGAGGTCTGATCAAAACCAGATGCTTGGCAACTGACTCGTATTTATGATGGTTGCAGTGTCCTGGGGTCATGGGATGAACTTTTGTGACCTTCCTATACGCAAAGTCATTGGGGAACCCCTGGTGATCGATCGATTATTTCCTTTCAAGACAATTTCAACTCGTAGTGATCACAGAGATGGGCCTTCTCCAGGCTGTGTCCGTTATGTGGCATCAGATCAGTGTCAACCACGTAGCTTTTTGTCCAGGTCAGCCTGGCCCCAATTGCCACTGTAACTGAATTCCTCTATTCCTTCCTCCCTTCTTTTTCCTTCCTTCCTTTCTTCTTTTCTTCCTTCCTTCCTCTCTCCCTTCCTTCTTTTTTCCTTCCTTCCAATTTTCCTTCCTTCCTTCTTTCCTTCCTTCCCTCCCTCCCTTCTTTTTTCCTTCCTTTCTTCCTTCTTTTTTCCTTCCTATTTTCCTTCTTTCTTTCCTTCCTTCCCTCCCTCCCTCCCTTCTTTTTTCCTTCCTTCCTTCCTTCTTTTTTCCTTCCTATTTTCCTTCCTTCTTTCCTTCCTTCCCTTCCTCCTTTCCTTCTTTTTTCCTTCCTTCCTATTTTCCTTCCTTCCTTATTCCCTTCCTTCCCTCCCTCCCTCCCTTCTTTTTTCCTTCCTTCCTTCCTTCTTTCCTTCCTTCCTTCCTTCCTTCTTTTTCCTTCCTCTATTTTCCTTCCTTCCTTCCCTCCCTTCCTCCCTCTTTTTTCCTTCCTTCCTTCCTTCCTCCTTCCTTTTTTCCTCCCTATTTTCCTTCCTTCTTTCCTTCCTTCCCTTCCTCCCTCCCTTCTTTTTTCCTTCCTTCCTATTTTCCTTCCTTCTTTCCTTCCTTCCCTCCCTCCCTTCTTTTTTCCTTCCTTCTTTTCTTCCTCCCTCCCTCCCTTCTTTTTTTTCTTTCCTATTTTCCTTCCTTCCCTCCCTCCCTTCTTTTTTTTCTTCCTTCCTTCCTTCCTTCCTTCCTTCCTTCCTTCCTTCCTTCCTTCCTTCCTTCCTTCCTTCCTTCCTTCCTTCCTTCCTTCCTTCCCTTCTACAGAGAGCTTGAATCTGACTCATATTAGTAACAATTGCAGAATTCCTGGCACATGTGATTCCTTTTTATGACTTTCTGACAAGCAAAGTCAGCAGGGAAGCTAGATTCACTTAACAACCATGTTACTCAGTGGTTACTCAATACCAAGGCAGAGATTTACTTGACATAGTTACTAAAAATATAACATACCATCTGATAACCCAGCATAGCCCAGGTATGTATTTATTCCAATCCTGTATTAGAGAGAGTCCCCTTGTGGAGCATTGCGAAGCCGTTACAATGTCACCTCCACTGTGCTATTAAGTAGAAGCCATTTTAAGGCACAACAGGCTGTATCTTAACAGAACTTGAATCCAAAATGCACACAATCACTGTCAAAAGAACTATGACTTAACACTATAGATATAATTCATTTCAGCAGCTCAGGTGTTCCAGAGTTATGCTGGAATACACACACGCACACGTACACACGCACGCGCACACACACACATATATTTCTTAAATTGAATCAAATCATAAATTTCTTATATTGAATCAAATCAAATCATGTTGAGATATATCCTTGGAAGTCGTTCAATTCTGTTCCTCTGTGTGTTTCACCCACTTTGTTTTGTGACTGTAGAATTATATTGATCTCCTATCTTTTAGTGTGCATCTATTCTTTTAGTTTATATATTCATTTTCATTTGTTTCATTCTGTGTCTGATTGCAGGCCTTATGGCCGTAATAAAAATTTGATTTGATTTAATATGCTGGTTTACTACTCAAAAGCTCATCCAATGCATTTCCAAAAGGAGGACAACTGTTTTCTAAAGATGGCTGTTACACCACAGGCGATGTAGTAAATGGAATTATTCCCAGGAAATGCCATATTGTGGTTCTTTATGGCAATGCATTGAATAAACAGTTTGCATTATGTACCCTTGCGAGATGGATATCTGTTGAAAGAGGGGAAAGAAATATATTCTCCAGAACAAGCAATGGATGGAAACTAATCCAGGAGAGAAGCAAACTAGTACTAAGGAGAAATTTCCTGACAGTGAGAACAATTAATCAGTGGAACAACTTGCCACCAGAACTTGTGAATGCTCCAACACTGGAGGTTTTTAAGGAGGACAATCATTTGTCTGAAATAGTATAGGGCTGTGATGGGGAACCTGTGGCACGTATACCATAGGTGGCATGCAGCGCCCTCTCTGCGGGCACGCAAACTGATGTCCCAGCTCAGCTCCACCACACATGCGCGCATGCCGGGAGTGGGTTGCTGCCGGTTTAACTACCGGTTCGCAACCTGCACATTTCAGGCATGCGCTGCGTGCGTGTACACTTTTCAATGTAAATTGTTCTTCACTCATGCGCAGAACAATTGACAGTGACCTGTGCATGCGCAGTCAATAAAATCCAAAATGGCGGTGGCCCAGCAGCCTGCGAGGGAACTGGTCCGGGGGCGTGGCAGGCCTGGGCTGCTGCCAGTTCTGCGACCCAGGCCCAAATTCCACTACCGGCTTCGGCCGAACCAGGCCAAACTGGGAGCAACCAATCTCTGGTGTGTGGCTCTCGCTGGCCAGCTGGATTTTCAGGTCTCTGCCGCGCATGCGCGAGGGGTTGGGTGGAGTGTATGCGGGAGAAGTGCATGCATGCTGCAGGGTGGGTGGGGGTGGGGTTGTGCGCATGTGTGGGGCAGAGGGGAGCGTGGGGTGGATGCGATGCTCCTCCCACATGGCCTGTTTTTGGTCACAGGAGGCGGCAGGGAGGCCTACTAGGCCCAAAATAGAGTGCGGGTGGGGGCGTGCTTTGTAGGTGGAGGAGGGAGTGGGGGGGGTCACAAGTGCATGCACATGGGGTGGGGCGCAAGGGTGCTGTGGGTGCATTGCATTATGGGTGTGGGCACTGTCCAGTGGTGGGTTTCAAATTTTTTTAGAACCTCTTCTGTAGGTGTGGCCTGCTTTGTGGGAGTGGCTTGCCAGCCATGTGACCGAGTGGGAGTGGCTTAGCAGTCATGTGACTGGGTAGGCGTGGCCAACTTGTAAAATGCGGTGACACTCACTTAACAACGCTCTTGCTTAGCAACCAAAATGTTGGCTCAGAAACGCATTTGAAGCACACAAGTCTTAAAGCTGTCAAGTTACAAGACCTTTCCACCCCTAACCCTCTAGAAAAAAAAAAAAACCCAGGGGTGTTCAAAGTTGACAGCTTTAAGGCTTGTGGACTTCAACTCCCAGAATTCCTCCTCTCGCTCTTCATCTTGATGATGTGCGGACGGGTTGGGGGGAGGGAGCTGTAACCGGTTCTAAACGGCACTGTAGATTTGTGGAACCTCTTCTCTTGAAGAGGTTATGTTGCAGAAAATCAAGAGATAGGACTGCGAGATCAAGATAAGCTTTATTTTGGCCAAAAGGTCCAGACAGAGATAACAATTTCTAACATCTGGACAAAAACCTATAGAAAAGACAGTTTCTTATATGTCTTTCTAAGAGCAACGTAGGTGGAAATGCTTAACTTCACTTCTTATTGGTTACCTTGAGGAAAAAGCCTTATAAGTAGATGGGGTCTCACTTCTCCTTTTGTCTTGGGCCATAGGTACTGACTATGTGTCTCTAAGCAAACTTTAGCTGAACCTTGTGGTTTTGTGAGAACTCTTGAACTCTGCGGTTAGGCACTCACTTCCTGTTCTTTTGCAAGCTGCAAACTCTGCCTATGTGGCCTTTTAATAAAGAAGGAAAGGGCCCCCCGAGAGGCTGTCCAGCCTGGCCCAGTGAGTTCACTCTTAATGTCCAAATCTCACTTTATGTCCTACTTTAGTTAGAACTGGCAGGAACCCACCCCTGGCAATGTCGCATGTGCACACTTTTGGCACACAGCGACAAAAAGGTTAGCCGTCACTGGTGTAGGGGCTCCTGCTTGGACTAGAAGACCTCCGAGGTCCTTTCCAACTATTCTGTTAAGAGTTTCGGATTAACATGGAATATTGTTTTTAGGAAAAGTGAATCTGGTTGTGTGGAAGACTGGTGAATTTTATTCTTTTCTAGATGGCGGTTTCAGACGGATCTGACCAATCGGAGTTGCGTGAGCATCAGGAGAAGGGGAAATCCGTTCACGATTACTGTCCCACCGAGAATGGTGCAAAAGTAAGCTGTTAAGGAAATTTTAATTTTTATGTATTTATTGAAGCAATTTATGCCGCTTCTTTTCTGACAGGAAACTAAAAACGGGGGGAGCGGGCACTATTTTTTTTTAAAAAAATAGAATCCTAGTCAATCAATACATTGTGGGCCAAAGGTTAAATAGGATTATGCCATCGTTGCTACCCATGGAAGCAGCTTCTATATCCATATGCTAATCGTAGTAACAGGGAGACGCATATGTACCCTGCACTAAGGACGGAGATCTTGGGTTGCTGTGCGGGCGGGGTGGGTGCTGGTGAGGGTGGGGCTCGAGTGGGTGAGCGATGGGGTGGGGTGGGAGAATAGTGATTGGAGGTGATGATGGGAGTGGATGGATTAGGGGGGATGGGTGGTTAGAGGGAATGACAAGGAAGGGGAAGTGGTAGAGCGGAAACGAAAGAAAAGGAGAAGGGAGGAGAAAGGTGAAGGAAAGGGAGTGAAGAGGGGAGGAAGAGGCAAAGAAGAACGCAAGCGGAAGGAGCGACAGGAAAGAGAAGGAATGAAAAGACTGAAGAGAAGGCGAGGAGGGGGCGACGGAAGAAGAGGGGAAGCAGAGGGAAAGAAAAAGAGGAAGGGAGACAGAAAACGACGAAAGGAGAGAGAACAGAAAGAGCCGGGACGCGAGCACGAACGAGGCGGCAGAAAAGCGAAGGACGCCAAGACACGACAGGACAGGCGCAGACCCACCCCGACCGTCGCTTCTCCTACCCCCCATCTCCTCTCTCCTCTTCTCCTCGCCCTATCCTCTCCTCCTCCCTTCCCTCCCCTCTCTCTCTTCCCTCCCTTCCTCCCCTCCCCTCGTCTCCCCTTTCCTTCTCCTCCCCCTTCCTTCTCCTCCCCTCCCCTCTCTTTCCCCTTCCCCTCCTCTCTTCTCCTCCCCTCATCCTCTTCCCTCCTCCCTTCCCCTCCCCTCCTCCCCCTCCCCTCCCCTCTTTCCTTCTCCTCCCCTCCCCTCCTTCTTTCCCCCACTCCCTCCTCTCTTCCCCCTTCCCCTCCTCTCTTCCCTCCTCCCTCTCCCCTCCCCTCCTCCTCTTCCTTCTCCTCCCCTTCCCCTCCTTCCCCCTCCCCTCTTCTCCCCTCATCCTCTTCCCACCTCCCCTCCCCTCTCTTTCCCCTTCGCCTTACTTCTCCTTCTCCTCTCCTCCCCTCTCTTTCCCCTTTCCCCTCTTCCCTCCTCTCCTTCCTCTCTCTCCCCACTCTCCTTCCCCTTTCCCCTCCCCTCCCCTCCTCTCATTCCTTCCCCTCCTCCCCTCCCCTCCTCCTCTCCTCAATATGCTCTGAGTTAGCAGCTTTCTTGGAGGCAAACCCAGGACGAGATCCCGAATTGCTTGTCTTGTACGCATAAATAAGCAGCGGGATCCTCAAGGCAAAACTAATATATGGGCAGCCTCCTTTTGCAGCTGCTTTTCACTTTAGAGCTCTGTTTGGCTCCATTCGCCAATGCTGGTCAGTTTCCCGATAAGTGGGCAGGAAAGACAGAACGTTCAGGGAGGCAAAATGACTTTTATATTGACATAGTAATGGTCATTAGAGTTGTGTACATCTCAGCAGTGAAGGTGAATGGACGTCCAGGTTAATAACACTATTTCTTATTGTCACAGTTCTTCTTCTGCAATGAAGACTAGTTTTTCCAGCCAGGGTGAAGTTAGAAAGTAAAGATTTCCATTAATGTGACATGGTATTTTTTTTATAGGTTTAGAGCAGGGGTGTCCAAACTTGGGAACTTTAAGACTTGTGGACTTCAACTCCCAGAATTCCCCAGCCAGCCATGCTGGCTGGGGAATTCTGGGAGTTGAAGTCCACAAGTCTTAAAGTTCCCAAGTTTGGACACCCCTGGTTTAGAGTTTGGCTTAAAAATAAACCAAAAACCAAATCTCAATTCTTTTGTTGGAAGAAATCGTCCACACTGGGTTCAGTTCCAAGTGGGGAAAAAGACACTGGATTCATGGAAGTTGCTTGGAAAGAAGGTTTATTGATGGTGGACGGGACCACATGGTTTGAGGTCCTGGAGGGAAGAAGGGAAGAGATGCAGAGAGTGCCTGGCTTTTATGCCCTCTCTGGTCTTTTGAGTTTGAGCCTGTATTCCGATTGGTTGTCAGGCTCCCATGGGGCCTTATAGGGGCAACTCTGTAGGCTGCCCTGAGTCCCAGGCTCGGTTGATTCTTGCTGGGTCATGATGTAATGAAAGGGCTTTAGGATTCCTATTATGGCTCTGCCTGAAGGAGGTAGATCTTTGTTATGTAGAATAGACTGGCTCAGGCCTTAATGGTCAATTGACAAAGGTGTGTGTGGGGGTGAGTTTCTGCCTCCGTTCTATACAGGGGTCAAATTGGAACTTTGACTGTGGACTTCAACTCCCAGAATTCCCACCAGCATGGTTCGCTGGAGAATTCTGGAGTTGAGCCACAGCTAAAGTTCCAAGTTGGACCACCTGTCCTATACCTTCTTAAGTGCTTAAATGAGTTTTGACTTTCTGGTCTTTTTCTTCCTCTTCTTGGCTCCTTTCACAATTTCTTTTTTTAAAAGATGGATATTTTAATATCCATAAAAGGAATATTAAAGTCAAAAGGGAAGAAAATAGAAGCCAGTGGGTTGAAATGATTAAGGATCATCTCAAGGTCATCTTTTATCTTTGCTTCAAAATTAAGCCGACGGAAAATGCAAGTTATTCGTGTCCAGAATATTTCTGCATGATAAAATCTCTAGCAATACTTCAACATTAGAGTTGGTTTTAGTGTCAGGATAGGAGACCACCAGAAAGTGCATGGTTGTTAGACTAGGTTGGGAAATGAAATAAAAATAAATAGATGAAACAATGGCAATCAAATGTCATTGCTAAGAAAATACCTGGACATTGAATTGCTATTATTTGAAAAATGTTCGTGATTATCCATCAGTTATCACACAATGAATTAATACAGTATAGGAACCTCAAGGAGGGGCGCGATGACTCAGCAGTTAAAAGATGTCATCTGGAAAGCTGGAGGTCTGTGTTTGAGATCCGAGTACTGCACGATGGGGTGAGTTCTCATTAGGTGCCTCAACTCCTGCCAACCTACCAGTTCGAAAGCATGCAAATGCGAGTAGATAAATAGGTACAGTACTACTTCAGTGGGAAGCAGGGGTGGGTTCCTGCCAGTTCTAACCTCTTCTATAGAAGAGGTTCCACAAATCTACTGTGCCATTTAGAACCGGTTCCAGCTCCCTCTCCCCGCCCGTCCGCACCACACTTGCCCCGCCTGCCGCTCACTGATTGGCTGGCTCACCAATCGCCCCACCTGCCTTTGAGTCCTATCTAAACCTTAAAGTCTTAAAGCTGTCAAGTTTGAACACCCCTGGATTGTTTTTTTTTTCTAAAGGGTTAGGGGTGCAAGGGTCTTGTAACTTGACAGCTTTAAGACTTGCGTGCTTCAAATCCAGAGTTTCTTAGCCAACATTTTGGTTGCTAAGCAAGAGCGTTGTTAAGTGACTTTCACCACATTTTACAAGTTGGCCACACCCACCCAGTCACATGGCTGGCAAGCCACTCCCACCCGGTCACATGGCCGGCAAGCCACTCCCACACAGCAGGCCACACCTACAGAAGAGGTTCTAAAAAAATTTGAAACCCACCACTGGTGGGACGATAACAATGTAGACATGCTGGCCACATGACCATGCATGGAAGCATCTTGAGACAATGCTAGCTCCCTTGGCACGGAAACAGAGATGAGAAACAGCCCTTAGAGTGAGGCACAGCTGGGCAGGGGAAACTTTTACCTTTGTGTAATTATCCACCACTTATCCCACAATGAATTCATACAACCTAAGATGTATGTATCACAAAGATGATCCAAATGAGCAGATAATACTTGTCAGTGGTGGGTTGCACATTTCGTTACCACTGGTTCGCTGTGTGCCCGCCTGCTTCCCGTGCATGCATGCATCTTCTGCGCATGTGGCCAGCCTTCCGTGCATGCCCTTTGCTCACGGGCATGTGCCCCTTCTGTGCATGCGCCCGGCCTAAAAAAGGACGGTGCATGCGCCCGTGCCTAAATAGGACGGCGTAGACCCAGGGTGGGGTGGGGGTCAGACCCATCCGCGATTTCCGCTATCGGTTCTGGCCGAACCGGGCTGAATATCCACCTCTGATACTTCCACTTTTAAAAATTTCAGGGCCAATACAATTAACTGAAAGGCAGCACAGAGAAGGCTGGTTATATCCTTTAAAAAGCATACACGTAGCAGCACAGTTTGAATAATGCTGTCAGCTACTTTTGACTAGAAGGGCAGAGGAAAATTCAGGTGGAATTAGGGGAAGGTAACTTTGCTTCACTGCTGAGAACCACTTTGGAAAAGACCATGTAATGTATTATTTTGGGGGAAATTGCTTTGCAATTGCACACACACACACACCCCGGCCGCAGGAACGGGGACTCCATGCATAATTTATCTGCTTCTGACTTCTATTATACTTAGAGGGCACATAATAATGAAAGAAAAGCAGTTGTTGTTGTGGCAGCAGAGTCGGAGAGTGAGGAGGTTGGGGAGGAACATGGGCCAGTCCTAGGGGCTGAGGAAAGCTCAGACGAGGGCTCTGCGTTGGAGGCAGAGAGGGAGCTAGACAGCAGTGAGGCAGAAGAACAGCTGGAGGCTGTTCCCAGTGTGCTCATGCACAGAGCTGCCAGAAGACAACAACAACTAAGAAAGCAGGGTCGACTTAGGAGTAAAGCCACACCTTGGAGGTGATTGGCCCCTCCCATAGGAAACAAAAGAGGAACGAATGGGGAGGGGGCTTTTTGCAGGAAACAATTCGTTCATTTGGTCATTTCAAGAGCGGAAAGTTCTGTTTGGGACTATAAGAGACTCTGTGCCAAGTGTTGCCTTGCCCTGCATTTGGAAACTAGTTATTTGTCAGCTTGCCGAACGAGATAAGGTTCGTGTTGATAAATATTCCTCTGAAAGACTGTTTGCCAAGCCTTGCTGACTGTGAATGAAAGGAATTCACAGTCGTGTAAATAAAAGTGGTTTTGCAGGGACCCAGACTCTGCTTCATGCTTGTTAAGGAAGCCTAGGTCACAACAGTGGTGTCCTTATGGGTCACCACAATTGTAGGTATAAAATACGAGGCAGACCCACCTTAATCCTATTGGTAACCATGGGTCCACTTAGAAAGGCACCCCCGATCATATTGAATCGGATAAGAAGCTCCTCATATTGGTAACCTACGTACTATAAAAAGAAAGATGTTAAGGTTTTTTTTTAAGGCATTTGCATCATTTGGATGGCAAATGCCGATCGTAGTTCTGAGCAAATCTGCACCCAGGAACAGTTCAGATGGGAAAGAGGCCTTGCACGGCACAGATGTTGCTTAGCTGGATAAAACAGGCATTTGGCATAACAACATGCATTGCTTTCTAAAAAAAAAAAAGCAGATGTTGTGTGAGAAAAGCAGGATCTCTTTCTGGGCATCGTTTTCTCGGGTGGAAATGGTCTGTCTCTAAAGCTCCAATTAAGAAAACAATAGCTATGGTGGGAAAGAGAAATGTTAGATTGTCAGCTGCTGGGGTGGATGGGTTCCATCTTTGTGCTCCTGGGAAACTGAGCGTCCAAGCCAAGTCCAAGAATGCCAGGGAATTCTGGAAGCTTCACATTCAGACAACTCAGCCATCAATAAACATACAGAGGTCAACTACATTTACACGCCATTTAAAAGAGACAATAAAAGCTAAGAAACAAAAAGACCAGAGTGTATCAGAGTTGGGTTGCTTCTGGTTCGGCCTGGATCGGCCAAACTGGTAGTGGTGGCGGCGGGAGACTCCACCCACCCGCCCAGACGCTTCTGCGCATGTGCGCACGAACGAGCATAAGCGAACTGGTAGCGCCGGGATTTGAAACCCGCCTCTGGAGTGTATCCCTTCCAGCAACCAATACCCAGATAAGCAGGGATTAACACCAGACAAACAATTAAGCAGAAAACAATACTTCATCAAGGAATGACCAAGGAGAAAACCACACCTCCACCCACAATGGCAGGGCAAGCTACTGTATATAAATAAGGAGACAATCTTAGATTCGTTCATGCTGATGATGTTCCCTAGTTGGGTAATAAAATGTCTGCAGGCAAACCACTGACTTCAGAGAGCACCAAGGACTCCATTTATTCCTTATGTGTTTGTTTTTTTAAGATTTCTACTACTTTCCCTCCAGAAGCAAACACCAAAACCCAAACAGTGTACGTAGCACCTCCTTGTAGGGCAGGGTGCGCTAAGAGATCGCAATTGTTGCAAAGTCATCTAGGGAATTTCCACGAGATGCGGGTGGTTGTGATTGCTCAGATCAACACCGCTGAAATATACTGGCAGTCCTTGAGTTACGACCACAATTGAGCCCAAAATTTACGTTGCTAAGAGAAACAATTGCTCGGTGAATTTTTCCCTATTTTACGATCTTCCTTGCCACAGTTGTTAAGTGAATCACATGAGGGAAGAGGTTATTAAGTGGATAACACGGTTGTGAAGGGAATCTGGCTTCCCCATTGACTTGTCAGAAGGTCGCAAAAGGGGGTCATCTGACCCCTGGGACACTGCGACCCTCATAACTATGAACCAGTTGCCAAGTGTCCGAATTTTGATCTCATGATCATGGGAATGCTACAACGGTCGTAAGTGTGAAAAATGGTCATAAGTAATTTTTTTCAGTGCCGTTGTAACTTTGAAACATCACTAAATGAATGTCTATAGAGATTCTCAGTCATCCAAGTCATGGTTGTCCCAAAGATGCTTTTTCAGGAGGCAACGGGACTTCCTTGTTTTTTCTTTGAAGACGTTTTGCTTCTCATCCAAGAAGCTTCTTCAGCTCCAACTGGATGGTGGAGAATGGAAGGATTTATACTTCTTGCAGACAGCTGGTCGTTTGCATCCTTTTAGAGAGTTGTTGAGGCCACTTGGGGTTTTTTTTTTCTTTGCCTTTGGGTCACAAAATGAACTATTGTAAATCAAGGATTACCTATATTAAATTGCATAAGCTCGTAACATTGTAAAGGTAAAGGTTCCCCTTCCACATATGTGCTAGTCGTTCCCGACTCTAGGGGGTGGTGCTCACCTCCGTTTCAGAGCCAAAGAGCCAGCGCTGTCCAAAGATGTCTCCATGGTCATGTGGCCAGCATGACTAAATGCTGAAGGTGCATAGAACGCTGTTCCCTTCCCACCAAAGGTGGATTCCTATTTTTCTACTTGCATTTTTACACTGCTTTCGAACTGCTAGGTTGGCAGAAGCTGGGACAAGTCACGGGAGCTCACTCTGTTACACGGCGCTAGGGATTCAAACCACCGAACTGCCGACCTTTCTGACCGACAAGCTCAGCGTCTTAGCCACTGAGCCACCGCGTCCAACACATCACGTCGTAAGAGCTCTAATGATTGATTCTGAGTTTTCCAATCCCTGTGTTTGCCCCGATTGCTTTCCTATTACCTTTCAATAAATATACAGAAAGCAAGATTTCTGAAATGGCACATCCTACATATAATTGCCTTATTTACATCACTGTACTCATCTTCGGATCCCTTTTGATGTGTTTTGAATTTTTACGGTGAGTTGAAAGGCAATTATAATTGAACAGACTATGCTCAATTGCTTTGCCTTCTGTAGTTTTTAATGTCAACTGTCGAATATAACCACGAAAGTCAAATACTATCCTGCCCTTTTCTTTAAAGGTTAAATTTGGTGTTTTTATTGCAACTTCCTGACAGCGCTTTCCCACAGATTGAAACCCGGGACCACATAGGCTAGAAAAAAAAGAACAGACTGTAAAATTCACCCCAATTTTAATGCTATGGAAATCAACGAATAACTCTAAACACACAGCCCCAGACATAAAATCCTGTCTACAGACACCCACAGTATTTGTTGTTTAGAAACAGCAAACATTAAAAATAGCTCTTTAAAATAAACAAAGCCTATAACATTTTTAAAAATGCGGCCTTGGAAATAAACGTCCCTGGTCTGTGGCCATCAGAGAAATGAGCTGTTTTAAATTGCAAATTCTCTACCCATTGAGAAATCACAAGTGTATCGGATCGAGGTAGCCTCTCGATAAAATGATTTTAAGTACAAACGATGTTTTTGCATAATGTTCAGCTGGTCTTATGTTTCCAAGAGAATAGAATAGAATAACAGAATTGGAAGGGACCTTGGAGGTCTTCTAGTCCAACCCCCCTGCCTAGACAGGAAACCCTATACCATTTCAGACCAGGGACGTGCGGTCAGGGGAGGCAGGGGAGGCAGAGCCTCACTGCTCTCATCATGAAAATAAAAAAAAGGGAAAAGGGAAAAGGCGCTGAGGAGCCTCCTGCAAACGTGGTCCGGGAATGGGACCACGTGCGCAGGAGGCTCCTCTAGCCTCAGCCTCCCTCCTGCACACGTCCCATTCCCCGCCTTCCGGAGTCAACATGAAGGGGACCGCGGAGCGTGAGTTGCGGTCCCGCAGAGTGCAGTCTGTGGTCCCCTTCATGTTGACTCAGGAGTCAGGAAGGAGGGGAATGGGACCATATGTGCAGGAGGCTCCTCTAGCCTCAGCCTCCCTCCTGCACACGTCCCATTCCCCACCTTCCGGAGTCAACATGAAGGGGACCGCGGAGCGTGAGTCGCGGTCCCGCAGAGTGCGGTCTGTGGTCCCCTTCATGTTGACTCAGGAGTCAGGAAGGAGGGGAATGGGACCACGTGTGCAGGAGGCTCCTCTAGCCTCAGCCTCCCTCCTGCACACGTCCCATTCCCCACCTTCCGGAGTCAACATGAAGGGGACCGCGGAGCGTGAGTCGCGGTCCCGCAGAGTGCGCTCTGTGGTCCCCTTCATGTTGACTCAGGCATCAGGAAGAAGGAGAATGGGACCACGTGTGCAGGAGGCTGAGGCAGCTTCAACCTCCTGTACACGTGGTCCCATTCCCCGCCTTCCTGAGTCAACATGAAGGGGACCGCGTCACCAGCCTCACCAGCCATAAACCTCACCGCACTTCACTGTTTCAGACAAATGATTGTCCAATCTCTTCTTAAAAACTTCCAGTGTTGGAGCATTCACAACTTCTGGAGGCAAGTTGTTCCACTAATAATATAAGTATATGTGTGTGTTTTTGTGTAAGAGCTTGGGGAGAATTCTAATATGCTCACAATCCAAGAATAGGTTTTTGCTTCTTTTGTATGATTTTGTACAAGTTTATGTGTGGGAGAAGCCAATTAATAAAATATACCTACCTTCTTCTTCTTCTTTTTTCTTTTTTTTTTGGTTTCCACTCAGAACTATTTCAAACAATGGAACCAGTAGAACAGCTTCTGGATCTGAAAAAGCAAGGAATGTTATTTATAGATAATGGAGAAGCTGGCTAAACCTCTCTAAGCGTGATCCGTATCCCTGTTGGAAAATTTTCTGGGACTTTCCTGATTATTAGGTGAAATTCTCCAAGGGAGACTTCAACATCTTAATAACATGTAATTTGTGTCTCCGCAGTTGAGCAGAAATTACAAGGGCAGATAGAGAGGGGAGGAAACCATCCAGTCCAAAGTAAAAAGGGAAAGAACCACTTAATTAGCGGGCTTTCAGAAATGAACAGATAATGGGCACGCTTTACCAAAGTTAAGTCACATTGACTTCAGTGCCAGAGGTTTAAGCACAGGTTTATCTCTGCTGCAGATGGTTACCTTGATTGTTATGGTTGGTGGGCTTTGATAGCTGGATAGGATTGGAATTGAGGTGTATTGAAACCTCAGGGGCAAATTATGCTTCCTTCTTTGGAGACGTTGCACAAAAGACTCAGCTGTCTTTGCACTAATGCTGAAAAAGGTGGCAGGAAACAAAAAAGAAGGTGGACGCACAGTTGCAAGACCTAAGTCAATGATGGCGAACCTATGGCACGCATGCCACAAGTGGCACGCGGAGCCATTTGTCAGGACACGCGAGGCGCTTCCCTGTCAGCTGGCCAGCGCGCATGCGTGCACTGGCCAGCTGAGTTCACCTTTTTAAAAGCCATTTTTTGCCCTCCCCAGGCTCCAGAAGCTTTATAGGAGCCTGGGGAGGGCGAAAAGAGCCTCCCCCACCCTCCCAGAGGGCCTCCGGATGCTTCAGGGACCATCCGGAGGCTTCCCTGAAGCCTTCGGAACGTTTAAAACCACCCTCCGAGCAAACCGGAAGTCACTTCCGGTTTGCTCGGAGGATCCTTTTGAGCGCTCCGAAGGCTTCAGGGAATCCTCCGGACGGTCCCTGAAGCCTCCGGAGGGCCTCTGGGGGGGGGCGGGGGGAGGCTCTTTTCGCGTGCCCCAGGCTCCTATAAAGCCTCTGGAGCCTGGGGAGGGCGAACAAAGCATGTAAAAATGGGGGGGTCGCGCATTGTGCGCGCATGCGCACTGGGGGTCACGCATTGCATTATGGGTGTGGCACACCCGCACAAGACTCTCCTGCGCTCCCCCCACTTGTGGCACACGAGCCAAAAAAGGTTCGCCATCGCTGACCTAAGTGCTTCGACAATTTGAACATTACGTGAAGCTATTGGTACCGCTGTATACCGCCTTGATAAGACCATTCTTGGAATAATACTGAATAGAATAGAATAACAGAGCTGGAAGGGATCTTGGAGGTCTTCTAGTCCAATCTCCTGCTCAGCTAGGAAACCCTACACAATATCAGACAGTTGGTGCCTAATCTCTTCTTAAAAACTTCCAGTGTTGGGGCATTCACAACTTCTGGAGGCAAGTTGTTCCACTGGTTAATTGTTCTCACTGTCAGGAAATTTCTCCTCAGTTCTAAGTTGCTTCTCTCCTTGATTAGTTTCCACCCATTGCTTCTTGTTCTGCCCTCAGGTGCTTTGGAGAATAGCTAGACTCCCTCTTCTTTGTGGCAGCCCCTGAGATATTGGAAGACTGCTATCATGTCTCCCCTAGTCCTTCTTTCTATTAAATTAGATATACCCAGTTCCTGCAACCGTTCTTCATATGTTTTAGCCTCCAGTCCCCTAATCATCCTGGTTGCTCTTCTCTGCACTCTCTCCCGAGTCTCCACATCTTTTTTGCATCATGGCGACCAGTTTCAAACTGCATCCAGTTCGGTCGAACCGGTAGCAGTGGCAGCGGGAGGCTCCACCCACCTGCCCAGACGTCATCACATCCAGTTTTGGATGCTCTGCGCATGCTCACATTTGCGAACCGGTAGCGAAGGCAAGTTGATTTCATCCCTGCCACTACCAGTATATGCTCTCTTGGCTACCAGTCCGTTTGAGTAGCTGGCCAGTGTGCATGCAAGTGCATGCGCCCCCCCACATTAGCATTGTAGAGTGTGAGCGCTGCCGTAAGCACCATGAGGGTGCTATGGTCACCACGAGTGTGCTACAGTCACCGCAAGTATCGCATACACACTTGCGGCCCCATCTGCTCGTGCACATGTGTGTATAAAGGTGCCTGGCCATCCCCACTCTGGTTTACTGGTAATGCGTTTTATGATGGCCTCTCCTGGATTTGTAACACTGCACCTTGTGCAAACATTCATCTGCAAGGCTCAGAAACTGAGGCCACATACCTGTAACCCCCAATGTTTATGCAACAGTGCCGGCTGCTTATTTGTCATCGAGCTGAATTCATGGTCTTAGTTTTGACCAGCACAGAATACAAATGGCCTTTTTTGAGATTCTCTTCTGAATTTACAGGCCTCACAATTGGACGGGCAATTCTTCGAATTGGTCCAGGAAAGGAGACACTTTTCAATCCCTTTTGAAAGGCAGAAATCCCTTTTAGCGGGGAGAATAGCATCTTTATAGGGAGAGCTTTATGAAATTCCCTCCTGTGTAACTTAAGGAGTCGAGAATCCGTGGAAGATGAATGGTACAGATGACTGAACAATTCAAAGAGAAAATTGTCACATCTGTTATCTCTCTCTCTCTCTCTCTCTCTTCCTGTTCCTGTTGTAACCAAGAAACACGACAATCCTGACTCCACTTATGACCACTTCTCTTTTGAAAGAATCCCTAAAGCAAATTCTGCAAAATCCTATCTAAGTCGGTCACCGAGACCAGCAATTTAGTCTTCAGAAGATTTTGGACTGATGATGGAACCAGTCTTCAGGGTACTTCACTACGTGTGCTCTGGAATGTTCTGTGCATAGTATTTATGTGGTGCCTGGTTGTGTGTGACTTTTAGTTGTTAACCGGCTGTTAAATTGTTGGTGGTTGTTGTGGCCTAAGTACCTGGTGAGCTGGTGGTATATCAGCACTCCTGTTATTCTGACCTAGGCTTCCCCAACAGCACGAAGCCGAGTCCTCGTCCCGATAAACCCCTTTTATTTAATTTACAGTGAATTCCACTCCAGCAAAGTCTTTCCTCTCCCACAGCCTTTCAAGATAGTTCACATTTACTGTCCTTTATCTGGCTTGGAGAGTGGCCAGGCCGATATCTTTCAGACACCACAATATTTGGCAAGATTGCAGGAATGAACTAATTGTCCCCTGCAAACTCCACTCCCCTTTCGCTCCTCTTTTATTCCCTATGGGAGGGGCCATTCATCGTCCACCTGTGGCCTTATTCCCAAGTCAACCCTTGTTCGTTAGCTGTTCCCTTCATCTGGCAACTCTGTGCATGCGCACACTGGGAACAGGCTCCAGCCGTTTGTCTGCCTCACTGATGTCTGACTCTGAAGGCAGCTGATAACTGGCATACGGCTCTGGCCCCCTCTCTGCCTCTGACACAGAGCCCTCATCAGAGCCTTCCCCAGACTCCAGGACTGGCCCATGTTCCTCCCCAACCTCCCCTCTGTCCGAATTGGCTGCCAGCTCCACTGGCCGCCGGCGGGCCACAATACCTTTTGACTTACAAGGAAAGAGAAATTTTCCTGGCTATTTTTGTCCCTGCTTGGCCAACAATCTTAGTAGATGCGAAATTGAATGTGTGTCCTTGTTCATCGCAATGTCACAACCAAGGACTTAACAGCCTGCCATCAACACTCCAATTAACAACTGAAAGTCAAACGCAACCAGACACCATATAACAGGGGTGTCCAAACTTGGGAACTTTAAGACTTGTGGACTTCAACTCCCAGAATTCCCAGCCAGCTATGGAATTCTGGGAATTGAAGTCCACAAGTCTTAAAGTTCCCAAGTTTGGACACCCCTGCCATATAAATACCATGCACAGAACAGCCCCATACATACATAGAGAAATTCCCCGAGATTGGGCTCCAACACAAGTCTGAAACTTTGGAAGACTAAATCTCTGGTCCCAGCGATCGACTCAGGTTGGATCCTGCCACGTTATCCTGGGACACATATATTTGCCTTCATTCGTAAAGCAAATCCTGTTCCATCGGGATGAGTAAGAAATGGCAGAAAAGTAATGCTGGATATTTCTTTGACCTGCGCATCAATTTTGACATGACTTTAAACGGAACAACCAAAGGAAGGCTGCTGCCTGCTGCAATAAAGTTGTGATTTGTGCAATCGTTGCATGAAATGTTGCCGTTGCAAGTATCGCTGCGTAACGTTGGACTTCTAGAATTTGGGGGTAGCCTTCTCAAGTTTGGTACCTCAGCTGTGAGAGGATGTCCTTTCGCTAGTCACATTGATTAGATTTTTGGTGAAAAAATTTTCTTCTGTCGGGCGTTTAATTAGGGAGTTATATATCACAGTAGAAAAGAGCTGTATTGATGTTGACACTGATAAATTGTGCTCCCGCGTTCTTTCCTTTTAAAAATAAAACGTAATAAACATAATTAAAACGTACTGTAGCAGAGAGCAAATGCACTGCAAAGTGGACGTACTGCCTGAAAAAAAAAATCCATGTGTTTTAGTTCCAATAATGGAACTTGGTTTCTATGGAGATCCTCAGCCATCCATAGTTGTCCCAATGGTGTTTTCTCAAGAGGCAACTGGACTTTCTGGTTTTTCTTTGAAGACCTTTCAAGAAACTTCTTCAGACTTGTGATTGACTGAACTGTCTGCCTCTTGAGACCAGACAATAACATTGTTTTTATAGCCTTAATAATTTACAGAAAAATTACTCTTAGAATCTCCTTTCTCCTTTATTGGAAACATACTTCAACCAGGCGGAGAATAGGATACGTACACCCAAGGAAAAGAATTAGAGGTTCTCTATTATAGCAGAAATTTGGAAAAATACGGTATAAATGGTTAGACAGTTCTTGCTGTCTTGAAATGAATGCTACCCATTGGTTTTTCTCAGTTTTCAAATAGAATTTCCATTTAATGTCACTTTCCACGTATTGGAAAGTTTTTCACTCAAGCATAACGCATATAGTACTTCAGGAAAAGTGAATGTCACAATAATATCGCTTTTAGAGTTTTCTTGAGGACGTGGAGACTGATACACAGACTTAGGTTTTGTCCTTCAGCTCCCCAAATTCTTCTGCCAGCATGTTGAGGGATTCTGGAAATTAGAATCCACATGTCTTAAAGTTGCCTATCATCCATCTATCTATCTATCTATCTATCTATCTATCTATCTATCTATCTATCTATCTATCATCTATCATTCATTCATTCATTCATTCATTCATTCATAGGATTCTTATGCCATGATAAATTTATGTACAGTAGGTTCCCTTAATTTTAGAATAAGACGTTTTCCTATATTTTTACCCAAGAAAATTGGAATTCATTGTTGTTTCTTTCTTTACTTTTTTATTTCTTTTTCTTTTTGCATTTTTGACTGACTTTATTTTTT
The DNA here is from genome assembly GCA_029891615.1 of Natrix natrix natrix. Classification (NCBI taxonomy): domain Eukaryota; kingdom Metazoa; phylum Chordata; class Lepidosauria; order Squamata; family Natricidae; genus Natrix; species Natrix natrix. Next base: position 1,651,135 of record JAKRSK010008491.1, on the reverse strand, counting down.
CTTTTGTTTTTCTTCTTGCCTGTTTGCTTACTTTTTTTTTTTTTGAAATTCAAGAAACATAAAAATGAAGATAAATGTCGAATTGTTTGACACGTTTTATATACTTCCTTGGAAAAAAGTTCCACTGCGTTTAACATAAATGGGGGAGGGGGAGATGTTAAATAATGAACCAGCATTCTTTAATGAAAGAAAACAAACTTTAAGCATTTGGTGCTCTTTAGAAAGTTAGAAAGACGTGGTGGCTCAGTGGCTAAGATGCTAAGCTTGTCGATCAGGAAGGTCGGCAGTTTGGTGGTTCGAATCCCTAGCGCCGCGTAACGGAGTGAGCTCCCATTACTTGTTCCAGCTTCTGCCAAACTGGTAGTTCGAAAGCACGTAAAAACGCAAGTAAAAAAATAGGGACCACCTTTGGTGGGAAGGGAACACTGTTCCATGCATCTTCGGCGTTTAGTCATGCTGGCCACATGACCACAGAGACGTCTTCGGACAGCGCTGGCTCTTCAGCTTTGAAACGAAGATGAGCACCGCCCCCTAGAGTCGGGAACAACTAGCACATATGTGCAAGGGGAACCTTTACCATTATACAAATGAAGATAAGTGTAGAATTGTATGACATGTTTTATATACCTTCTTGGAAAACGTTCCACTGAGTTTAACACAATTTGGGTTGGGGGAAGATGTTAAATAATGAACCAGTATTCTTTAATGAAAGAAAACAAACTTTAAACGTTTGGTGCTCGTTAAAAAACAGAAAATATTTCTTTGGATAGAGAACTGTTGTTTTCAGGGGGTGGGGGGGAAGGAAAAAAATATAAGATGATTTATAGACTCTTACTTTTTAATAGAGTAAATGGTAGTATTTGAAAACAGGAAAGAGAAAACAGTTGCTGTTAAGTGTTATATGGCTTTTTTATATGGCCAGAATATACTTGGCAGAGAAGAACTAAAGTGAATTATTTATTGAAGTTACTAAGCTTAATATAAAATCTTGTCTCTAAAAACAGTTTTGATTTTAACAGCTAGAGCTTATATTTCTCAAAGTGAAAAACGTTCAAACATTTGCTCCCTTTTTGTTCCCTGAAACTTTGGAAGATTGCAGCTAACACAAAGCTGTGTCCTGTTGGCGCAGTATATCGCAGGCAAACTCTGCCCACAGCCTGGAGTTTGATCCTGATGAGGCTCAAGGTTGACTCAGCCTTCCATCCTTCCGAGGTGGGTAAAATGAGGACCCAGATTGTTGGGGGCAATAGGCTGACTCTCTAAACCGCTTAGAGAGGGCTGTAAAAGCACTGCAAAGTGGTATATAAGTCTCAGTGCTATTGCTATTGTGTTGTAAGAGCCGATGTAAGTAAGGTAATCTGATGTAGATCATAGCTGCCAGATCAGAGAAGTTCCTTCTATTGATTGGTGTGATGAAGATTGTTTTGAAACTTAAAACATGGAAGCACTTTGGCAAAAGTAATTTGGGCCTAATAGAATTTCTGACTAAATTCTTCTTCTTCTTCTTCTTCTTCTTCTTCTTCTTCTTCTTCTTCTTCTTCTTCTTCTTCTTCTTCTTCTTCTTCTTCTTCTTCTTCTTCTTCTTCTTCTTCTTCTTCTTCTTCTCCTTCTCCTCCTCCTCCTCCTCCTCCTCTTCTCCTCCTCCTCCTCCTCCTCCTCCTCCTCCTCCTCCTCCTCCTCCTCTGATTAAAAAACAAGCTGGCAACGGCAGTGGTGACTGGAGAACCGGTTCGGGGGTATGGCCAGCCTGCCATCTCTACCGGCGACCCAGTCCCAATTTCCACTACCGATTCACCCAAACTGGTGCGAACCGATAGCAACCCACCTCTGCCTTGTATGATATAGTATCCCAAGACATGAAATATATCAGCGTTCTTTAAAAACCACATTCTTATAGAAATGCAAGACAAAGTTAACCTCGACCTAAAAGGGCAAAAATAAAAACTAGATTTGTTTTTGAGAGGTGGGATTCCAAATATTGGGAATGATAGAAAAATATTAGACGCCTGGAGGAATGTAACGGAAGCTCTCGGTGGAGGTCCGAGCTGGCTGACTGCCCCAGTGATGAGGTGCTATTCTATGATGGCATTTTCATAAAGTGAGCAAACTATATCCAGCGTGATTAGATGTCTCGGCTTGTACTGCAAAGATAATTATCGCTTGAGAAAGTCTCATCTTGCTGCACTGGCAGGAAACTTGGGTCTCTGCCAGATGAGACAGGAACACCAATTCCCAGGATTCTTCCGAACAAGGGGACGCTTTCTGTATTTTGGAAGACTACGCCTAATTGTTTAATTAATCACGTAAACATTTATACTTAGCTCTTCAGCTGTAAAAGTTTCAGGCAGGGTTTATAGATTTATCAGGGAGGCAGTAACTGTTCCCAGGCTTACGGCCTTAAGAGACACAACACGAAAGGGGGAAAAAAAAGGCACAGTCTGGACAAAGGAAGTCAAAATATTTATGCATCAATTCTTAAGAAACCTGTTCTGACCGAGGCTTTCCAAGTGCATGAAGCAAACTCCTTGTCCCAACAAAAAACCGCTTTTATTAATTCACTGTGAATTCTCCTCATTCACATCCGGCAATGTCTTTCAAGGGAGGATTTACAATCACAGACCTTATCTGGCTTGGAGAGCTGCCAGGCTGATATCTGCCAAACTTGGCAAGGAGTCTCGGAGAGTCACGAACCAATGAAGCAAACTAATTGTCTCCTGCAAACTCCACTCCCCTTTCGCTCCTCTTTTATTTCCTCTGGGAGGGGCCATTCATCGTCCGCCAGTGGCCTTACTCCCAAGTCGACCCCTGTTCTTTAGCTGTTCCCTTTGTCTGGCAACTCTGCGCATGCGCACACTGGGAACAGGCTCCAGCTGTTCGTCTGCCTCACTGATGTCTGACTCCAAGGGTAGCTGATAATTGGCATACGGCCCTGGCCCCCTCTCTGCCTCCGACACAGAGCCCTCGTCAGAGCCTTCCCCAGACTCTAGGATTGGCCCATGTTCCTCCCCATCCTCCTCTCTGCCCCTCATCACTCAGGGAATGAGTGAACTCATGGGGTGGCTCTGTTATTATTAACATCCTATAGTTAAGGCACTGGGCTTGTCAACAGGAAGACCTAAGTGTTGTATGACGGGGTGAGCTCCCATTCGTTTCTCCGGCTCCTGCCCACCTAGCTGTTTGAAAGCATGCAAATGCAAGTAGATAATAGGTACCACTTTGGTGGGAAGGTAATAGCATTCCGTGTGCTGGCTACATGACCATGGAAACTATCTTTGGACAAGGCTGGCTCTCTTGGCTAGTAAATGGAGATGAACACTGCCCCCTAGAGTTGGACAGGAAACACTTACCTTTTATTTTTATTTTTTATATATATTTTATTTTGTTTGTACAAACTTCACATCTTTGCAACACATTACATTTTTTTACATATCTGTTGTGATTCTTTTATCTATACAAATAAATCTTTTATAACTATAACTTTCCATATTTGTGCATTTACATTATTTCATACATTTTTTTTCTTTCTAGATATAATATTCTGTATATTCTATATAAAACCGTTTTTAGTACATTTAAGTCGTTTTGTATAATATTTATTTGGTATAGTCTATCTCATATTTCTAACTTTTAATCATTTTCCGGTTTTGTAGTTGTCTATTGATTTGTTGATCTTTCTTCCTTTCTTTTTCGCTTTCCTGCTTCCCCCCCCCTTTCCTCTAGCCAATTGTACAATAATTCCCATACGGAGTAGTATTCAGATTCCTCTTTCTCTTTTAGTTCTTTCGTGAGCCTATCCATCTCTGCACGTTCCAATATTTTTTTAATTACTTTTTCTTCTGTTGGTGTATAATTATTTTTCCAGTTTTGAGCGAATGTAATTCTCGCTCCCGTAATTATGTGTAGAATTAAGTATCTAATATTTTTTTCATAATTTCCTTTTATAATCCCTAACAAAAATAATTCAGGTTTTAGTGCAATTTGATGTTTAGTAATCTCCTCTAGCCAATCTTTTGTTTTTTTCCAATACTTTTTCGCAGCTGTGCACGTCCACCACATATGGTAGTATGTTCCATGTTGTTGGTTCCATTTCCAACAGATAGGTGAACACTCCGGGAACATTTTCACAATTCTCGCTGGTGGAAGGTGCCATCTGTAGAACATTTTGTACATGTTCTCTCTATATGCCGTTACCATTGTTAATTTGTAATTTTTTCCCCAAATTTTTTCCCATTCCGCCAATTCTATACCATACCCAAAATTTATCATCCATTTTATCATCGTTTCTTTCGCAGTTCCTTCTTCTATTTTGAATTTTAATAAATAGTGATATATTTTTTTAATCAATTTTTCTTCGGTTCCCTGTAGAATTTTATCCAGCTCTTGCGGCTCCTTATAAAATCCATCCCTTTCCCTGTCTTTTTTAGACCTTGCCTGTATTTGTAAATAGGGCCACCAGCCAATTACCTATTCCCTCGTCTTTCAATTCTTGCCTTGTTTTTTAGTCATTCTTGGTTGTCTAATATATCTTTATATCTTATTATCTTGTTTATGTCCAATACGTTCGGGTATATCAGAGCTTCCACGGTGGATAGCCAGATTGGGATTTTGTTGTAGAGGAAACACTTACCTTTTAAATAAATAAATACATTCTCATTTATTGATTGATTTATTAAATTTGTATGCCACCAATCTCACTGTCAAGCAACTCCGGGTAGCTTCCAATACCCATAACTAACAAAATAAAACAATTAAAGGATTAAAACATGAAAACATTGAGCATTACAGCATTAAAATTAATTTTAAAACCGATTTTTTTAAAAAAAATGAAAGAAGGCATAGTGATGGAGATGAGAGCTTCTGCTAATCTAGTAGTCACCTCTAAAACGTGATGGTCCCATTGGGGTCCCAAGCCAGTTGGCAGACTTCTGCTTTTGGAGTGCTTACATACTTTTAAAATAATTATTGCAAAATGATTGTTTTACAGGTAGTCCCTGACTTAAAACAGTTCGTCTATTGACCGTTCAAAGTGACAACGGCACTGAAAAAAGTGACATGATCATTTTTCATACTTACGACTGTTGCAGTATCCCCATGGCCACATGATTTACATTCAGGTGCTTGGCAACTGTCTCACACTTATGACGGTCACAGTGTCCTGGGGGCACGTGATCCCCTTTTGCGACCTCCTGACCAGCAAAATCCATGGGGAAACCAGATTCATTTAACAACCGTGTTATTCATTTAACGGCTGCAGTGATTCACTTAACAAATGCGGCAAGGAAAGTTGTAAAATGGGGCAAAACTCACTGAACGAATTTCTCACCTAGCAACATAAGTTCTGGGCTCAATTGTGGTCATAGGTTGAGGACTGCCTGTATTTATTTTATGGCTTTATTGGAGCGTTGTACACCCCTCAGAGTAACTTTTGGTGAGGTGGGAGAATTGTGTATATTTGATGAATGAGGGGAGGGCGGAAGGAAGAAGAAGGAGGGAGAGATGGAAGGAGAGAAGAAAGGAAGAAAGAAGGGAAGGGAGGGAGGGAGAGAGGAAGGAAGAAGGGAGGGAGAGATGAAAGGAGGGAAGGAGGGAAGAAGTAGGGAAGGGAGGGAGGTAGGGAAGGAAGGAAGGAAGGAGGGAGAGATGGAAGGAAGGCGGGAAGGAAGGAGGGGAGAGGAAGGAAGAAAGAAGAGGGAGGGAAGGAAGAAGTGAGAGAATGGAAGGAAGGAGGGAGGAAGAAGAAAAGGAAGAAGAAGGAGGGGAAGAAGATGGAAGGAAGGAAGAAGGGAAGGAGGGAAGAAAGGAAGGAAGAAGGGAGGGAAGGAAGGAAGAATGGAAGGAAGGAGGGAGGGGAGGAAGGTAGGAAGGAAGAAAGATGGGAGGGAGGGAAGTAAGAATGGAAGGAAGGAGGGAGGAAGAAGGGAAGGAAGAAGGGAGGGAGAGATGGAAGAAAGGAGGGAAGTAAGGAAGAAAGAAGGGAGGGAGGAAAGGAAGGAAGAAGAGAGGGAGGGAAGGAAGAAAGGAGGAAGGAAGGGAAGGAGGGAGGGAGGAAGGAGGGTACTTTCAGAAATTAGATGCCACAATAGGGCAGATCAAGCTCCCATTGATCAAAAGTTGCATTTGTAAGCTTGTTTCCGTCCTCCTTCTTGAACTGGACCACAACAGGGACCAAATTCTCCAACTTTCTGAAAAGTGTGGATCTACCACCATAATTACAGCACCAGCCTTCCTCACCCTACATTCCCCACCCCACGAGAAGTCTGTATGACCCAACCCCATTTCACGCAGTCTCCTTCGGCGACTTCCACTCCTCCGTCCTTCCCAGGGGTAGAGTAGAGACCCTCCAGCCAAGAACATTTCCACGAGATCCCTCACACTTTTGACCATCTGAAGTTCTAAGAAGTCCCACCCTCCCCTCTCTCATTTTCCAGCCAACGTTTGGCCGTGCGTTTCTCCTTTTGAAGAAACTCTTTTGGCAAGTCACAAACAGAACAACGTTCCCCCTCCACACACACACACACACACACACACACAACACAAGCAACAAAACCTGCATTGCACACCAGAGTGTTCCAGTTAGCGGAAGGCTGGCTTGAGATGAGATCTCTGTCGAGAGATTTGTGAGCCAAAGGGACGATTGTAAAATGTGGTCTCGATGCAGGGACCAAGGGCCCGAAGATGCTCAAAAGAGTTATTTGTGTTCATCTTATATTATTTGGGGGTGGGGAGGGAGGAGGAAGAGAGAGAGGGGAGAGGATAAATTCCCAAGAGTTTTCCGGCACTTGGAAGAATAAGCAGTGCTCCCCTAAGCGCCTCACTTTCACCACCTCTTCTACATCTGCAAAAAAATAAAGAAAAATAAAACCCCACAAAACACCGAAGGGAGTTTTGCGTTTGGAAGCAGAGGCAGAGTCCAGAGATATGCCTGCCAGAGGGGAGAGAGAGAGAAAAAAGAGGGGAGAGGGACAGGCAGCTAGAGCCTTTGGGGGGTTTATAGCAAGTGGGGGGGGAGAGAAGAGAAAACCCTGAATTGTGGAGCTGCTGTGCAGTGCTCCTCTTCCCCTGCATCCTGCTTCCTCTCTCTCTCTCTCTCCAGAGCCATCGCTTGTACTGTTTAAGGATGCTCCGGATGGCAGGCTGAAGCGACGCAGGGATCACCTGGAACTTTTTCCTGGAAGATGCTTTCCAGTGCTCTGGTGGAGCGCCGGGAGAAATCACCCCTGCCTTTTAAGCTATGGGGAGGAGGGCTCCTAAAGCGGGGCCCGGTAGGAGAGTAAACGTGTGTGTGTGTGTGTGTGTGTTGGGGGGGGGGTTAAACGCCACAGTACAGCAGCCTGGCTAGTGAGAGAGAGAGAGAGAGAGAGCGAGGGAGCCCGTTCTTTGCTGGTGTGTCTGCTCTTCTTTGATTTCTTCCCAAACCTTTGCCTTATCCTCCCTCCCTGGTGGATTGCCTTGAAAATCGTCACAGGCTCCGGAGAGACCCTTCCCAGGATGGATTGCCTGTGTATTGTGACTACTAAGGTAGGAAGCTGCACTTAGGGTGGTTTGGAGGGGAGGGGGGAAATGGGGGTCTTTGCTGGCTTTTTTCTGTGGAATTTTCACAGGGGGGGGGGAGGTTCTGGCTCTCTCGGAGGGTTGGATGACAGCGTGAACTCCATCGTGCAGGTTTGGGCTGGGGGGGGGGGTGATGAAGTATCTCTCTGCCTCTCTCTTTGGCTCTCTGTATCTCTCTCTCTCTCTCTCTCTCTCCTGGATCATAAAAGAATGGCCTTCTCTCTCTTTCTGTCCCTCTCTCTCTTTCTCTCTCTCTGTTTCTGTCTCTCCCCCTCTCTCTTCCTCTCTTTCTCCCTTCCTCCCCCCCTCTCCCCCTGTCTCTCTTCCTCTCTCTCTTCCTCTCTCTCTCCCTCCCTCTCTGTTTCTCCCTCCCTCCTTCTCTCTCTTCCTCTCTCTGTCTCTCCCTCTCTCTTTCTCCCTCCCTCCCTCCTTCTCTCTCTGTCTCTCCCTCCCTCTTTCTCCCTCTCTTTCTCCCTCCCTCTCCTCCCTCTCTCTGTCTCTCTTCCTCCCTCTCTCTTTCTCCCTCCCTCCTTCTCTCTCTTCCTCTCTCTCTCTGTCTCTCCCTCTCTCTTTCTCCCTCCCTCCCCCCTCCCTTCTCTTCCTCTCTCCCTCTCTCCCTGTCTCTCTTCTCTCTCTCTCCCTCTCTCCCTGTCTCTTTCTCTCTCTCTCTCTCTCTCCCTCTCGCTCTCATCCTCTCTCTTTCTCCCTCCCTCCCCCCTCTTTTCCTCTCTCTTCCTCTCCCTCCCTCCCTCTCTGTTTTGTGTGTTGTTGCATGCTTGCATTTTAATATATTTTAGGTTTTGCACAATTGCCTCTATTAATAAATCAGGTCCTGGGGTAAAAAAGAAACAATCTCCCCCCTCCCCCAGTTAAGGCAAGATACCTTCGTCGTATGCTTGAGCTGATTTTGAATGCAATCCTTCATGGCTTTTTGCCAGTTTTTGCTTCGAACTCTTGAGTCCTGGGTACACCTTTTGTTCTTCCCCTTAAAAAGCCAATCGTGTGGAGTTTTGATAAGAGCAGGGTTTCTGATTGGAGAATTCAGAGTTTTGGTGGGGGATTGGGAAGGGGGGGGGCGCACGGAACAGCATCTTAGTTTTTTTTTTTTTAAAGGAGTCTTAGAATTGGAAAGCAGCTGAATTGCAATACATGGGGAAAAACAGATTTTATCGACACAGGATGGGGATTCGTGACGCAAAGTTAGGACTTTGGTAATTTTTCAAAAACAATCAATTTTTAAGGCAGTTCCCCCTCACCCCCACCCCCTGTAAAATGGAGATGGCCTCTTGGGCCCATTTTTCCAGTTCCTTGAATCCAGTTCCATGAAGTTGTAGAATGCTCCAACACTGGAAGTTTTAAAGAAGAGATTGGATGTCCATTGGTCTGAAGTGGTGTAGGGTTCCCTGCCTAAGCAGGGGGTTGGACTAGAAGACCTCCAAGGTCCCTTCCAACTCTGCTATTCTGTTTTCTGTTTTCCCAATCAAGGAAGGATAAGAGTGCCAAACTGGAGAAACTTTTCAATTTACCTGGCAAGGCCCTTCTTAATTTTTTTCACATGGTTTCTGGATCACTAATGTTCTGGTGTTCCCAGCAGAAGTGAGTTTCTACCGGTTTGCACTGGTTCGGATAGACCGATAGTGGTAATTTGTCCTGGGTTGCAGTCCCGCCTGGACTACTGTAATGCTCTCTACATGGGGCTCCCATTGAGATGCACCCGGAGACTGCAACTGGTCCAGAATGCGGCCGCGCGGGCAATCATGGGGAGAACGAGGTTCTCCCATGTAACACCACTCCTGCGCGAGCTGCACTGGCTCCCTGTGGTCTACCGGGTGCGCTTCAAGGTGTTAGTTACCATCTTTAAAGCGCTCCATGGCACAGGACCTAGTTACTTGTGGGATCGCATTCTGCCCCATACATCCCTGCGGCCAATTCACTCTCACAGAGAGGGACTCCTCCGGGTGCCGTCCGCCAGGCATTGTCAGAGGGCGGCGCCCAGGAGTAGGGCCTTCTCTGTGATGGGCCCAGCCCTCTGGAATGACCTCCCCCCAGATATCAGGATAACGACCGATCTCCGCTCCTTCCGCACGAAACTCAAGACCCACCTGTTCCAACTAGCCAGCCTGGCTTAATTAGAACCTCTAACCTCCCTGGCAATTTTAATACTGTAAATGTAAATTTTGGGTTTTTAAATTGTTTTAACTGTCTTAACCTATGGCTATTCATTTTAACTTAGTGGCTTGCACTTGCATTTGTATTGTTAAACATTGATGTTACCTCCTCCATGCCACACTTGTATATTTGATTTGATTGTACGTCGCCCCGAGTCCCTTTGCGGAGGGGGGGCGACTGATAAGTCGAATAAAATAAATAAAATAAATAAATAAACTGGCAGCGACCCAGGCTGGCCACGCCCCCGAACCTGTTCCCTGGTCTCCTCTGTCATTGCCGGCATGTTATTTATTAGTTTTTCACCGTCTTTGCGCACGCACAGAACAATTTGCAGTGAACTGCGCATGCGCATGCGCGAAGCGGTACCAACGCAGGTAGCAACCCATCCCTGGTTCCCAGGAATCACAACGCCCATAATCCTTTTTTTTTTAAAAAAATGTGGCTAGCCAATTCCTTATTACAACTTTTTTTTTCCTTAACAAAAGATTCTCTCAATTAAACAAAAATCCTCAAACGGGTTTAGCAGCAAGGTTGCAAATCCTTGAAAGAGATCATGGAGATGCTACTATATTTGCAAGACGCCGTATGAAAACTCTTGCTCATCACTGGTTCAAATCATATTCATGCTGGAAGCAAGGAAGCCCAAACAAAAATGAGAAAGTTGTGTATAGTTCAGAAAAAGAACAGTATGACAGGAATTCTTACCGTCACCCAAAACACAAATTAAACATGAGCAGAAAGCTTCAGAAATACCTGTCTTGAGCTACTGTTTCCTTTGTAAATCTTCTGGGGTAGGGTATTATTATTATTATTATTATTATTATTATTATTATTATTATTATTATTATTATTATTATTATTATTATTATTATTATACGATTGTATCACAGGGGCCAGTTGTTTCGCCGGATTTGGCATTGATTACTAGTCGGGCCCCACCCAGGGGCCTAGGACGTCGTAACGTATTTTCGTAATATACATGCGGATCCAAGCAGTGCGGCCTTTTGCATTTGACTGATGGTGATTTTGTCAATTTTTAACTGTTTTAAATGTAATTCCAGTGCTTTTGGAATAGCACCCAGTGTGCCGATTACCACTGGAATTACCACTGCTGGTTTGTGCCATAATCATTGAATTTCAATTTTTAAGTCCTGGTATTTCGCGATTTTTTCATGTTCCATTATTATTATTAGCATCAGCATCATCATCATCATCAACATCAACATCAACATCAAGATCATCATCATTTTGGATACTTTGTAAAACATCACATATATAACAGGATTGTTATCATCCTCACCAAGTCAGTTTGAGGGGATTGTTGCAAATCCCGTGCTACCTGTTTACTAGTACCATGTTTTCCCTAAAATAAGACAGGGTCTTATTTTCTTTTGACACCCCCCCCCCGAAATAAGAACTTGGCCTTATTTTCAGGGAGGTCTTATTATTTTTGAGGTGCAGGAGGCGCCGAGCATGGACACCTCATGGCTGCTGCTGTATTGCAATATTTTCAGGGGAGGGCTTATTTTTGAGGGAGGGCTTATTTTTGGGGGGGCAGGGTTTATTTTAGTGCATGTACTCAAAAGCCTGCTTGGACTTGTTATCGGGGGAGGTCTTATTTTTGGGGAAACGGGGTATTTTATATCATCTTTCAGTCTTGTCCTTAGGAGAGTTCATCAAAAGTAAGACTTTCCACTCTTGCCAAAGCTCTAAATGATGGCAGAAGTCGGCTTTCATCTTGGATCCCAAACAATTCAATTTGCTTTTTTGGCTTCTGCAGGATAGTTCCTTGCTTCTAGCCATCACAGTGCTAAAGGAGGGGGGGGGGATATTTACGCGAACGTAACTAGCATGTCCAGTCAGAAATCTGCTAACTCTTCTCAGCACTGCCAAAGAAACAAGCTACTCTTTGAAGACGGGGGGAAAAATGCCTCAGTCTCTTTTAGCTGTGGGAACTTCCGCAGTAGAAACAGCAGATAATAATCTGCCCGGTGTAAGGTTTTGTAGCGCACAGATTATGTAATGTACAACCTTGCCGTTATTGGAATCATGCCTTGACTTAAGATGAGTTTACTCCAAAGCTGCAATTACAAGTTCCGCTTAAAGCATGTTTAAGTGAGAGATGGAAGAGGAGGGAGGAGGGGTTAGAAGAAAAGATGACAAGACACAGAGAATGATGGACATACGCCGAAGGAAGGAAGAGCAGAAAGATGGCCTTTGGTGCAGGTTGTTTATTGATGCTAAAGGCATTTCCCAGTATTCTTTCACGGCCTTAGATGTTGCCTGGATGCATGGAGGTTTTCTTACCATTTTAACACAACATAATGGGTCAAGAACGGTTGCTGGAATTGGGTTTTGGAATTGGAATTGTCTAGTTTAATGAAAAGAAGGACTAGGGGTGACATGATAGCAGTCTTCCAACATCTAAAGGGTTGCCACAAAGAAGAGGGGGGGGGCATCCTATTCTCCAAAGCACCTGAAAGCAGGACCAGAAGCAAAGGATGGAAACCTATCAAGGAGAAAACCAACTTAGAATTTAAGAGAAATTTCCTGACAGTTAGAACAATTAATCAGTGGAATGACTTGCTCCCAGAACTTGTGAATGCCCCAACACTGGGATTTTTAAAGAAAAGATTGAACAACCATGTGTCTGAAATGGTTTAGGGTTTCCTGCTTAAGCAGGAGGTTGGACTTGAAGACCTCTGAGGTTCTTTCCAACTGTATTCTGTAAGCGAGGCTAGTCAACTTCCCGTCTGAAGGTTGAACTGCAGAGAGTTTTGTATAATTGATTATTGCTTCTTGATTCTTGTATGATCTTGAAAGAACTTGTGATTGTACCTGCATAAGCTGCTTGGGTTGGTTAGGTTTAATTGTTGATTGATGTGGCGTGTTTGTCTACCGTTGGTTTTTTGGGGTGAATGCAACCTGTTGCGTGAATTTTTATCCAGGGTATCTACAAACCCAAGATACGGATTGATTCAGTAAGCGCTAAGGGTTATTGTTGTTAATTGCAAGTCGTGTCTGACCCATCGTGATCCCATGGACAATGTTCCTCCAGGCCTTCCTGTCCTCTACCAACCTCTGGAGTCCTTTTAAGCTCACACCGACTCCATCCAGCCACTTCATCCTCTGTCGTCCCCTTCTTCTTTTGCCCTCAATCTTTCCCAGCATGAGGCTCTTCTCCAGGGAGTCCTTCCTTCTCATTAGGTGGCCAAAGTATTTGAGTTTCCTCTTCAGGATCTGGCCTTCTAAAGAGCAGTCAGGATTGATCTCCCCTAGGACTGACCGGTTGGATCGCCTTGCAGTCCAAGGGACTCACAGGAGTCTTCTCCAGCACCAGAGTTCAAAGGCCTCCATTCTTTGGCGCTCAGCCTTCCTTAGGGTCCAGCCTTCACAGTCGTACATTGCAACGGAGAAAACCAAAGCCTTGACTATACACACTTTTGTTGGCAGAGTGATGTCTCTGCTTTTTAGTATGCTGTCTAGATTTGCCATATGCCAGAGCACTAAGGGTAGTTGTGAGGAACATGCACAATTGAAGGGAACCAGAGAACATTCTGTTTATCATCTGCAGTATGCCAATGGGGCTGTGGAGCGGATACAAATTCACTTCCAAAAAATTATTAGGCCCGTTCCGGAAGAGACAAATCAATATGGTCTGGAAGAAATCCAGAACATTCCAATGTTTCTTCCCTCATTCGAAGCCCAGAAGAAAAACTTTTGTTTGAGCCCACCCATGGAAGGATTTATACTCCTTGCAGACAGCTGGTCATTTGCATCCTTTTGGAGGGTTGTTGTTGAGGCCACTTGGAGGTTAATCTGTGACCTGAGGGTCACCTGAGCGGTGCAAATGGTTCTTGTAGTCCTGTAGGGATTGGAAGCATTCACCAAACATATCAGAGATGAAGAAGCTTCTTGGATGAGAAGCAAGAAACGTCTTCAAAGAAAAAACAAGAAAGTCCAGGTTGCCTCCTGAAAAAGCACCTTTGGGACAATGTTGACCTGGATGACTGAGAATTTCTACAGACTCACCAATTAATGACGGACAGAGAAGTTGTTTATTACGGTCATCTGCTCTCCAGCACAATTCTTGATTCTGCGAGAGTGGGCCTATTGTTAATGGCTAAAAGAGTGAATTATGGATCTCAAGTCCACAGTTGGATTTTTTTTTTCAATTTTTCAATTTTATTTGATTTCTAGACCGCCCCCTCTCCCCGAAGGGACTCAAAGGGAAATATAGTCTTTAGTGTGGATTCATTAAGTGGCTTTAGCTATTCTCCCCCTCTCTCTCTCTCTCTCTCTCTCTCTCTGTCTCTCTCTCTCTCTCTCTCTCTCTCTCTCTCTCTCTCTCTCTCCTCTCTCTCTTTCTCTCTCTCTGTCTGTCTGTCTCTCTCTCTGTTTCTCTCAATGTGTCTCTCTCTCTGTCTCTCTGTCTCTCTTACTCTCTCTGTCTGTCTCTCTCTCTCTCTTTGTCTGTCTCTCTCTCTCTTTCTCTGTCTCTCTGTCTCTCTCTGTCTCTGTCTCTCTCTCTCTGTGTGTCTCTCTGTCTCTCTGTCTCTCTCTGTCTCTGTCTCTGTGTCTCTCTCCCTCTCTTTGTCTGTCTGTCTGTCTCTCTGTCTCTCTCTCTCTCTGTCTCTCTCTCTGTGTTTCTCTCTGTCTCTCTCTCTCTCTCTCTCTGTCTCTCTCTGTGTTTCTCTCTCTGTCTGTCTGTTTCTCTCTCTCTGTCTGTCTCTCTTTCTCTCTTTGTCTCTCTCTCTTTGTGTGTGTGTCTCTGTCTCTCTCTTTGTCTCTCTCTCTGTCTTTGTCTGTCTTTGTCTCTCTCTGTCTTTGTCTCTCTCTCTCTCTCTGTGTCTCTTTCTGTCTCTCTCTCTCTCTCTTTGTCTGTCTGTCTGTCTGTCTGTCTCTGTCTCTCTCTCTCTCTTTCTCTCTCTCTGTCTGTCTCTGTCTGTCTCTCTGTGTGTGTTTCTCTCTCTGTGTTTCTCTCTGTGTGTTTCTCTCTGTCTGTCTCTCTCTGTCTGTCCCTTCCTCTCTCCCTCCCCCCCTCTCTCTTTCCATACGGATCTGCAGCGTGAGAGATAAATCACACAGTATATCTTATACAGAATAGACAGTTCCCAGCCTTTAGCCCTTAAGGAACCAGCTTGCATTATCCCTGATGGCTTTTTCAGGTCACCAGATAAGCAAGCTGTTTGAAACAGCCTCCCTCTTGATCAGGCCAAATTACAAATATTGATCTGTGTTTTGGAGCTCCGCATTCGAGACATGAAACGTACAAAGGGGATTAGTTCCCACTGTCCCCCGTGAAAAAGGAACCCGGTTTAAATTCATAGAACTACTGTACATATTACCCACACGGAGCTTAGAAAGCCAATTGCATTATGAATTAAGGCTGTACATTTGAATAGAGTACATAAAGATGCACAGGATTTTATTATGATTTTGTCCTCTTTCGTTCTCCCGAGGGCCAAGTACAATAACCCCCTGGGGACCACTCTTAGGCTAGATAATACACCGGAGACCCTTTGAATACTTGAACTGCAAGACAGATGTTAAGAGTAATTGTTAATTTTAGCTTTATTCAAATGCCTAGCCTGAATTTTGTAGTGAAAGAAGTTAGCTCTTCTCCTAGAAAAATGAATTATTTTAGGAAATGTTAAAAGGGCAGAATATTTCCCCTAAAAGGGAGGCAGTAACTAATCTCCCCCACCTTTGTCAATGGGCCATTAAGGCCTGAGCCAGTCTATTCTACATAACGAAGATCTATCCCCTTCAGGCAGAGCCATTTCATTGCCCTTCATTACACCACCCACTACGTTTCAACCAAACTTAGCACACAGGCAACCTACAAAGCTAGCTATGACCTCTGACAGCATCCAATGAGGATGCTCTTCCGGTGCCCCAGGAAGTTCAAAGCCCAGAGATGGCTGGATTAATGGCCGGATGCCCTTCTTGTCACCAATGCGGAGTTATATTCAGCAAGTACATTCTCAACATGCCCAGAGAGGGAAATATCTGCCTAGGATCGAACTCACGGCCTCCTGATTGTGAGGCGAGAGCTTCACCTCTAGGCCACCGTACCACTCAATAATGCAACCACAATGGAAGTTTAAAATAAATAATATCATCTGCAAACAAAAAAAAAATCCCCATAACCAAAGAAATTTAAAAATACGTACTTAAACTAAGGTATCTATGGGAGAACATCTGGAGCAGATGTTGAATCCCATTTGGCAAAGGCACCAAGAAAGAACATCAAAAGATCATCTCAACATCTTTATTTTATTTATTTAAAAGATTTGTTAACTGGTTCATCCTTAAAATACAACTTTGGGTTACTCACAACAACAATAAAAGGCAGAATTGTAAAAAAAAAAAACACCTATAAAAATAATACAGGTAGTTTTCAACTTAAGACCACAATTGAGCTCAAGAATTCTGCCGCTAAACAAAACATTTGCTAAGTGAATTTTGCCCCGTTTTACTACCTTTCTTGCCATGGTTGTTAATTGATTCCTTGCCGTTGTTGAGTTGGCAAAATCTGGCTTCCCCATTGACTTTGCTTTATTTTATTTTATTGGTCAAGCATGTACCAGAGAACAGATATAAGTACAAACATGATTTTGAATACGTGAAATGGATATGAATAAAAAAGAATATTAGGACAGGGACGGTAGGCACGCTGGTGTGCTTATGCAGGCCCCTTACAGACCTCTTAGGAATGGGGTGAGGTCCATGGTAGACAGTTTGAGGTTAAAGTTATGGGGGTTTGAGGATGTAACAACGGAGTCGCGTAGAGCATTCCAGGCATTGACCCCTCTGTTGCTGAAGTCGTATTTTCTGCAATCGGGTTTGGAGCAGTTTACCTTGAGTTTGCGTCTATTGTGTGCTCGCATATTGTTGCGGTTGAAGCTGAAATAGTCATTGACAGGTAGGACATTGTAGTGGATAATTTTGTGTACTACACCTAGGTCAGACTGTAACAGACGATCTAAGCGCCAGAGCTCACTGTAACAGCATTGTCAAAAAGGCATTAAGAATTGTTAACCTAATTTTGTGAAGCTTCTTCTCCAATAATATTATATTGCTAACTAAGGCATACAAAACCTTTGCTAGACCTATTCTCGAATACAGCTCGGCTGCATGGAATCCGCACTGTATATCGGACATTAACACAATTCAGCGAGGCCAGAGGTATTTCATGAGAAGAGTCTTCCACTCCTCTACTCGCAACCGAATACCTTATGCCACCAGGCTCGAAATTTTGGGCTTAGACAACTTAGAACTACACCGCTAAGCCCAAAATTTCGAGCCTGGTGGCATAAGGCATTCGTGCAGATTCCATGCAGCCGAGCTGTATTCGAGAATAGGTCTAGCAAAGGTTTTGTATGCCTTAGTTAGCAATATAATATTATCGGAGAAGAAGCTTCACAAAATTAGGTTAACAACTCTTAATGCCTTTTTGACAATGCTGTTACAGTGAGCTCTGGCGCTTAGATCGTTAGAGATGAGTACTCCAACGTCCTCGACAGAGTGAGGGTCTTCACGAGGTCGCATCCGCCCAGCTTGTATTTGATGTTCTGGTTTTTATTGCCGATGCGTAAGACTAACAGCTTGTTAGAAGGCGACAAAAGGGGATCGTGTAACCCCGAGACACTGCAACCGTCATAAATATGAGTCCGTTTTCGAGCTTCTGAATTTTGATCATGTGACTATGGGGATGCTGCAAGGGTCCAAAGTGTGAAAAATACCGTATAAGAAGCACCACGATTTTGAAGAGGTAAGTAAGGAAAAAAAAAGGGGTTTGTCCTCCCCGGCCCCCAGGAGCACTCTGCGGGCTTCAGCAGGACTGGGGGAAGGCAAAAACGGCCCGATTTTCACCAAAATGGGGGCATTTTTCCTTTTCCCCAGCCCTACTGAAGGCTGCAGAGTGCTGCTGGGGGCTGGGGGAAGGCAAAAACGGCCTGATTTTTATGAAAAACGGCCTGTTTTTTGCCCATTTTTCACAAAAATGGGATACGGGGGCAGGGCTTCAGGAGGCCAAAAATGGCTGGATTCGGTGTATAAACAACATTTCCATGTTTTTTTGGGGGGGGTGGGGGGGTGGAGGTGCGTCTTATACACCCAAAAATACAATAATCATAAGCTACTTTTTCTGTGCCGTTGTAACTCTGAGTGGTCACTAAACAGACTCTTGTAAGTCGAGGGCTACCTGAAATCCTGGCATTAGATTGCTGCACTCTGCAGGCTGATTATTTAGGTAAAAACTCTATCTAGGTTAGGCCGAAACTACCGCTGAGGCCACATGCAGCCTATGGGAATATGAATTGCCCATGCAGGTAGTCCTTGACGTACAAACATTCATTTAGTGACCATTCAAAGTTACGACAGCACTGGAAAAAGTGACTTGGGGTTGTTTTTCGCACTTAACGACCGTCGCTGCAGCCCCATGGCCACGTGATCAAAATTCAGGACACCCCCCCCCCAGCAACAGGCCCGTATTTATGACCGTTGCATCCTCCCCGGGGTCGTGTGATCTGCTTTTACGACCTTCTGACAAGCGAAATCGATGGGGAAGGCAGATTCACTTAACAACCTGGTGACCAACTGCAGTGATCCACTGAACAACGGTGGCAAGAAAAATCATAAAATGGCGGCAAAAACAATTCTCTCGCTCAGCCATGAAAAGTTTGGGCTCAGCGGTGGTCGTAAGTCGAGGATTACCTGTACGCAATGCAGGTCTTTGTGGGGTAAGTACAGAAGCTAGAAATAGAGTAGCAATTGGTATGCTCATCACAGCAAGCATTGATTCAGAAATGGGCTGCCAAGTGCTGAGTCAGCTCAAATTTCTGAAGATATTTTTTTTTCAAAGGCAGTTTTGCTGAAACATTCACCTTATTGTTAACCAAGGTTTGAGGCTGTCAGGCAGAGGATGTGTCTGAGAGAAGACAATAAACCAGCATTTCTCAATCTTGGCCACTTGAAGAAGGGTGGACTTCAACTCCCAGAATTCCCCAGCCAGCATGGAAGGATTTATATTCCTTGCAGACAGCTGGTCATTTGCATTCTTTTTAGAGAGTCGTTGAGACCATTTGGAGCTTTGGCTGGGGAATTCTGGGAGTTGAAGTCCACCCCTCTTCAAGGCAGTGACGTGCGGTGAGGTTTATGGCTGGTGAGGCTGGTGACGTCATCAGGAAGGCGGGGAATGGGACCACGTGTGCTGGAGGCTGAGGCTGCCTCAACCTCCAGCACACGTGATCCCATTCCCCGCCTTCCTGAGCGTGGTCCACCGGCTCGCGCTCCGCAGTCCTCGAAAGCGACTGGGGAACGACGAGAACCTTCCTGCCTCTGCTGGACTTTGCGCGCTCCTCGCGACCGCATGAAATCCAGCAGAGGCAGGAAGGTTCTCGTCGTTCCCCAGTCACTTTCGTGCCTTCGTCATCCGGGAGCGCTGACAACATTTCTGCCTCCGCAGCTCCCGGGCGCGGCCGGACGGATGTATATAATATTATAATTATATATAATTATTTCATGAAGAGAGGTGAGGCTCTGCCTCCCCTGCCTCCTCTGACCGCACGTCCCTGCTTCAAGGGGCTAAGATTGGAAAAACACTGCAATAAATCATTTCTTCTCTATGGTCCTCC
Source organism: Natrix natrix natrix (assembly GCA_029891615.1). NCBI lineage: Eukaryota > Metazoa > Chordata > Lepidosauria > Squamata > Natricidae > Natrix > Natrix natrix. The sequence continues at coordinate 1,631,774 of JAKRSK010008491.1, read as the reverse complement.
TGTTCAGGCTGTGTCTTCACAAACTTCACACTAGCTGGTTCTTTTCCCCCCCTTTTTGTCCCACGCAATCAACAACAAAGAAGGATGGAAGGATTTATGTTCTTTGCACTTATCTGGCCATTAGCCCTCTGAGGGCCAGTCATTACCTGTCTGAAAGTTGTTGAGGCCACTGGGGGCGGGGGTTGCCTGCAGACCAGATGACCGCAAAGAATAAAAATCCTTCCCTCCTCCACCATTCAGCCAGAACTGAAGTAGCTTCTTGGAGGAGAAGTGAAAGATCTTCAAGGAGGAAACCCCCAACCACCCCCAAGAAATTTGAGTTGACTCTTGAAAAAAAATCTATTGGACTCTGCTTAAGAAGAATGAAATAGTCTGCTGCTTTCCCAGACCCATTCCTGCTTCTTATAGTAAGAAATACTATATATTTCGGTGTAGCTGGAGAGATAAATCCAATCAATATTGTTTCTTATGAGATGAGAATGAAACAAAGTGAAAGTGTGAAAGTGTCTTATTTCAAACAGTATCTGCATGGTGATCAGCCAATCAATAGCCACCGTTCCTTCCAAAAACAAAACAATGAAATCACCCATAAAGTGCAGGTTGGTTCTCAGTTCTCAGATAGCCTAGTTTGCATTACTGCAATACATCTTCTTCTCCCATATTGTCTATTAAAGGCTTCCTCTGCTTGGATATTCAGATCGTTTACTTGTCCTGTTCTTTTCATCTCTCATTTTTCCTTTTCTTCATCACCCGCTAACATATATTCCTAGATCTCTATAGCTCACATATCTCCTAATTTGGAGAAGATTCTTCTCTGGCAACATAGTACTGCAAACTAAGGCATACAAAACCTTTGCCAGACCAATTCTCGAATACAGCTCGTCTGTCTGGAATCCACACTGTATATCGGGCATTAATATGACTGAGCGAGTCCAGAGGTATTTCACGAGAAGAGTCCTCCACGCTTCTGCTCACAACAGAATACCTTATGCTACGAGCTTGAACTTTTGGGCTTAGACAACTTAGAACTACGCCGCCTATGGTCTGACCTATGCATAGTACATAAAATACCTGCTACAACATCCTATCTGTCAATGACTACGTCAGCTTCAACCTCAACAATACACAGGCAAACAATAGATACAAACTCGCTCGATTGCCGAAAATGCGACTTCAGCCACAGAGTGGTCAACGCCTGGTATGCTCTACCTGACTCCGTTGTTACATCCTCAAACCCCCCACAGCTTCAACCTCAAACTGTCTACCGTGGACCTCACCCCATTCCTAAGAGGTCCGTAAAGGGGGCGTGCATAAGCGTACCAGCGTACCTATCGTCCCTGTTCTACTGTCCCCATTTATTTGTATTCCTTTTCTTTGCTGATGTCCATGTTCATACTTATACCTGTTATCTTGTACATACTTGACAAACCAACCAAACAAACAAACAACAAACACACACACACAAATAAATCCTATGGAAGCGAATATTTGTAGCTCAATATTGAACTGTGAGGTCCTTGATGCTCTCCGAGCTTGATTGTTTTCTTGCAGACATTTCGTTACACAACTAGATAACATCATCTGTGCTAGAAAGGGGTGGGGTTTACTCTGACAAGGTTGATGGGAATGTTTTTGGGTGGTTCTTTGATTAGGCTGTTCTTTGCTGAGTTAGTAGCTCCTTGAGTGGGAGCATTGTTTACTACTTATCTGGGTGTTGAGTGCTGGTCAGAAATGTGGTAGTTCTTTGGTTGCAGACACTTTGTTATCCAAACTAGATAACATCAGCAGTGCTAGAAGGGTGGGGGGGGGGCGTTGTGGAGAAAGAGGCAGGAGAGAGGAGGGAGAAGGGAGGAAGAGGAGTCCCCTGGTGCTCTCTGAGTTTGGTTGTTTTCTTGCAGACATTTCATTATCCAGCTATGTAACATCATCAGAGCTAGAAATTGGGGTTTGTGGAGGAGGAGGGGGAGGAGGAGGACTGTGGGGTCCTTGGTACTCTCTGAGCTTGGTTGTTTTCTTGCAGACATTTAATTACCCAACTAGGTAACATCATCAGTACTAGAAAGGAGTGGCCTCTGACAAAGTTGATGGGAATGTTCTTGGTTTGTTGTTGTTAGTTGCGAAGTCATGTCTGACCCATCACGACCCAATGCACAATGTTCCTCCAGGCCTTCCAGTCCTCTACCATCCCCCGGAGTCCATTTAAACTCACGCCGACTGCTTTGGTGACTCCATCCAGGCACCTCATTCTCTGCTGTCCCCTTCTTCTTTTCCACTCGATCGTTCCCAGCATGAGGCTCTTCTCCTGTGAGTCCTTCCTTCTCCTTAGGTGGCCAAAGTATTTGAGTTTCCTCTTCAGGATCTGGCCTTCTAAAGAGCAGTCAGGGTTGATCTCCTCTAGGACTGACCGGTTGGATCGCCTTGCAGTCCAAGGGACTCAATGCAGGAGTCTTCTCCAGCACCAGAGTTCAAAAGCCTCCATTCTTTGGCGCTCAGCCTTTCTTATGGTCCAATCTTCACATCAATCCATTGCAACTGGGAAAACCATAGCCTTGACTATACATCCTTTTGTTGGCAGGGTGATGTCTCTGCTTTTTAGTATGCTGTCTAGATTTGCCATAGCTTTCCTCCCCAGAAGCAAGCGCTTTTTAATTTCTTGGCTGCAGTCCCCATCTGCGGTGATCTTGGAGCCCAGGAAAATAAAATCTGTCACTACCTCCAATGTTCTTGGTGGTTTCTTGATTAGGCTGTTGTTAACTGAGTTAGTATTTCCTTGATTGTGGTATTTTTTCCTGCTTAATGATAGTCTCTGCTTATCTGGGTGTTGGGTGTTGGTCAGGAAATGTGGTTGTTTGCTTGCAGACAGTTCATTACCCAGCTAGGGTAAGATCCGGTGTTAATCCATGCTTGTTTACTGCTTAATTGTTGGTCTGATATTAATTAAGGAACTACCTACTCAAACAATTAAGCAGTAAACAACCAGCCAATCAAGGAACTACCCGTGCTTCCCCAAAAATAAGACAGGGTCTTATTTTCTTTTCATTCCCGAAATAAGTGCTTGGCCTTATTTTGGGGGATGTCTTAATATTTTTGAGATGCAGGAGGTGGCAAACGTGGTCACTTCATGGCTGCTGCTGTGTTGCAATATTTGTGGGGAGGGTTTATTTATGAGGGAGGGCTTATTTTAGCTCATGCACTCTAAAGCCTGATTGGGCTTATTATCCGGGGAGGTCTTATTTTCAGGGAAACAGGTTAGTAGCACGGTGGCTCTTCTGTCCCAAGGACCGGCCCGTAGATTTCCACTGCTCTCCTCTCCTCTGTCTTCTGCACAGATCTTTGTTATGTAGAATGAACTGGCTCAGGCCTTAATGGCCCATTGACAAAGGGAGGGGGGTGAGTTTCTGCTTCCTTTTTAGGGGAAATATTCTGCCCTTTTAATATTTCCTAAAAGATCTCGTTTTCCTAGGAGAGGGGTGGGTGCCAACTTCCTACACCACCACATATGATAAACCAGGTATCTGATTCTTCTATTCAGGTAAAGATAAAAGTTCCCCTCGCACATATGTGCTAGTCGTTCCTGACTCTAGGGGGTGGTACTCATCTCTGTTTCAAAACCAAAGAGTCAGCGCTGTCCGAAGACGTCTCCATGGTCATGTGGCCGGCATGACTAAATGCCGAAGGCGCACAGAACGCTGTTACCTTCCCACCAAAGGTGGTTCCTATTTTTCCACTTGCATTTTTTACATGCTTTCGAACTGCTAGGTTGGCAGAAGCTGGGACAAGTCACGGGAGCTCACTCCATTACGCGGCGCTGGGGATTCGAACCGCTGAACTGCCAATTTTTCTGGTCGACAAGCTCAGCGTCTTAACCACTGAGCCACCGTGTCCCCTTCTTCTATTCAGAGGACCCTGTAAATCTCTTTAGAGTCCTTCCACCCAAACTGTAGCATAGAATGGAACAGGAATCTATCGGTAAGATCCATTAGAGAGCTCCCTGAGGCTAAGCTGTTGATTAAAATCTAGACTTATTCCTTCTCGAAGGAGCGATGGCAGGTGGAGCAGCCTAGGAATGAGGTAATTAGGCTGGGAACCGGTGGGAGATGGAATTTCAGATTAGGGGAAATTCTACACATGCATTAAACATGTGTAGAAAGGCACACTGACAGGAATCACAAACTAGTTCGCAATTGCCATGATTCTTATTTCCAAATGCATCAGTAATGGCCATTGTGAGTGAGGCACTAAAGAAACGGTGTCCCATTTTAATCATCTTGAAAAGTGGGAATTTCAGACTGTCAAATGGACTTACTGGGAAACGACACCTTGGCGTGGCCATCTGTATGGTGTCAAGGTTGCTTTTTTGCTTGACACAGCAGTTTGGGGGATGGACGGACATCGTCCCCCTGTTCTGACCCAGCTTCCCAAACACGGCAAATCCTCTGATGTGAACTCAAAAGTTTCCTTTATTAGCCATGCCGGCAGCCCCGGCAAAAAGTTTCTCTCGCAGGCTAACAAGTCCGTTTGGCTGGGAGATGAATACTTGTCTGCCACACCTATTCATTTCTGCCCCCTGCGTTTTATCCCCAGAGCTAGGGTGTGGCTTTGCTAACAGCAGTGGCTCTTCCTTCCCAACGATCAGCCCATAGATTTCCACTGCTCTCCTCTCCTCTGCCTTCTGTGCATTCCGCATGTCAGGCATTGGACCCAGCTATTCCCTCCCTTCCTCATCAGCCACCTCGAGTCCTGGGGTTTTTGACTCTCCAGTGGAGGGCTGACAGATGGCCCAGGCTCCATCCATCTCTCTCTCCCTCTCCCTCTCCCTCTCCCTCTCCCTCTCCCCCTATCTCTCTCTGACAGCTCCATTCCCTCTTCCTTCTCGGAGCTCTCAGGTTGCCTTGATGCTGACCATGACTCCCATGCCTCCTCCTCATCTGATTTGACTGCTGGAGGGCCGGTACCCCCTTTCTTTCCCTTATATTGATAGAATAGGAAGAGGCTATCATTAACAGCCCATCTTCTGTTTGGCTCAGGTGTCTAAATTAAAGCCGCCCCAATGAAGACCTATTTGGCCTCTGCCTGATGAAATCTACTGAGGGGATCGTCATTTCTCAAGGGAACAGGTTCCACAATCAATCTGCTCTTCCCTTCCTTTAAGAAGGAACCTCCTTCTCCGAAAGTGCACTCCAGCTACTGCAGCTGGGCTGCAAGCGACTAGAGAGTCACTAGATGGCAGCAAAGCAATACATACAACACGTTGCCGCCATCTACTGGCCAGTCTCAATTATTGCAGTTCAGGCATTGAAGCCCTATTAATGTGACGGAGAATCTATGGCACATGTGCCCAAAGTGGCACGCAAAGCCATGTCGCCTGGCGCACGGAGCGTTGCCTATTCCTCTTCCGGGTTTCTGGCACGCATGCGTACATGTCGATCAGCTGGAAGAGCTGGTCTTCCGTTTTTCAGCGCGAGCATGCGCGCCGGCCAGCTGATCATCATGCTTCCATGTGCTCCACTAACCTAGCTGGATGGTGCGCATGCGCACGCTGGAAACGAAAAGTTCATTTTCTGGCACGCACATGCTCCCTGGGCAGCTCCTCTTCTGGGTTGTGGCCCAGACGAGTATGTGTGCTCCCTTTTCAGCACTTGGTGCAGAAAACGTTCACCATCACTGCCCTATTCGCACCGTTTTTGGGGTCCTGCATTCACCTAGAGAACAGGGAATGGTGCTGTGGCCTAGAGGTGGCACTCTCGCCTCACAATCAGGGAGGTCGTGAGTTCGATCCTAGGTAGAGGCAGATTTTTCTCTCTCTAGGCACAATGAGAATATATCTGCTGAACAAAACTCCGCAATGGTGACAGGAAGGGCATCTGGCCAGAAAGCACTCTGCTAGCTCCCTTCAGTTGCCCAGACTCCACCCCGCCATGGGAGTATCATGAAATGATGATGATGATTCACATAGAGAAGAGAAAACACTATTTTTGTCATATCTTTGAAACAGATGTACTCATAATGTTGTCATTACCCCGGTCTTTTGCTTTCAAGTCTAAATACTATTTTCTTAGTCAATGCCCACTGGTAACGTACCTTTCATTGCCTATCTTCCAATACTTTTGAGTGCTTAAAGTACTGTATGGGGACCGGAAGGAGTCAAAGAACTGATTGATAAATGAAAAATAAGTTGGACTTCTTACTTTTATTGGATATTCTATAGGCAAATATTGTATTTGATTATCAAAGTCCTGAGTCACTTGTGACTCACGCTGAGCTCCTTATTTTTTCACTGTTTTTTTGTTTGTTGTTGCCAACCCAGGTTTTCCAATCTTCAGCTTCTCTTGTCTCCTTTTCCATGTTATCCAACTGAGTTGGGTTGACATCTACAATTTTGTTTAAATTCCTCGTGCAACGAATGGCCACAGAAAGGAAATGGCAGTGAGGGTTAAATGAGGACAAGAACAGGGAAGAGGAAAGAAAAGGAAACGGAGGAGCAAAACATCAAAAATAGGAGGCTGTGGCCAAAAAGAGGAAAAATGTATTTGGTATTATGAAGATGTGCAAAAAATGGAACAAGTCATTTTGACTAAATTATTTCCTCCTCCTCCTCCTCCTCCTCCTCCTCCTCCTCCTCCTCCTCCTCCTCCTCCTCCTCCTCCTCCTCCTCCTCCTCCTCCTCCTCTTTCTTTAACATTATTTCTTCTTCCTCCTCCTCCTCCTCTTCCTCTTCTTCTTTCTTTGACTTATTATTTCTTCCTTCTCCTCTCCTCCTCTTCTTCTTCTTCTTCTTCTTCTTCTTCTTCTTCTTCTTCTTCTTCTTCTTCTTCTTCTTCTTCTTCTTCTTCTTCTTCTTCTTCCTTTGACTTATTATTTCTTCTTCTTCTTCCTCCTCCTCTTCTTTTCCTCCTCCTCTCCTCCTCCCGCTTCTCCCTCCTCTTGCCTTTTTCCTCCTTCATTCTCCTTTTCCCCCTTATTCTCCTTCCTTCCTTCCTTCCTTCCTTCCTTCCTTCCTTCCTTCCTTCCTTCCTTCCTTCCTTTCTTCTTCCTTCTCCTCCACCTCTCCTTCCTTCCTTCCTTCCTTCCTTCCTTCCTTTCTTCTTCCTTCTCCTTCACCTCTCCTTCTTCTTCTTCCACTAATGATAAGCACCAGTTCACCAGTTTTTGGAGTTTGCCCACGTGCATTTTTTGAAACCACTGACACGTTTTCCAAGAAAAAAACATTTTAAGGGCTCTTTATAGCTCATTGGCTACACACATCATATATAAAGCATGCTGTAATTATATCTTGTCAAAAAGACTATTTCCCCTTATATTTATTCCTTTTTAAAAATGGTAATTGCCTCAGGTCCCCTGTACTTAATTGTAATTTTCTGGAGGAATCAAGCTCGGTAAATCTCTTCATTTTTCTCTTTTGTTGGTCTCTACGGTAGCAACAAAAAAAAAAAACAAACCCTGGGATTACATTGATCCCTATGCCTAAATGGCATCTCTCATGCATTGACCTTGTTCTGAATGAAATTTCCGATAAAGTTCCATTAACTTGTTGTTTGTTGATCTTGGGGAATTGCCTTTAGGGAGTGGAAGTTTAGTGCTAAAAGACAAGAGGTGATTTGCGTTTAGAAGATCAATGAGTAGCACCGTCAATGAAGAGAGAAAATCTGCAATTAGTTGCTTGGTCAGAGCCCATTAGGGTTTTAAGACCGCAAAGCCTCACTGCAAACTCAGAAAATGAGAATGCAGCATATGAGCTGTCCGAAGTCCGTCCTTGTATTTATCGAGGACCCTGCTTTGCAATTGCTGTGTTCGATCTGCAGCAGATAGAATTTGGCCCACCATCATGGGACGCGGTGGCTCAGTGGCTAAGACGCTGAGCTTGTCGATCAGAAAGGTCGGCAGTTCGGCGGTTCGAATCCCTAGCGCCGCATAACGGAGTGAGCTCCCGTGACTTGTCCCAGCTTCTGCCAACCTAGCAGTTCGAAAGCACTTTAAAAAAATGCAAGTAAAAAATAGGAACCACCTTTGGTGGGAAGGTAACAGCGTTCTGTGCGCCTTCGGCGTTTAGTCATGCCGGCCACGTGACCACGGAGACATCTTCGGACAGCGGTGGCTCTTCGGCTTTGAAACAGAGGTGAGCACCGACCCCTAGAGTCAGGAACGACTAGCAAATATGTGCAAGGGGAACCTTTACCTTTACATACACAGGAAGGGTTAATGGATGCCACTGCAAAAGCTTTGCGCTGCAAGAGAAGGCAATCCTATGCTTTAAATGCCTTTCAGCCCCAGACTTGAGTTAACAAATGGCCTCTATCCAAAGGTGTGTTTTTTTCAAGAGACAACTGGACTTTCTGTTTTCTTTGAAGACATTTCGCTTCTCATCCAAGAAGTTTAGTTTAGTTCCTTAGTTCTAGATTGGATCTCCCCTTGATTAGTTCCATCCATTGCTTCTTCTCCTGCCTTCAGGTGCTTCGGAGAATAGGTTAGAATATAGAACAACACAAATAACACAAATTGTTCTAAGTGTCAGGAAATTTCTCCTTAGTTCTAGGCTGCTTTTCTCCTTGGTTAGTTTCTACCCATTGCTTCTTGTCCTGCCTTCAGGTGCTTTGGAGAATAGGTTGACCATCCCCCTCTTCTTTGTGGCAGCCCCTGAGATATTGGGGCATATGATATCATATCACCCTGTTTGTTCCCTTGGAACAGAAGACCTCCTAGGTCCCTCCCAACTCTGTTATTCTGTATTCTGTATCATCTTTTCCCTCTGCCTGCTTTGTGGCACAGTCAGATCTTTTTGCATTGAAAAGACCGCGGAGATGGGGAAGGCAAAAAAGAGGAGAAGGGTTGAAAAAAAAGCCTCCTGCTGCCACATTAGCATCTGATTTAAAATATAGGGAACATAGAACATAGAATCATAGGGCTGGAAGGGACTTCAGAGGTCTTCTAGTCCAACCCCTTGCTCAAGGTAGGAGATACAGCATTATAGCATCCTGGTCAATTATTGTCCAGTCTATTTTTGAAAACCTCCAGCAATGGAGCACCCACAACACTTTGGGGCAAGTTTTTTCATTGAGTAATTGTTCTCGCTGTCAGAAAGCTTCTCCTAAGGTCTAGGTTGGATCTTTCTTTAACAAGCTTCCACCTATTACTTCTTGTCCTGCCTTCAGGTGCTTTGGAGAACAGGTTGACCCCTTCTTCTCTCTGACAGCCCCTCAAGTACTTTTATTATTATTAGTTGCAAAGTCATGTCCGTCCCTTCGCGAGCCCATGGACAACATTCTCTCAGCCTTCCTGTCCTCTACCATCCTCTGGAGTCCATTTAAGCTCACGCCGACTGCTTCGGTGACTCCATCCAGCCACTTCATTCTCTGTCGCTCCCTTCTTCTTTTGCTAAGGTGACCAACCGTCCTCCTTTAGGGAGGACAGTCCTTCTTTTGTAAGTTCTTTCCTCCCTCGAAAAGTGTCCTCCTACATGTCCTCCTTTTTGATATTTGAAGGCTAATCTGTTGCGCGTTATGTGACGTATTTTATTAAACAGTTTTTAATGGTGTTTTTTTTTTTACTTCATCGCAAGTATATTGAACAGATATTGAATCTTGTGTTGAATTTTTATCTAAAGAAATTCTAGACATTAAAATAGACGACAATAGTCTCTTTGAAGAAATTAGAAGACTGAATGTATATTTAAATTCTGAAAAATTAATACAATGGGAAAATCAACATGTTGAAATTGATAAAAGATGGGTGGATATTTTCAGCCATTTCAAAAATGAACATATTCTATGTGAACATTTATTTATACTTGTTCAATTTACGTTGTGCTGCCCTGGAACTAATGCAGCAGTTGAAAGAGTTTTTTTCAATTGCCAATGATTTTTCGACAAATGAGAAATCGAGATTGAATGTTGATACTCTAGCTGCAGCACTTGCCGTAAAATTCAATATGAAGGATATTTCTTGTTCAGATATTTCCAATATATTGTTAGAAGATGATACATTGACAAAAAATATTAATTCAATGGAAAAGTACTCATTTAAATAATAATTAACAGGCATGTAAGCATAATTACAATATAAAATGTTGCAAATGTTTTATTATGCATATATCATATTTTAGTGTATTATTGTTGCAATGAATAAAATATTTCTTTTATTTACAATATATTTTTTCCAATTTATTTGTCCTCCTTTTCATTGTAAAAAAGTTGGTCACCTTACTTTTGCCCTCCATCGTTCCCAGCATTAGGCTCTTCTCGGGGGTGTCCTTCCTTCTCATTAGGTGGCCAAACATTTGAGTTTCCTCTTCAGGATCTGGCCTTCTAAAGAGCAGTCAGGGTTGATCTCCTCTAGGACTGACCGGTTGGATCACCTTGCAGTCCAAGGGACTCGCAGGAGTCTTCTCCAGCACCAGAGTTCAAAGGCCTCCATTCTTTGGCACTCAGCCTTCCTTATGGTCCAACCTTCACAGTTGTACATTGCAACGGGGAAAACCATAGCCTTCACTATATGCACTTTTGTTGGCAAGGCGATGTCTCTGCTAGAAGACAGTTATTGTGATGTCCCCCTCCCCTAAGGGACATAAGGAACATTTCCTAAGGGAAATTTCTGAGTTTTGATGTGCCTCGAATCCTTCGCTATTTTAATCTTGCAAATTAAGGATCATGCATTTACCATCAGGAATACAAAATTAATACCCAGCGTTAGATGTCGCTCGGTAAAGCAGGAGCGATATAATGAAATATGCAGGAAGCTATCGTATGCTGCCGCTCAGAAATTTTCTTAGCCTGCAAGAGAAGGTTTTGTGCTTTGTTTAAATTTCATTTCCTTTTCACAGCGCACAAGAGAGCCCCTTCCATATTTCCAAGAGGTTTTTTTTTTAAAAAAGTTCTTTAGTGTTTGAAGTGGTATGTTTTAGTTTGCAGGGATTTGGGTAGTGCGTTTCCCCATTGTTTTGACGATCCCTAATGCCACACACATCTGTTCTGACCTAGGCTTCCTGAGAAAGCATAAATCACAATCTTAGTCCCAAAAAACCCTCTTTTATTTATACAGCTGGGAGTTATGGTCATTCACAGCCCGCAAGACTTCACAAACAGTCTGCGAAGATCCCGACAGAGGTCTGCTGGAGTTGCCACGGATTTTCAGGGGAATGTTGATAAACACCCACCTTATCTCCCTTGAAATGCTGCCAGAGACCTAATTGCCAATTTGTTTTGCAAGACCAAACTTAGCGCAGAGCCAAACAGAACTTCTCAGAGCTTGAACCGACCAGATGAACTAATTGCTTCCTGTAAAGGCTCACGTCCCGTTCGCTCCTCTTTTATGTCTAATGGGAGGGGCCAATCATCTCCAAGCCTTACTCCCAAGTCAACCCTGTTTTTTAAATTGTTCTTGCCTCCTGGCAACCCTGCGCATGCGCATACTGGGAACAGGCTCACACTGTTCGTCTGCCTCACTGATGTCAGATTCAGGAGGCTCTGGAGGCAGCATATAACTACCAGATGGCCTTGGCCCCCTCTCTGCCTCCAACACAGAGCCCTCGTCTGAGCCTTCCCCAGACTCCAGGACTGGCCCATGTTCCTCCCCAACCTCCTCACTGTCCGAATCTGCTGCCAGTTCCGCAGGCCGCCGACAGACCACAACAACATCCGTCTGAATATTCCCTCTGAATTCTTTCTTTGGGATTTAATGAGACAGGGTGGGGGGATTATTTCAGGACGGCAAAATTATTCCCCAACCTGGAGCCTCGATCCAAGGGTATGCAGGACTGTATGCAGGGCTGTCATACAGATTATCACACAGGAAGAATAGAAAATATGGAATGGAATAGAATAGAATAGAAAATATGGAATGGAACAGAATGGAATAGAATAGAATAGAATAGAAAATATGGAATGGAATGAAATAGAATAGAATAGAAAATATGGAATGGAATAGAATAGAAAATATGGAATGGAATGAAATAGAAAATATGGAATGGAATAGAATAGAATAGAAAATATGGAATGGAATAGAATAGAAAAGAAAATATGGAATGGAATAGAATAGAATAGAAAATATGGAATGGAATAGAATAGAATAGAAAATATGGAATGGAGTGGAATAGAAAATATGGAATGGAATGGAATAGAATAGAATAGAAAATATGGAATGGAATAGAAAAGAATAGAAAATATGGAATGGAATGGAATAGAAGAGAAGAGAATAAAATAGAATAGAACAGAATAGAATAGAACAGAATAGAATAGAATAGAATAGAAAATATGGAATGGAATTCAATGGAATAGAATGGAATGGAATAGAATAGAAAATATGGAATGGAATGGAATAGAATAGAATTCTTTATTGGCCAAGTATGATTGGACACACAAGGAAATCGTCTTTGGTGCATATGCTCTCAGTGTACATAAAGAAAAATAAAATGCATCATAAAGAATCATAAGATACAACACTTAGTGATCGTCATAGGTTACTATTAAAGCAATCAAATCCTACTAGGAAATAAATAAAACAATATAAATTGTAAAGATTTGCATTCTGTGCAGGAAAACAACAATAGCCTATATGTGAATTGCCAAACCCTGTCTTCCCTCAAGAAAAAAAAAGCAGGCTTATAATTTGCCATGATAACAGAATAAAAGAGTTGGAAGGGACACTAGAGGTCTTCTAGTACAACCCCTTGTTCAGCCTGGAAACCTAATACATTTCAGACAAATAGTTTTGCGATTTCTTCTTTAAAAAGAGTCTGTGTTTCTACAAGATTGCAACACCACAGCTTTCTCGTGTGAAAATGTAGCCGATGCCCCTTTTAATCTTCTGCAGATGGTGCCTGGCATTTTTAGATGTGGTATGCCAAGCATTTCTTTTTCTTGTTCTCTGCTTTCTTGTTACATTCAGCCAAAGGATGTGGCAAAGTATTTTTTTTAAAAAGAATTCTGACTGAGGGCCAGAAGGAATGGTTAGATCTATTTAGAAAGCTTGTGCTTTTTAATAAAATGTGTTATTTGGGGGAGGGGGGGAAGGTGTTAAAAAAAAACCCCTTCTTTCCATTTCTGGCTACCGTAGACCAGGGCTCTGATTCTACGCTGGCTAGGAAATCAGCATGTCTTGCTGGAGAAATGTGTTCTGACTGAGGCTTCCAAAGAGCATGAAGCAAACTCTTTGTCCCAACAAAAAACCCTTTTATTAATTGACTGTGAATTTTGCTCATTCGCATCCAGCAAAGTCTTTCAAGGGAGGATATACAGTCACAGACTTTATTTGGCTTGGAGAGCTGACAGGCAGATATCTGCAAAACTTGGCAAGGAGCGTCGGAGAGTTACGAACCAATTAAGCGAACTAATTGTCTCCTGCAAACTCCACTTCCCTTTCGCTCCTCTTTTATTTCCTCTGGGGGGGGGGTATTGATCGTCCACCTGTGGCCTTACTCCCAAGTCGACCACTGTTCTTTAACTGTTCCTTTCTCCTGGCAACTCTGTGCATGCACACACTGGGAACAGGCTCCAGCTGTTCTTCTGCCTCACTGATATCTGACTCTGAAGGCAGCTGATAACTGGCATACGGCTCTGCCCCCCTCTCTGCCTCCGACACAGAGCCCTCATCATAGCCTTCCCCAGACTCCAGGACTGGCCCATGTCCCTCGCCAACCTCCTCACTGTCCGAATCTGCTGCCAGTTCCGCTGGCAGGCCACAACAAAACGTTTTAAGACATTTTATTCAAGGCCCTTTGGCCAATTCATGATTAAATAATTACAAGAATCCTAAATCCCCCAGAAACATTCTCAGAAATGCAGCTTCTGTTTTGAGAGAAAGTTCAAAAACAGCTATTCCATCAAAATGCATGAGGCAAAAACTGCTTTAGCTATGTTTCTCGGCGCTTTTCTGAGGTGACGGAGACTGTGCATTTATTTGGAAAATTAATGAAAAAACCCAAAGGCAAGAAATGAATGAAAGAAATGATGAATGGATTCAAAAGATATCCACGCCATTGGGTTTTCTTGAAGAGGCTTAGAGCTACGCCTGGCAATTAGTCCTCTCCACTTAGCTACCAATTTCCTCCTATATATGCCTTGATTGTTGCATTATTCTAGGGCATTTTAGGAAAAATTGGGACTTTTGTAAAAAAAAAATGATTATTGCTTCACTGGGCTGAGGAGGGAGGTTGGTTTTTTTTCTCCTTTTTTGTCAGAAATGTTAGAAAAACAGGGCGAAGAGACATTAGAGAAGACATTAACAGTCACTCAAAGTAGTATCCATGTCAAAAAGATATTTTGGAGAAAAAAAGAAGGTATTGGAATATAAGTTCTGAAGCAAGGGTGACCCCACTGGATAATTAAGGCGAATAATGAAGGCGGTGGTTCACTTCACTTAAGAAATGTCCAGTATATATATATATATATATATATATATATATGTGTGTGTGTGTGTGTGTGTGTGTGTGTGTGTGTGTGTGTGTGTGTGTGTATGTATGTATATATATATGTTGTATTTGTACTGATAAATAAATAAAGGGAGACTAGTATAGATCTATTTCGACCTAATTAGCTCTCATCAGCTAGCCATACCCTTACTGGGATTTGAACCCAGGCTGTATATATCTTAGGCAGGAGTCTTAGCCATATTCTTAATCTTCCACCTAAAATCCAAAATTTCTGTTCAGGATATAAATAGCATCCTGAATATATTAGACTACCCAGCAGTCTGAGTTTTAAATGACAGAATGTATATTCAAAACAATTGCCCAAAAGTAAGATTTTCCTATCTCACATAAATGCTCGTCACGGCAGAAGAAAAAGATGCAGTATAAGGAAAAGAAAAATTATAAAGAATGGTTACAGGAATTGGATATAGAATAGAATAACAGAGCTGGAAGGGACCTTGGAGGTCTTCTAGTCCAACCCCCTGCTTAGGCAGGAAACCCTACACCACTTAAGACAAACGGTTATCCAACATCTTATTAAGAACTTCCAGTGTTGGAGCATTCACAACTTCTGGAGGCAAGCTGTTTCACTGATTAATTGTTCTGATTATCAGGAAATTTCTTCTTAGTTCTAGGTTGCTTCTCTCCTTGATTAGTTTCCACCCATTGCTTCTTGTTCCACTCTCAGGTGCTTTGGAGAATAGCTTGACTTCCTCTTCTTTATGGCAGCCCCTGAGATATTGGAGCACTGCTATCATGTCTCCCCTAGTCCTTCTTTTCATCAAACTAGTCATACTCAGTTCCTGCAACCGTTCTTCATATGTTTTAGCCTCCAGTCCCCTCAAAATCTTGGTTGCTCTTCTCTGCACTCTTTCCAGAGTCTCCACATCTTTTTTACATCGTGGCAACTAAAACTGAATGCAGTATTTCAAGTGTGGCATTATAAAGTGGTATTATAAAGTGGTAGACCATATGTCTGGTCTAGTGAAAAGAAGGACTAGGGATGACATGATAGAAGTATTCCAATGTTTGAGGGGCTCCTACAAAGACAAGATACTATTTTCCAAACCACCAAAAGAAAAGAAAAGAAACAATAGTTGGAAACTAACCAAGGAGAGAAGCTAGAACTTAAGGAGAAATTTCCTAACAGTGGGAACAATCAACCAGTGGAACAGAAGTTGCCTTCAGAAGTTGTGGGTGCTTCATCACTGGAGGCTTTCAAGAAGAGATTGGACTGCCATTTGTCAGAAATGGTGTAGGGTCTCCTGCTTGAGCAGGGGGTTGGATTAGAAGACTTCCACAGTCCCTTCTAACTCTTATTATTCTAGGTAAAATAATCAAGTGTTAACTATATTTTAAACTACAATTTTTCTCTACCTCCATTGTATGGACTTTAAATCCCAGAATTCTTCAGTTCGGCAGCACTGGCTAAGGAAATCTGGGAGTTGGATGAGATCCAAATTAGGGATGGCTAATTTAAGGAAACAACTATTGAGTTTAAATAGTGGTGAACTGAGCCGAGTCATCTTTTAGGCAAAACTATTTCCCGTGGAGAAGGAAATATAAATGGCAATATTGGAAGAGCACATAACCAATATTATATTTTAAGATCGCTACAGAAATCTATATACGGAGTTACAGAATAGCTGTACCATTGAAGCCATAATGGGATTATGAATAGGGCCTGGCGAATTGTAGAAATATGCTTTATAGAGAGGTAGGATTTTTCTGTAAAGTGCAGAATTAAATAGCGTAATGGGGAAAATGCTTCTCGGGGCTGTGGGACTTTGCAGATTTCAGTTTCATGGTTATTATTATTTTTTAATGGCATGATTCGCAGCTTTCCATCCTGGCTCTAAATACAGGTCAGAAGTAAGAGAGAATAAGGAAACTCGGTTAAGCTTAGTGGGGCAAGTACAATCAATTCATTGGGATGGAATACAAGGCTAGATTATTGTCAGGCCTGCAGCCATCTTTTCTTTTGGATCTTTGGCCTGCCACACTATCTATTATTCCACTATGCATTTTCTATTGTGGAAAAATGGGAGGGGGGATTGTACGGAGTAAGATGATAGGTAGCCATAACAACATTCTTTCTAGAAAGCCAAGGTCATCCTTTGTCTTTGTACCTCTGCACCTGTCCAGAACTGGATGGGTGGAAGCTGCCAGTGTGGCAGTGGAAGATTGGACCATGTGATGGACTTGTGAGTGTGTGGGAAAGATCTTGAACTTTCAACTGGGTGGGGAAAACCGGGAAGCTTTCAGATTCGGGTTTTCCCAGATGTGCCAACACGGCTCTCTTAATAAATTGGAACTTTGAAGAACCTTTTGCCTCGGACTCTGATTTACTTTCAGATGCTATTTGGAACACTGACAATTATTGGATTACAGGTAGTCCTCGTCTTGCGACCACAATTGAGCCCAGCATTTCTGTTATTAAGCAAGACAGTTGTTAAGTGAGTTTTGTTCCATTTTACGGTCTTCCTTTCCAAAGTTGTTTATCACTGCAGTTGTTAAGTTAACAACGTGGCTGTTAAGTGAACCTGGCTTCCCCGTTGACTTTGCTTGTCAGAAGGTCGCAAAAGGGGATCATATGACCACAGGACATTGCAGCCGTCATAACTATGAATCAGTTGCCAAGCATCTGAATTTTGATCACGTGACCATGGGGATGCTGTAATGGTCGTAGGTGTGAAAAACAGCCATACCTCCCTCTTTTTCAGTGCCATAGTAACTTTGAATGGTCACTAAACATATGGTCGTAAATGTAATAGCTATGAAGCTAATACCTATGTAGTGTTATGCCATGTGCAAGTAAGAAGTATTCAGTTGCTGGTGAAATTATTCACATGTAAGATCATAAGAAGGAATCTATTGGATAACAGATTGGATAATCTTCTCAGAATTGGATCATAATTGGATAATCTCACCTTCTCATCTTTCTCGCCTCCCATTAGTGATTTATCAATTGTGATTTATCAATTGTTGTTTGCATCTTATGTTTTATGATTGTGCCTTATGATTTATGATTGTGTCTTATGATTTATGATCTATGATTTATCACTTTGTTGTTTGGATGTACAATGGGAGGTTATGCAGTATAGGCAAAATTCTTGATTGTCCAATCACAATAAATTCTATTCTATTCTATTCTATTCTATTCTATTCTATTCTATTCTACATGCTTTTCTCTTCTATTCTGTTCTGTTCTATTCTATTCTATTCTACCTTCTGTTCTGTTCTATTCTATTCTATTCTACCTGCTGTTCTGTTCTATTCTATTCTATTCTATTCATTCTATTCTATTCTATTCTATTCTATTCTACATGCTTTTCTGTTCTATTCTGTTCTGTTCTATTCTATTCTACCTTCTGTTCTGTTCTATTCTATTCTACCTGCTGTTCTGTTCTATTCTATTCTATTCTATTCTATTCATTCTATTCTATTCTATTCTATTCTATTCTATTCTAAATGCTTTTCTGTTCTATTCTGTTCTGTTCTATTCTATTCTACCTGCTGTTCTGTTCTGTTCTGTTCTATTCTATTCTATTCTATTCTACCTTCTGTTCTGTTCTATTCTATTCTATTCTATTCTATTCTATTCTATTCTATTCTATTCTATTCTACCTTCTGTTCCATTCCATTCCATTCCATTCCATTCCATTCTATTCTATTCTATTCTATTCTACCTGCTGTTCTATTCTGTTCTATTTTATTCTACCTGCTGTTCTATTCTATTCTATTCTATTCTATTCTATTCTATTCTATTCTATTCTATTCTACCTTCTGTTCTGTTCTGTTCTCTTATCTTCTCTTCTTTTCTATTCTACTTGCTGTTCTGTTCTGTTCTGTTCTGTTCTATTCTGTTCTATTCTATTCTATTCTATTCTATTCTATTCTATTCTATTCTATTCTATTCTATTCTAATGCAGCCTTCCTAATGCCCATGATTTCTGTCACATTGCAACTAAGCGGCTTATTCCAATGTGCTCATCTCTGTCCTTTAAGAAATTGACAATTCCTCCACACAATGTCTCAAAAGTGTTTTTTCAAAAGGAAAAAGGATGGAAAAAGCACTTTTGAGACAACCGTGAGCTGGATGGCTGAGAATCTCCACAGACATTCCTCCACACAATATCTTGAGTGAAATTACAGAAATTTCCCAGAACCTCATGTTCAGAACTGCCTTTTGAGAGCCCAGGAGCCTTTGCTTGTGTCTTACTTTAAGAAACTTTAGAGTTGAAGATGCAAAATGTAGAAAGCAAGAGTCAACCATATTCAACATTTCTTGGAGCGTTCATTGTCTGAAAGGCTGCTTTTCAATGAGTTGTTTCTTCATGCGTTGTATTGAAAAAGTGTGCCGTACCCATGTTAGTTCTGGTCCCACAAGAAGCATGAAAACCGGTGTCCCGTTGTGTTAATTTGAGATGAAAAGATGAACCTGATTTCCCTACGCATTTTTCTTATCAGAAGGTCACAAAAAATGATCACAGGATCCCAGTGATCACACATTATAAATATGAGCCACTTGTCAAGGGTTCAAAATTCGATCACGTGTCCATGCGGATCAGGCATGACATGCTATCATCTTCGCTATTGGTTTGGAACTGGGAGGGTGCTTCTGCGCATGCGCAGATCGTCTGCGATGATGTCTGGGTGGGTGTGCAGAGCCTCCTGCCACACCACTACTGGTTTGCCTGAATCGGGACGAACAAGTAGAACACTACTTCTGACCCGGATGCTGCAATGGTTGTGAAAACTGTCATTAGTCACTTTTTTCAGTGTCGTAATTTCAAACAGTCGCTCAATGAACGGTCGTAGGTCAAGGACTACCTGTACTCCATTTAAACAAAATTTTGCTAGCGAGAGGAAATCAGGAGGTTGTGTGAAGGCAGGAGCTCAAGATATGTCATTAGATAATCAGCAGAGTCCAAGTATTTCTAGGACATTTCCACCATATCTGAGATACAGCCTTAATCAAGGACTACCTATATGGACTCCCTAATGCTAAGAGCCTAATGC
Organism: Natrix natrix natrix; assembly: GCA_029891615.1. Taxonomy (NCBI): domain Eukaryota; kingdom Metazoa; phylum Chordata; class Lepidosauria; order Squamata; family Natricidae; genus Natrix; species Natrix natrix. The sequence goes on along the minus strand of JAKRSK010008491.1, from coordinate 1,612,351 downwards.
TGAGAACGATGGAGGGGAAAAGAAGAAGAAGGGGCGACAGAGAATGAGGTGGCTGGATGGAGTCACTGAAGCAGTTGGCGTGAGCTTAAAGAGACTCCAGAGGATGGTAGAGGACAAGAAGGCCTGGAGGAACATTGTCCATGGGGTTGCGATGGGTTGGACGCGACTCCACAACACCACCACCTGTATGATGTCTCTTTTATTATAGGCAGTCCTCAACTTACATCCAGAGCTGGGACCAGAATATCTGTTGCTAAGCAAGGTAATGGTTAGCTGAGTGATGCCCAATTTTGTAACCCATTTTTGCCACTGTTGTTAAGTGCATCACTGCAGATGTTAAGTGGAACACACGGTCCTTAAACAAAACCAGCTTCCCCGGTTGACTTTGGTAGTTGAGGACTATTATAGTCAATATTTGAAGATATGTTTGTAGTTCTTCAATCGTGGACATTTTTCTACCAAGTGAAAGAAACACAGAATTTAAGACCATTCGGCATCCTTTCGTAAAGGTCATATTTCAAGCTGGGAAAGTAGAGAGTTAGGATGCCAAGATCTGTGAACTGGAAATCACAGCGAAGGACACATTTCCAATCCTACATAAAATATTCCTGTTTACTACCATGCTCTCTTTATCTCAACAATATAATGTAGGCAGTAATACAATGGGGAGCATGTGTCATTAGAGGTTGACCTTGACTTGCTGGCGTGTAATTAACATTGGTGCTAATTGAGAACGAGAAGCTAAGGATAAGCCTCTTGGGGTCTCGCGATAAATTCAGATCTATTATTTGCCCTCCATGTTGCATCGAAGATCTTCCTGCTAAACAGCAGAAGTTAGAGCCTAGCCTTGGTGTAGAATATTAATTTCATATCTCTTTGATCACCCAGGGTTGTTTATGGCGTAATTAGAAAAGAGAGCTCAATCATCTTGAGCTTTTACAATTCAATTACGGAATTGCCCGTGATTTTATTAATTTCAGCTGGTTCATTGTCTTCAGATAAATACAATTAGGTTGCAATGAAAAGCAAGGAAAATGTTCGTGTTGTCCTTTATAGTGTAGAAATGTGTTCTATCTACAGGAAGCTGGATATTAAATTATGTTTCATTCTTTTAGATTCTTACTGATCCCACACTAATGAGCTGCAGGGATAACACAGAATAAAACTTCAAATGGAGACAGTATTTTCCCTGTTATTATATTTTTATGGTAGTGATGGCAAACTTTTTCGGCACCAAGTGCCAAAAAGCTTGCGCAAAAACATCGTGCGCGCATGCGCTCATCACGGTCACACTCTGGAAAAGCCAAATGTCTGGGTTCTAGCGTGCATGCACCCTTGACGATCAGCTAGTTGGCGTGCATGCGCAGGCCGGTTTTCGCTCCTGCTGGGCACACGAAGGGATCACACTCTGGAAAAGCCTAATGTCCAGGTTCTGGCCCACATGCACACCTGACAATCAGCTGGCCGGCGCGCATGTGTACACCAGTTTCGGCACTGCCACGCACACGAAGTACAGCTGATTGTCGCACATGCACGCACACCAGAAACCCGAAAGACAAAAAGGCAAGCAGTGCGTGCCAGGCGACATGGCTTCGCATGCCACTTTGGGCACGCATGCCATAGCTTCACCATCACAGTTCTATGGCATGGCTTTGCACTCGTGTGTCTTATATTGAAAAGGAGCATCCAGGACTACAGGTAGTCCCTCAACACAGTTCATTTAGTGACTGTTCGAAGTTGCAAGGACCCTGAAAAAAGTGACTTTTGACCATATTTCACCTTTACGACTGTTGCAGCCTCCGTCATCAAAATTCAGATGCTTGGCAACTGACTCATAGTTATGACGGTTGCAGTGTCCCGGCATTATTTGATCCACTTTTGCGACCTTCTGATAAGCCAAGTTCACGGGGAAGCCAGATTCACTTAACAGCTGTGTTACTAACTTAACTGCAGAAAAAACAATTACGGCCAACCTGCCTTCCATTGAGGGCCTGTACACTGCACGGGTCAAAAAGAGGGCTGTGAAAATATCTACAGACCCCTCACATCCTGGACATAAATTGTTTCAATTCCTACCCTCAAAACGATGCTATAGAGCACTGCACCCAGAACAACCAGACACAAGGACAGTTTTTCCCCCGAACGCCATCACTCTGCTAAACAAATAATTCCCTCCTCACTGTCAAACCATTCACTAAGGCTGCATTACTATTACTATTACTCTTGTCATTGTTCCTATCACTCATCTCCTCCCACTTATGACAGCAGGACTGTGACTTTGTTGCTTGTATCCTTATGATTTATATTGATATTGAATGTTTCCTGAATGCTTATTTGTACCCTACGGCTATCATTAAGTGTTGAACCTTATGATCCTCGGCGAATGTATCTTGTCTTTTTATGTACACTGAGAGCATCTGCACCAAAGGCAAATTCCTTGTGTATCCAATCACACTTGGCCAATAAAGAATTCTATTCCATTCCATTCCATTCTATTCTATTCCATTCCATTCCATTCTATTCCATTCTATGCCATTCCATTCTTCTCTTCTCTTTTCTCCTCTCCTCTCCTCTTCTATCTCTCTTCTATTCTATTCCATTCTATTCCATTCCATATTCTATTCCATTCTATTCTATTCTATTCTAGTATTAAATTCTATTCTATATTCTACTCTATTTATATTTATATTGGTTGTTTCCTGATTGCTTATTTGTACCCTATGAGTATAATTAAGCACTGTACCTTATAATTCTTGGCGAATGTATCTTGTCTTTTTATGTACACTGAGAGCATCTGCACCAAAGGCAAATTCCTTGTGTATCCAATCACACTTGGCCAATAAAGAATTCTATTCCATTCCATTCCATTCCATTCCATTCCATTCCATTCTATTCCATTCCATTCCATTCCATTCCATTCCATTCCATGCCATTCCATTCCATTCTTCTCTTCTCTTCTCTCCTCTCCTCTTCTATCTCTCTTCTATTCCATTCCATTCCATTCCATATTCTATTCTATTTTATTCTATTCTATTCTATTCTATTCTATTCTAGTATTAAATTCTATTCTATATTCTACTCTATTTATATTTATATTGGTTGTTTCCTGATTGCTTATTTGTACCCTATGAGTATAATTAAGCACTGTACCTTATAATTCTTGGCGAATGTATCTTGTCTTTTTATGTACACTGAGAGCATCTGCACCAAAGGCAAATTCCTTGTGTATCCAATCACACTTGGCCAATAAAGAATTCTGTTCCATTCTATTCTATTCTACTCTACTCTATTCTATAGAATGTATCTTGTCTTTTTATGTACACTGAGAGCATCTGCACCAAAGGCAAATTCCTTGTGTATCCAATCACACTTGGCCAATAAAGAATTCTGTTCCATTCTATTCTATTCTACTCTACTCTATTCTATAGAATGTATCTTGTCTTTTTATGTACACTGAGAGCATCTGCACCAAAGGCAAATTCCTTGTGTATCCAATCACACTTGGCCAATAAAGAATTCTATTCCATTCCATTCCATTCCATTCCATTCCATTCCATTCTATTCTATTCCATTCCATTCTTCTCTTCTCTTCTCTCCTCTCCTCTTCTATCTCTCCTCTATTCCATTCCATTCTATTCTATCTATTCTATTCTATTCTATTCTATTCTATTCTATTATTAAATTCTATTCTATATTCTATTCTATTGATATTGATTGTTTCCTGATTGCTTATTTGTACCTTATGACTATCATTAAACACTGTACCTTATGATTCTTGGTGAATGTATCTTGTCTTTTTATGTACACTGAGAGCATCTGCACCAAAGACAAATTCCTTGTGTGTCCAATCACACTTGGCCAATCAAGAATTCTATTCTATTCTAACTGCAGTGATTCACTTAGCAACCCTGGCTAGGAAGGTCGTAAAATGGGGCAAAGTTCACTCGCTTAGTCACAGAAATGTTGGGGTCAATAACTCAAGGACTACCTGTAATATCAGTAGCTTGGCAAAAGCTTTCGGGCACTTCATCAGCAGCAATCTTAACAGGCAGGATAGCGATGTGATTTTTAGGCTGAATTTGGATACGGCTACTTGGAGGCGCTCGTGTTTTGGCATCTGGGATTTTTTTTTTTGAGCAAGAACGATCCGATAGATATTCTATGCATGGAGAGTTTGAAATGTCTTTGATAAAATCTCTCATCAAAGGCCTTTGGGCAACTCAGCTGCTGTGAGATAAGGGGGCAAAAGCTCTCAAGGATTGGCAACGGGCTAAAAAATAGAAAACAGAGAGAACAGACAAAGGGATAATTCTGAAAAGAGATGAGATACACATAGCGGGGTTGGTGCATTTTAATTTGTTGATAAATGATCTGGAGTTAGAATTAACGGTGAGATGGTTGTGTTTACGGAGGATACCAAATTGCTCCTGTCGATAAAGTAAATGACTAAAAGGATCCTGGCAAACTGGGGAGGATGGGCTTCAAAAGGGCAAGTGCTGTCACAGGTAAACAAGGGTGAAGTGATGCACATTGATTAAAACAAAACAAAAAAATGCGGTATTTCTTGACCTTAGCAGAGGACACTTCCAAACTAGGGAATCATATAGAGAAGCTGCCACCTGGAGACATCCTAACCTGAAAGTCCCAAGGCTGTTTTTCAAAAGACAACTGGATTTTCTTGGTTTCTTTTCACCTTGAAGAGGTTACGCTTCCCGTCCAAGAAAGCTTCTTCAGTTCTTCAGCTTCTGGGATGAAAAAAATGAAATGTCTTCAAGCAAAAACAAAAAAAAAAACACCCAAGAAAAGCCAATTGCCTTTTTTTTTGATAATCACCTGACCTAGATGATTGAGAATCTCCATAGACATCCTAAACTGATAGATTGTGGGGGGCCAGACAAGGAATAATGGATGGAAACTGAACAAGGAGAGATTCAACCTGGAAATAAGGAGAACTTTTCTAAATCAAATCAACTAACGAACAACTTTCCTTCAGAACTTGTGGAAGTTTCACCACTGGAAGCTTTCAAGAAGAGGCTGGATAGCCATCTGTCAGAAATGGTGTAGGGTCTCCTGCTTGGGCAGGAGGGTTGGACCTACACGGTCTCTTCCAACTCTATTATTCTGTTGTTTTGATAGATAATCAAAAGCCGTTTCCAGTCTGAATAGGCAGCATTGAACCATATGGTTGAAAAGTCCTAGAAATGGTTGTTGATTATCTAATGACATTCTTGAGCTCCTCCCTTCACACAAGCTCCTGATTTCCCCTTACTAGCAAAGCTTTGTTTAAATGGAGTACAGGTAGTACTCGATTTACAACCGTTCATTTAGTGACCGTTCAAAGTCACTGAGAAACTTACGATGGTTTTCCACACTTACGACTCTTGCAGCATTCCGCATGGTCACTTGGTCAGACTTCAATTGCTTGGCAACTGACTCGTGCTAATGACAGTTGCAGTTGCGTCCCTGGGTCACGCCATTCCCTTTTGTGACCTTCGAATAAGCAAAGTCAATGGGGAAGCCAGATTCACTTAACAACCGTGTTACTAATGTAACAACTGCAGTGATTCACTCAACCACTGTGGCGAAAGTTTCTGTTGCTAAACGAGAACAGTAGTGAAGTGAGTTTTGCCCCATTTTATGACCTTTCTTGCCACCATTGTTGAGTAAATCACTGCAGTTGCTAAGTTAGGAACCCAGTTGCAAAGTCCCTGTTGACGTCGCTTGTCAGAAGGTCACAAAAGATGATCACATGACTCCTGGAGAGTGCAATTGTGATAAAGATGAACCAGTTACTAAACATGATTTTTAATCATGTCACTATGGGGATGCTGCAATACAGGTGAAAAACAGCCATAAGACATTTTTTTCAGTGCCATTGTAACTTTGAACAGTCATTAAATGAATGGATCTGTAAGGTTTCCTAAAAATGCCCTAATTGATTCATGAATATCGAATCAAGTTTCAATACAAAACCAGCCATTTATTAGGAGCATCATCCTAGGCAAGTTCTTTTCGCAGTCAAGTCTAAGCTTTGTTTGAGTTATAGCTGAACTTTAACCCTGTTGCTTCCCTCCCCTCAGTCTGTGTCATAAATCACATTTCCCCAGTGAGATAAACCCTTCCCAAGCCTGCTGTAGTAATCTGAGATCTGACTTCAGCCGACAGTATGCATGAAATGCACTCCCCTTATTTCTCTCACAATGACAACGTTGGGCGTTGACAGGGTGTAAGTAAGGGGTAACAAACTCAAGGACCATGGGCTGGATCTGGCCCACAGAAGTCTTACATCTGGGCTGCTCTGGAAACAGTGAAGGACCAGCCCACGGTGCCTCTGCCAGTGAAAACAGAACTCAGGAGGGCTGAATGCGGCTCTCCCAAGCTCCATTTTCATTGGCAGAGGGTTGCAGGAGGCCGTCGCAGCGGAAAACGGAGCTTGGGATCCTGTTTTCGCTTGCAGACGCTTGGGCCACGACAGGCGCCCCCGATATGAGTGACGTCAAGCTGGCCACGCCCATCCCAGCCCCTCTGAGGTCAAACACAACCCTGACGCGGCCCTCAATGAAATCGAGTTTGACACCCCTGATGTAAGTCATTCTTAGAGTGCATAGATAATTTTACACTAGCTTGTCTTTTATTTGTTTACAGCAGAGTCACACACGATGTCCTGCTCACAAATGTTCAGTCGAATCTCCTGGATGGCTGCCTATTCAACATTCTGTAAGTGAGAACATTTCATTTCTTTCTTCTCTGGTGTGATGATTTGAAAGAAAGATGGAAATGGGTCTATGCTAGAAATAGACACAAGGGCCTAGCAATACAATAACATTTTAAAAATGCTCTCAAAGAAGCCCCAGTGGAGGGGGCCTGACCCACGCCGATCTGTATAGATCCCGTCTGTAATTTAGCTTTAGCAATTTTGCTATGGCTGTGAGTTTTCCTAACTCTTTGTAAGCGTGCGATCTGCAGAATATTAGTTTGCTAGTTGTCACTACTGGCACTTCTTGTTTAACAACACGAATCGGAAGCTCTGTCTTTAAGCGCCACAGTTGTAAATTGGGGGGGAAAAACGGCATAAGACCATGCCACTTAATGACAGCAATTCTGGCAGCCCTGGTTGCTGTCATTAAGCAAGGACCATGTGAGTTATTAAGTGAAGACCTCATGTAACCGTGACTTCCAACCATCACATGAGTTATTAAGCGAAGACTTTCGACTTCCTGCTGGCTTCCCCATTGATTTTGATAGAAGGAATCCAGCAGAGTAGGCCACCAATAGTGATTACGTGGTTATGTTACAAGGACCAAAATACAAGTCCAAGCATACCGCTACTTCAGCAACATTCAGTGGTGGGTTATTGGCGGTTCAAATCGGTTCAGGCGAACCGGTAGTTCCGACCAGCGGCTGGCCTCACCTTGGCACTATCATGTCATATATAATCACTAGTTTTTCGATGCTGTGCGCATGCATGTGCGTAGCATGCACACACTCACATTTTTGGTTCTGGGCGAACCGATTGTTACAGTATGTGATGCCCACCTCTGGTGACATTGTATATTTGAATAGTCACCGAACAAGCGGTTGTTAAACAAGGACCGCCAGAATAGAATTGGAATAAAACCTGTAAATGTTTTGCTGATGATGGCTAACATAAGTTCACAGGGAAAACATAGCTTTCTCCTCTTGTGATTCTCTATATTTTTGTTTATGTATAGTTCAGATGGCCCATTTCCAATCTCAGGCTGCAGCTGCAAATTTGTGCATGCAGTTCATTTACTGTCTTATTAAGTTGAGTGTGATTTCTGGTTCTGTTAACACAAATAAGAGTTGGTTGAAGTATTATCATGGATATGTCAATATGCTGTGCAACTCACTTAAAAATGTCTTCTGAAAAGCTGAAATTTGAATTTTGGTACTTGATTAGTGTGAAGCAGTTGAACCTCTGGTCCAAAGTAGGAAGTTTCAAAGAGCCAAATTGGAGGTGTATAAATTTTGATTTCTAAAACAGTCTATTGTAAAGTTGTCTGATTTATTTCCGTGACCAAAATATTATATGCAGGAAATGGGTTGGTGTTTTTTTTTTAAAAAAAGTTCCAGAATTGTTCAGGGTTTCTAAACCATTATTTTACCATTTTATGATGAAAATACAGCAATTTGGATAGGTATAAACCCAGGAACAATCCTGTGAAATTAGATAAATACACTAAACAGCTCCATATTTTGATCTAGTGTGACTGATCTAATGTTTAAAAAGTTTGGGAACCATCCCTGAAAGACAATATTTGCACTCCAACAATGTGATAGTAGTGTAGTTTAGTTTAGCTAAAATAAGACATGTTACATAAAGACATTAGTATTGTACTATTTTATATACTTATACCAAAAAATTCTCCCTGGCTGGCCTTCTCTCCCAAAATCTTCGATCTTAATAAAGGATTTACAGAGAAGCTTTTAAAATGTTGGTATAGATCGGTATGAAACTCACAATACTGCAGAACAAACTGATCAGAAATATTAAGAAGAAGAAAAACTAGAAATAACTAACAAGTGAACATGCTTACAACTTGATAGCATTGCTGAGATTATTATAACAATCGGGAAATGTGCAGCTAATGTTGAAACGTGCAAAGGATACCTGCAAAAAAAGTTTATTGATAAATGATTAGCCAAACTTATGTACTTTTATTGTCTGCACAATGGAGTAGAAAATAACTCATGTAACCATGACTTCTGACCATCACATGAGTTATTAAGCAAAGACTTCATGTAACCATGACTTTCGACTTCCTGCTGGCTTCCCCATTGATTTTGACAGAGGGAATCCAGCAGAGTAGGCCACAAATTGTGATTACATGGGTATGTTACAAGGACCAAAATACAAGTCCAAGCAAACCACTACTTAAGCGACATTCAGTGGTAGGCTGCTGCCGGTTCAGACAGGTTCAGGCAAACCGGTAGTTCTGACCAGCGGCTGGCCCCGCCCGCATGCCCTGGCGCTATCCCGTCCTATATAATCACCGTTTTTTTTATGCCATAGGACAGCGATGGCGAACCTTTTTTGGCTCGCATGCCACAAGTGGGGGGAGCACAGGGGGGTCGTGTGCGGGCGTGCTGCACCCATAATGCAACGCGCGACCCCCCCCAGTGTGCATGCGTGCACAACGCGCCACCCCCCCACATTTTTACATGCTTTTTTCACCCTCCCCAGGCTCCAGAGGCTTTATAGGAGCCTGGGGAGGGCGAAAAGAGCCTCCACCGGCCCCTGGAGGCCCTCCGGAGGCTTCAGGGACCATCCGGAGGCTTCCCTGAAGCCTTCGGAGCGCTTAAAACCACCCTCCAAGCAAACCGGAAGTCACTTCCGGTTTGCTCGGAGGGTCGTTTTAAGCGCTCCGAAGGCTTCAAGGAAGCCTCTGGACGGTCCCTGAAGCCTCCGGGGGGGGGCGGGGGAGGCTCTTTTCGCCCTCCCCAGGCTCCTATAAAGCCTCTGGAGCCTGGGGAGGGCGAAAAATAGCTTTTAAAAAGGTGAACTCAGCTGGGTTCATGCGCGCCGGCCAGCTGACAGGGCAGCGCCTCGCGTGCCCTGACAAATGGCTCCGCGTGCCACTTGTGGCACGCGTGCCATAGGTTCGCCATCACTGCCATAGGATAAGCATTTTGAAGTTATAGGATACTGCTCTGGATATCATTTTTGATACCAAGGGTGATTTTTTTTTTAAAAAAAACATTTACCTGAATACTTTTATGTATTTGAAGAACGGAGGTGAGGTGAGAAAAATGCCCTCTTTTAAGAGATGGCGGTACTATTGAATTTTCCTCTGTGTTTTGGTTGTTTCCTGTGATCAGACCTCTGTTGTTCCTTTTATAAGAAGCCCCTCGGTTCATCACACTTGCTTATTATAAATCGGCGAGGGGCAAAAATTGATTTTTCAGACGCTCCACGTAGAGGCTTAAACGTTAGGAACTGCTGGCTTCGTTGGACTGGTATCAGCAAGGGCCGTGTTCATTCTTTGCATGGTTTGCTATAATAGAGATGATTCAGCTGGGGTCAGAATGGGAAGTTATCCTAGTTTAGCTTAACCTACATCATTGCTTTCTTCTTTGCTAGTTTTTGTGCTCCCAGGGGAAACATATCTTTATACGTCAAATAGCCGGTTGATAAATAAATTACTTTTTATTACAGTCATAGACCAGGATAAGGAGGAGGGGGGCACTCAATTAAAAACTAGAGAAGATGCATCAGAGTCTAAAAATTATATATATATATATATATATATATATATATATATATATATATATATATATATATATATATATATATATATATAATGTGTGTGTGTGTGTGCGTGTGTGTGCGCGTGTGTGTGTGTGTGTGTGTTGTATTTTGTGCTGATAAATAAATAAAGGGAGCATACCAGGGGTTGTAACACAAATACATACATTTTTTTTTCTTTTTTTCTTACTGCATTCTTGTGTTCTGCGATGCAAGAAAAAAAGAAAAAAACTTCCTCCCTTTTCCAGCACTTTAAAGCTACAGGACATGACATTAATTTTGAAGGAACCAGGTTAATCTCCAAAACTGAACACTTCAACAAGAGAATAATTATGGAAGCTATCGAAATAGAGAAACACCCCCACAACATGAATAAACGTGACGATAGCTCCCGCCTACCAGACATCTGGAAACCAGCCCTAGTCAACAAACAAGCCCCACCACCCAGGCCGTTACAACACAAAACAACAATGGACACACAGCCAGCACCAATCAGCACCAATCTACCAATCATGATACAGCCACACATCCAATCAATCCACTTACTGAAACAACGCCAGCACTCCACACACACACACCAAGATTTATAGAAAGACGGCAGCTCCAACCACGCTTTAAGCCAAAAACACCAGCCTGAAGATGGCGAGTGAGACCCCGCCGAAACGTTGCCAAGACAATCTCAATCTTACACATGATGCAGCCCGCAGGCCTTGAATTTGACACCCCTGAACTGGAAGATACAAAAAATATGTGTTAAAACAGGAAGTACCTATAAATAAACAAGAGTCTAAACAAATCTAAAACAAGGGGCAGGAGGATTGGATGGGTGTAGGAGATAATAAAGGTTAGCATGTGGAAGACTACAGCTATCAAATTATAAGCATCCTATTATGGCGAACTAGATGCTCATTAAATCTAATTTATAGCACAGGTTATCATCCAACAGTTTTTAAGCACTGCTGCAGAAGCCCTGGCAACATTATATGCCATAAGTGAGGCTGATATCTGAAAACAGCAGGAAGGTGTAAATTGTCCTGTGCACCCTGGATATCTGTGCAGTAATGGTGAGGGGAAGCTACTACGAGTAGTATCTGTGTACCTATAGGCCCCAGAGAAGCTCATACACGTAGTCCTCGACTTATGACTACAACTGAGCCCAAAATTTCTGTTGCTGAGTGAGACAGTTGTCAGCTTTATCCCGAAAGACTGTGGCCGACTTCTGTCGGACTCTTTACAAACTATTCGTGACCCATTACGGGCTCTGAATAAACATAATTCATAATTCAGCCGTTGAAATAAAAAAGAAGCTTTTTGGGACTAAGCATGTGATTTTTACTGTCTTAGGAATCCTAGGTCAGAACAAATTCTAAGATTAGAGAATTAATATCGATGTGAATGAGGTTGTAAATTTTGATGGTTGTTGCACAGAGATATCTGCACCCAGATGACACACTGTTTAAGGAAAGATGAAATGTTTATATTTAAAAATAAATAAAAACTTTTTTTTAAAAAAGGAATAGTGGATAACAAGTTTCTACAACACTGTAAGGAAGGGACATTTTTCCTCCAAGGATTGCTAATCTACGCAGACCGTGAGAGACTACAAATTATGCCCTCTATTGCTCTTCCATCAAACCGCTGCATCTCAGCAGCTTGTCAAAAACATGGAATTGCTTGCAAAGAAGCTTATAAAAAAAGGCAAGCTTTCATTAAGGCTTGGCTGTTAAGGTTCTCACAGTGCGAGCTGTCAATCACCGTAATGTTTTTAACTCCGAGTAAGCATAAGACCAGTAATAACCCCTGGATGACATTCACATTCCATCCTGATTTCTTTTAGGACTCTCCTTGACTCACTCAGTAACTTTCCACAGCTCCTGACAGTTTAGAAAGTAACAGGGGATTATGAAAACGTTTGTGCAAAAAAAAAAAAAAAAATATTTGGAGGATACAAAATGGCCTCCCTCCGGGTTAGATTGCCGGTGGATTTGGCAGCTGCCAAGCTTCCTGCGCTTTCTGACTTTTAAAAAGTGTTTTTTTTTTTTTTTAAAAAAAGGTATACTCCTAAAAACAATAAATAGGATTGTTCTAATCCAGGCTTCCTTAGAAAGCAAGAAGCAAAGTCTTGGTCCCTGCAAAACCTCTTTTCTTTACACAACTGTGAATTCCTTTCATTCACAGTCAGCAAAGGTTAGCAAACAGTCTTTCAGAGGAATGTTTCTCCACACACACCTTATCTCGTTTGGAGAACTGCCAGATAACTAGTTTCTAAATGCAGGGCAAGGCAAACTTGGCACAGAGTTTCTTATAGTCTCAAACAGAACTTTCCACTCTTGACATGACCAAATGAATGAATTATTTCGTGCAAAAGCCCCCTCCCCATCAGTTCCTCTTTTGTTTCTAAGGGAGGGGCCAATCACCTGCAAGGTGTGGTTTTCCTCCTAAATCGACCCTGCTTTCTTAGTTGTTCTTGTCTTCTGGCAGCTCTGCACATGCACTCACTGGGAACAGGCTCCAGCTGTTCTTCTGCCTCACTGCTGTCTAACTCCCTCTCTGCCTCCAATGCAGAGCCCTCGTCTGAGCTTTCCTCAGCCTCCAGGACTGGCCCATGTTCCTCCCCAACCTCTTCACTGTCCAACTCTGCTGCCAGCTCCACCAGCGGCCAGCGGGCTACAACAAGGATAGCCAGCATAGTGTTAAGCAAAGTAGTAATTGATTGATTACTTATTGCCCAATCAAGTTGGTGTCATCTCTTAACAACAGCATAAATAGAGTTTCTCCATGAAGGTTTGTCCCTCAGTTGTTCCTTCGAGTCTTCCAGTGGTGCCCCATCTCCCTGTAACTGACCCCTCTTGTCCATCCTCTTCTTCTCTTTCCTTCCATCTTTCCAAATATTAAAGTCTTCTCCAGAGACCTGACCTTTGTATTGATCGATTCGTTTCTTTCAAGTCAATTTCAGTTCATAGTGACCACAGAGTTGGATCTTCTCCAGGTCATGTCCATTATGTGCTGTCAGATCTGTGTTGACTCTTAGGAACCAGATCGATTTCCTCTAGGTCAACCTAGTCTTTAGGTTTCCCAACGTTGCCCCATTGCCACTTGTTGGAAGAAATATCCATCTGGGTTCAGTTCCAAGTGGGGAGAAAAAGACTGGAAACATGGAGGCTGCTTGGAAAGATGGTTTAATGATGAACAGGATCACATGGTTTGAGGTCCTGGGCAAAAAAGTCACATGGAGTTGAGAGAGAGAGAGAGAGAGATTTATACCCTCTGTTGGGCTTTGAATTTGAGCTTGTATTCTGATTGGTTGTCAGACTCCCATGTGGCCATGCAAGGGCAACTCTGTAGGCTGTCCTGAATCCCAAGCTTGGTTGACTTTTGCTGGGTGATGATGTAATGAAAGGGCTTTGGTCAATTCCTACTATGGCTCTGCCTGAAGGAGGTACCATATTTTTCAGACACTAAGACGCAGCAGAGTATAAGACACATCATGATTTTTAAAGGTAAATTTTAAAAAAAGTTTTTGCACTCTGCAGGCCTCCCAAACCCTCTGCACGCCTTGTTTTTTTGCAAAAAAAAGGGGGGGGGGGCATGCTGAGCTTTGGGCGGCTTATAGAGTGCTCCTGGGGGCTGCCCCCCCAATGACCAAAAAAACGGCCTGTTTTTCACAAAAACAGGCCATTTTTTGCAAAAAAAAAAAAAGGCCATGCAGAGCTTTGGGAGACTCTTAGCGTGCTCCTGGGGGCTGGGGGGAGGGCAATAACAAGCAAAAGCGGCCCTCCTCCTCCCTCAGGAGCACTTTGCAAGCCTCCCAAATCCTCTGCAGGTCCATTTTTGCAAAGGGGGCGGGGTCTCGGTAGGCCAAAAATGCTGTATTCAGTGTATAAGACGCACCCAGATTTTCACCCTCTTTTTTGAGGGAAAAAGGTGTGTCTTGTACTCCGAAAAATACGGTAGATCTTTGTTATGTAGAATAGACTGACTCAGGCCTTAATGGCCCTTTGACAAAGGTGTGTGTGCGGGTGATTTTCTGCCTCCCTTTTAGGGGAAATATTCTGCCCTTTTAATATTTCCTAAAATATTTCGTTTTTCTAGGAGACGGGTGGGTACTAACACTCTGTAAATGAGTTCCTATACCCTAATGTGTGTCATCTCCTTCCTTCCTTCCTTCCTTCCTTCCTTCCTTCCTTCCTTCCTTCCTTCCTTCCTTCCTTCCTTCCTTCCTTCCTTCCCATCCATGCCTTCTACAAAGACCTGGATATGACTCATATGAATAACAATTACCTCTTGCTGCCTTAAGAAAGTTCAAAACATCCTTAAAGATCCATCTCATCCTGGCCACCCTTTTTTGAATTATTACCATCTGGCAGACGGTACACGGTAATAAAAACAAGGACAAATAGGCTGAAAAACAGCTTCCACCCCAGAGCAGTAACTATGTTGAACTCTACTGTATAGTGCAATATTAACGCAATACCAGGGGTTTTCAATTCAATTGTGTTGAATGCGAAGGGTGTGTGTTTGGGTTTTATTTTTATAATTATAATGTACACTGAAGATGGCATTTAATTTCGTTGTACGAGGTGCAACGACAATAAAGTAAACTAATCTAAAACTAAACTCAACTAATTGCGTTGGGACACGTGATCCCTTTTTGCGACTTTCTGACAAGCAAAGGCAGCAGGGAAGACAGACAACTGTTAACTGTTACTGATGTCAGGGTTCCAAATAGCACCCAAAAGTAAATCAGAGTCCAAGGCAAAGTATTGATCAAAGTTCCAATTTATGAAGAGAGCCATATTGGCACATCTGGGAAAACCTGAATCTGAAAGCTTCCCGGTTTTCCCCACCCAGTTGAAAGTTCAAGATCTTTCCCCCACACCCACAAGTCCATCCCATGGTCCAATCTCCCACTGCCATGCTGGCAGTTCCACCCATCCAGTTCCGGACAGGTGCAGAGGTGCAAAGACAAAGGATGACCTTGTCTTTCTAGAAAGAACATTGTTATGGCTACATATCATCTTACTCCATACAATCCCCCTTCCCATTTTCCCACAATAGAAAATGCATAGCAGAATAATAGAAAGTGTGGCAGGCCAAAGACCCCCCCAAAAGAGAAGATGGCTGCAGTACTGACAACTAACTTAACAACTGCAGTGGTTCACTTAACCACTGTGGCAAGAAAGGTTGCAAAATGGGCCAAATCTCAGTTAACAAATGTTTCACTTAGCAACAGAAATGTCGGACTCCATTGTAGCTGTAAGTTGAGGACTACCAGCGTAGAGAATCTTAGGAATATGTCATATCTCCGATTCTTATCATTGCAAAGGAGCCAAATTTTCAGGTAAATCCCCTTCCTCTGGCAATTAATTAGAATTTAGGCTCTCGCTGTTTGAAATGAGTTTAAGTAAGGACATCCTACGGTGGTCAGTTGGACAGATGGGAGCTGCTAAATGGATTCAGAGTCCTAATGACAGGAGCAATTAGCAAATATGATGCGGGGGGGGGGAATGGAGATGAAATGATGACTTACAGTGATGGACGGTTGTGTAAGAGCAATGATCCCTGATCTACCAGATGCTGTGGGGTCAGCCAGCAGAGCAAAAAGGAACCTTTCGGGTGAGGCAGGATGGGGGCGGCGGAAATCAATCTTGACATTTAATAACCGAGGACACACGTTACTACAACACCTCTTAATCTTTCCACCCCCTGTTTTGTTTCTCCTGTTCAGTGTTTGCTGTCACTTTACAACCTGGTGTGCAGCAGGGACTTGTGGTCTTATGCGTATGATGTCACAACTGATTGTACAGAATATTTATTTTCTTTTTTCATAGTTGCCCCTTGTAAAGACATGTGTGTATATGTATAGCTATACTTCTTTCTATCTGTCTGTCTGTCTGTCTGTCTGTCTGTCTGTCTGTCTGTCTGTCTATCTCTATCTATCTATCTATCTATCTATCTATCTATCTATCTATCTATCTATCTATCAATCTATCATTTATCTATATATCTATCATTTATCTATCTATCATCTATCTATCATTATCTATCTATCTATCTATCTATCTATCATCTATCTATCTATCTATCTATCTATCTATCTATCTATCATTTATCTATCTATCATCTATCTATCATTATCTATATATATATCTATCATCTATCTATCATCTATCTATCTATCTATCTATCTATCTATCTATCTATCTATCTATCATCTATCTATCTATCTATCTATCTATCTATCTATCTATCTACCTACCTACCTACCTACCTACCTACCTACCTACCTATCTATCTATCTATCATCTATCTATCATCTATCTATCTATCTATCATCTATCTATCTATCTGTCTGTCTGTCTGTCTATCTATCTATCTATCTATCTATCTATCTATCTATCTATCTATCTATCTATCATCTATCTATCTAATCTTTTTCCTGAAAAAAATACAATTTATTCATTAAGTAAATACAAGAGTTGTTTGCGTACACAACAACACAGTGCCTTTATTTCCTCCCCCCCATCTCTTTTTGGTGGGGGAACTGTATTATAAAATAAAACAAACAAGTTACCAATAAATAAAATACTTCATGGAGAGATTCTCCGCTTTCTAAGCATGAAGTCAGTTTCCCTTTCACACCACATTAGCTAACCAATTCCAGAGATAAGTTAGGTGATGAGGAACTTGGAATGAATATATAAATGGCACATGTTGAATTAAGCATCTTTTTCTGTTTTGTTGATGTTTATGGTTGAATGTACAGTTAGGAAATGCTAGAAAAATCTCAGCAACTTCTGAATATTACTGTGTTTCCCCCGAAAATAAGACCCAATCAGAAAATAAGGCCTAGCATGATTTTTCAGGATTCTCGTAATATAAGCCCTACCCCCAAAAATAAGCCCCAGTTGAAGATTGTCAGCTAGACAGATGCATTTAGTACCGTATTTCCCTGAAAATAAGACCTAACTGGAAAATAGGCCCTAATGCATCTTCTGGAGCAAACATTAATATAAGACTTGGTCTTATTTTCGGGGAAACACAGGTATGTATAGTACAGGTAGTACTTGACTTACGAATACAATTGAGCCCAAATTTCGGTTGCTAAGTGAAACATTTGTTAAATGAGTTTCAGCCCATTTTATAACCGTTCTTGCCACAGTTGTTTAGTAAATCACCAACGTTGTCAGTTGAAGTTATTAATATCAGTCAGTGGAACTTAAAGAATAAAAGATCTTCATTCACTGGTTAATCAAAAAGAAATAAGGAAAAGGTTCCCCTCGCACATATGTGCTAGTTGTTCCCAACTCTAAGGGGCGGTGTTCATCTCCATTTCAAAGCCGAAGAGCCAGCGCTGTCCGAAAACGTCTCAGTGGTCATATGGCCGGCATGACTAAATGCCGAAGGCGCATGGAACGCTGTTACCTTCCCACCAAAGGTGGTCTCTATTTTTCTACTTGCATTTTTACATGCTTTCGAACTGCTAGGTTGGCAGAAGCTGGGACAAGTCACGGGAGCTTACTCCATTATACAGCGCTAGAGATTCGAACCGCTAAACTGCTGACCTTTCTGATCGACAAGCTCAGGGTCTTAGCCACTGAGCCACTGCGTCCCTTCAAAAGGAAATACTTCGGTCTAAAACCTATTGAGCAGAAAAAAAGAAGAAAGGAAAGAAGGAATAAGAAGTTCTTTCTCCCCTAAAAATATAAACAAGCTTAATGTGTTCAGAAGAAAAAAAAACATTTGAAAATATCTATACAAAGTGTAAAAAAAATATTGAAGACTCAGATGGAAATCAGTTAAATACAGGTAGTTCCTAACTTACAACCACAATTGAGGCGCCAAAATTTTATTGCTAAATGAGACATTCGTTAATGGTTGTAAGCATGAAAAATGGTCCTAAGTCACTTTTTTCAGGGCCATTGTAACTTCAGCCGGTCACTAAGTTGCAAGTTGAGGACTAGCTGTATTGGACTGCTAGTAAATGATGATTGATTTCAGTGCCTTTCCGGTTTAAAGAAGGCGGACTTTAATATTAATGTCCTCTGAAGGATTTTTAAATTTTGTATATTATTTTGTATTGCTGAAGGTTTTTCTTACAACCAAGATAATTTGAGTGATGGCTACAGGTAATTCACTCTGCTTAAGAACAAAAGCGTGCCAAATACTTGCACCAGGATCCTTTCTAGTGTCCCAGAGGTGGCCTTCAGGGGTATTTCTGGTACCATGGAGGATAATAACCATTATTCCTCGTGACTTCCATGAATTAATTCAAATTTTATTGAAGCCTACACCGCATAGTCAATTCCAAAACTGAATTATGTGTTGGGTTAAAAACTTTTTTTTCCTTTTACAGATAGTTATGACTCTAATAGAATCTGGTTGTAAAGCACAGCGGTCAAAAGGAGTCGGTCAGAGGTGGTATTCCACCTCTGGCAGGTTCTGACCAGTTCTAGGAGAACCGGTAGCGGAAATTTTGAGTAGTTCAGAGAACCGATAAATACCACCTCTGGCTGGCCGCGCCCCTATCTATTCTCTGCTTCCTGAGTCCCAGCTGATCGGGAGGGAATGGGGATTTTACGGTATCCTTTCCCTGGAGTGGGGAAGGAATGGAGATTTTACAGTATCCTTCCCCTGTCATGCCTACCAAGCCACGCCCAGGTCCTGAGCAGCTGAGTACATGGAGTGGAGAGTGAGGGGTATTTATACCCTCTCTTGGGCTTTGCCCTTGAGCTTCCTGTTCCTGTGCAAGAATATGTATCCTATTGCTTGTTGTCAGATGCCCATGGGACTCTGTGGGGTCATGTTTGTCTTGAAGTCAAATTTGGTTGAAGTGTGCTGATGCAATGAAGGCGCTGGGGGCTATTCCTACCTTTCTTCACACTTGCAGGGAGTAATGGATGACCAAATCTGCATTTCTAAAGGCTGGCCTCAGCTTAATGTGCATCAAACATCTGCTGGGGGCAGGGAGCTGCAGGGAGCTGTTTTTGTCTTTAAAAACATGTTTATCCATTTCTCATCCAGGGAAATATAATGTTCTGCCTTTTAAATATTTCCTAGACTATTTCACTCTTCTAGGAGAGAGGGGTGGGTGCTAGCTTTCTACAATATGACCAACTTGATTTTATTACTCTATTGTGGCAGTCGTTAAAAGATAATGTAGCGGTTGTAAAATGAGCATGTGGCCATTAAGCGAACATTGCAGTCATTAAGTGAGCCAATAGAGCACTATGGTTTTGTCAAAAGCTAGAAGTTACTGCCAGTTTTCACCAAACCGACATAAAACTGTCATGTGGCCATAGGATGTCGCCAATGGCTGCAAAATGTGATTGTGTTGCCAAGCGCCCAAAATGCGGTCAGCTGACTGCAGTGCGCGTGTCTTGACATGTCCCAAATGGGGTCACCTGACTGCAGTGGGCGTGTCTTCGGAACTTTGGGTCTGGCTCATAAATCCCCTTTTTCAGATCTGTCGCAATTTTGAGTGGTCGTAAGTTGTATCTGTCCAGAGATTTCCAGGATGCAATTTCATTTTTTAAAATTATTATTATTTGTGTTTCTGCAGTGCCAAGTTCTCTTTACTTGATGTTCAGTTCCATCAGTAACCTGCAGCTTCTCAAATGATTTATTTAGAGCAGTGTTTTTCAAACTTGGCAACTTTAAGATGAGTAGACTTCAACTCTCAGAATTCCGGCTGGGGAATTCTAAGACTTGAAGTCTACGCATCTTTAAAGTTGACAGGTGGGAAAAACACTGATTTAAAGACTTTTAAAGAGAGGCTTGATTTAAAAAAAAAGGAAACATAAAGAAAAAGAAGAAGAAGAAGAAGAAGAAGAAGAAGAAGAAGAAGAAGAAGAAGAAGAAGAAGAAGAAGAAGAAGAAGAAGAAGAAGAAGAAAAGGAGGAGGAGGAGGAGAATGATCAAAGATATCGTAATGAGATAAACTTGATATGAAGCACGTGCGCAAGCACACACACACACACACACAAACACACACAGACACACACACCGCAAGAGACTTGGAAGAATCAAAGGTGCAGCAGGATCAGTAGGGAGAAAGAGCTCAAAAAAAAAAAAAAAAAAAGGCAAGATGGCAGTCCCAACATCATATTTGAAGCTGGACCCCCATAGGCTTATCCACAATGACAAGCCATGCACAAACAGATGGGGATTTGTGTTGCTGTGACTACCACTGCTTCTGTTTTGACGCTCTCCATAGCTACCACTGAAACTGTATATGGATGCCATGGGACCAAAAACGGAATAAATAGAATAAAACATATGGAAGGTCATAAAGAGTGTTGTTTACTAGTTTTCGCTATGTTTCCATCGCCTTTTTCGAATCGAATCCCCTCACAATGGGTTTGGCTTAGTTTTTCTTTGCATAACGTTGCTTACTTGAAGGAGGAATTGTTTGATGAACAAGCTTGTAAGACTAAGGCACCAAGATAGAAACTGGGATACTGTGAATTCTAGTTCTGCTTTAGTCATAAAAGTTGACGGGGTGACTCTGGGCCATTCACCAGGAGAGTGTGAGCTCTAGTCCTGCCTTAGCCATGAAAATCGACTGGGTGACTTTGGGCCAATCACTAGGAGATTATGAGTTCTAGTCCAGCATTAGCCATGAAAATTTAATGGTGGAAAAAATAAGGTTCTACCTTTAGGCAAGGAAAACGAAATGCACAGGTACAGAATAGGTGGTACCTTGCTCAATAGTAGTAACTGTGAGAGGGATCTTGGAGTCCTAGTGGACAACCATTTAAATAGGAGCCAGCCGTGTGCAGCAGCTGCCAAAAAAGCCAACACAGTTCTAGGCTGCATAAACAGAGGGGTAGAATCAAGATCATGTGAAGTGTTAATACCACTTTATAATGCCTTGGTAAGGCCACACTTGGAATCCTGCATTCAATTTTGGTCACCACGATGTAAAAAAGATGTTGAGGCTTTAGAAAGAGTGCAGAGAAGAGCAACAAAGAGGATTAGGGGACTGGAGGCTAAAACATATGAAGAACGGTTGCAGGAACTGGGCATGTCGAGTTTGATGAAAAGAAAGACCAGGTGTGACATGATAGCAGTCTTCCAATATCTCAGGGGTTGCCACAGAGAAAAGGGAGTCAAGTTGTTCTCCAAAGCCCCTGAGAAGCAATGGGTGGAAACTAATCAAGGAGAGAAGCAACTTAGAAATAAGGAGAAATATCATGTCAGTTAGAAGACTTAACCAGTGGAACGACTTGACTCCAGAAGTTGTGAATTCTCCAACACTGGAAGTTTTTAAGAAGATGTTGGATATCCATTTGTCTGAAGTGGTGTAGGGTTTCCTGCCTAAGCAGGGGGTTGGACTAGAAGACCTACAAGGTCCCTTCCAACTCTGTTATTCTAAAACTAACTGGGTGACTTTGGGCCAATCACCAGAAGACGGTGAGTTGTAGTTCCACCTTAGCAGTGGTGGGATACAACTGGTACGCTCCGGGTGTACCAATGCCTGCTGGGAGCACCACGTACCGTTCCAGTACGGTGCTCCAGAGGGCCCGCCCGCCCGCTCTCCTTACTGCTATTTGAACCAATTGGGACTTATGCACACGGAACGTGCGGCGCCTGTGCGATGCTCCGCCGAGCAGCTGGAGCATCGCGGGTGGTAAGTACGCATGCATGTGCTGCGCGCATTTATGTGGTGGACGCGGGCCCCATTGCAACGTGCTGGTTGCAACGGGATCCGGAACCCACCACTGCACCTTAGCTATGGGTGACCTTGGGCCTGTCACTCTTTCTCAGCCCAAACCACCACTGAGGATTGTTGTTGTGGTGGGGAAAATAAGAGGAAGATTATTTGTGACGTGAAGTATTTGTCCAAATAGCAAAGGCAGGAAATAAATAAATGAACAGATGAATAACTGTACTAACTTTCTATGCCACCTTTCTGTCGAAAATAATATATAATCTTAACCCAACCACCCTGGCTGTTTCCATTGTTCGTTGAAGCAGCTTGAGCTGTCTTTAATGTCAAAACCCTTGTTCAAATTTCTCTTGGAAAGGGGTAAACATCCTGCCAGGATTTTTTTTTTTAAAAAAAAAACCCAGATAGACCACTGGTTTAAAAATGTTGGGGAAAGAAGATAATCTAATCATACGCAGCAGTGACTTCCTGCCAGTTTTTGATAAAAACCATGGAAACTTTTTGGTAATTTACATCACCTGAGGGTTTTTTTTTTTTTTTTTAAAAAATCAGTTTAATAGACGAGAATGAAAATCTTTGCGCAGATCGGGATGCTGCTGATCAGATGAGCCTTTTAAGGGATTTACAGATTCAGGTCCATCCACAGCCTTTCAACTGGAAGACGCTGAAAGTCGTTCGAACGTTGCCTAAAGTCATGGGTCCCCCCCCCCCCAGTTTGTATCTCATCTTTCTGCTTATTGTTTGAGACAGAAGGTAGCTTGCTGTTTGGGGAAGTGGCAGATTTTCTCAGCCAGCTGTTTTTCATACGTTTGGAATCAATGCATCTTCTGTGCTAAGGTATAATATATAATATAATACATCATAATATAATATATAATATATAAGGTATAATATAAGCTATATAAGATATGCATTTTAGTAGCTGCTTGTGTGCCTAAACTTGTAATAGAGATCCCGATCCAAGCCCTAACCAGCTTCATCCTTGTTGTGAACCTGATAAATTCATCCACAGAACATAGAATAATAGGGTTGGAAGGGACCTTGGAGGTCTTCTAGTCTAACCCCTTGCTCAAGCAGGAGACCCTATACCCCTGATGGCGAACCTATGGCACATGTGCCACAGGTGGCACGCAGAGTCCTCTCTGTGGGCATCTGAGCCGTTGCCCAGCTCAGCTCCACTGTGCACGCCCTTGCGCCTTTTGAGAGGAGCTTCCGGTTAGGAGGGGGGGAAGCAGGGCGTGCCAGGAGGAGACTCTGTGGCAAGAGGCGGGTTTTCCAGTCAGCTCCACAATTGATAGGGCTTTCGGTTAGGACAGGTAGACGAAAAAGGACATCGCGCTAGGAGGAGACACTATGGTGGGGAAACCAGATTTCCGGTCGGCTCCAGAATTGAACGGGGGGCTTCCGTTTAGGACCTTTGTGGCTCTTTGAGTGTTTAAAGTTGCCGACCACTGCCCTATAGCAATCCCGAGAAGTGGCTCTCCAGTTTCTTCTTAAAACCTCCAGTGATGGAGCACCACAACTTCTGAAGGCAACTTCTGTTCCATTGATTAAGTCTTCTCACTGTCAAAAAATATCTCCTTACTAGCTGATAACCCGGCATTGCCCAGGTATTTATCCCAACTCTCCTTCCATGAATGTCGCCGTAATTCCTAATGGTGGATTCTTTCCCCTTACCAGAGGGAGCCCCCTTGTGGAGTACTGTGGAACTGTTACCATGTCAACTCCACAGCGCTGTATAGTAGAAGCCATTTTACGGCAGTACAGTAGAAGCCATTTTAAGGCACAACAGACTGTACTTTAACAGAACACCTCCCTTTAGGGGTGTTAGGGGTGTCTTACCCCCACAGTATTTCTTTCCAGAGAGTCAGTCATCTGTGTACCAAGTTTGGTTGAAATTGCTCAAGGCGTTCCAGAGTTATGCTGGAACATACACAAACACACACAAAGACATATATAGATATCGGCCTGGCAGCTCTCCAAGCCTGATAAAGGTCAGTAGTTGTGAAACCTCTTGAAAGACTGTTGGCCAGGACTTTGCTGGAGAGGAATTCACTTTAAATTAAAGGGGTTTTATCGGGACGAGGAACCTGCTTCATGATCTTGGGAGGCCTAGGTCAGAACAATACGTTCGATGAGTTCTTAAGTCAACTCTTTATATTAGACTTAAGTCCATGTGGGCTTTTCTATTTTTTTTTTAATATGGGCGCAAGCTTAATGAAAATGTGATACATTGCGCAGTAAATCAATGAGTTCCAATACTTCACGGGAATAGAGTGGGAATTGATTAAAAAGGAATTGAATGTTGAGAAGCGGACGACGAAAAAATGATGAACACAGAAACATTTCACAGAGGAAAACAATTATATGTTTATGTAGATGTGATGTGCGAAGGCTCACTAAATAATAATGGAAAAGCTGTCAGTTGAACTACAGTATCAAATTAAACTGCCTGGTTTTAAAACTAACTGAAGTGCACGAAGAGATAAATCAAGGACTTTCCATCAGATCAGTAACTTCAGAATGCCAGGATTCCATGAAAATGGGGCTTTTACAGGTAGGCTTATATTTCTAAACAGGGGAATACAAGCAGTCCTCAAGATACAACCTTAATGGAGTCTGCCCATTACGGTGATACATTTTAATGGTCGTAAAACTATGCGATTGGCCTGATTTTGTTATAGATAGATAGATATTGATATAGATATAGATAGATATAGATAGATATAGATATAGATATAGATATAGATATAGATATAGATAGATATAGATATAGATATAGATATAGATATAGATATAGATATAGATATAGATATAGATATAGATATAGATGATATAGACATAGACATAGACATAGACATAGACATAGACATAGATATAGATATAGATATAGATATAGATATAGATATAGATATAGATATAGATATAGATATAGATATAGATGATATAGATATAGATATAGATATAGACATAGTGAAGGTTCCCCTTGCACATATGTGCTAGTTGTTCCTGACTCTAGAGGGCGATGCTCATCTCTGTTTCAAAGCCTAAGAGCCAGCGCTGTCCGAAGACGTCCCCGTGGTCATGTGGTCGACATGACTAAACACCGAAGGTGCACAGAATGCTGTTACCTTCCCACCAAAGGTGGTACCTATTTTTCTACTTGCAGCAGGGTTTCCTGCCTAGGCAGGGGGTTGGACTAGAAGACCTCCAAGGTCCCTTCCAACTCTGCTATTGTATTGTATTGTATCTTTACATGCTTTCAAACGGTTAGGTTGGCAGAAGCTGGGACAAGTCACGGGAGCTCACTCCGTTACGACGGCCTTGTTAGACTGCGTTGAGCGAGAAGCTTTTTGCCGGGGCTGCCAGAACTCTAATAAACGAATCTTTGAGTTCACTTCAGAGGGTTTGTCTTGTTTGAGGAACTGGGTCAGAACACTTAGGTTGTAAATTACTCTGTGACGCACGCCAATTTACTTATCCAAAAGCGAAGAGGATTAAGTCAGACTAAATTTCCAGATACCTCCCTGTCATTTGGGGGCAAAAAACCCACGAAATACTGCTTCATTCTTATCCTGGAATATTCCTTTTTATTCTGTCCAGTGATTCATCAGTCCGAACTGTATTTAACATAAATGTAAGCTGGACAATGGACATGTCCTATGTTGTTTTCCTATATGGTATGTGGTTTGCCCACTGTCTCTCACAGATTTTTCAGCACTTGGTTTCCTCTAGCCCAGTGTTTTTCAAACCTTGGCAACTTAATTTAAAATAAGTGCAGCAGTGATAGCTTCTTTCTGCTGGTTCTGTCTCAGTTCACTGTGAGAATATGGCTTCAGCACTCTAGATATCAGTGGTGCAATTCAGCTGGTGCTATCCGATTTCGGATTCTATCCAGTAGTGGCGAGAAGCTCCGCCCGCCTGCCCAAACAGACGTCCCATTTTTGACGCTCGAGTGCATGGGTGGAAGGTCCTGCGCATGCACAGAAGTGGCACAGTCGCTCTCACATTTGCAAACCAGTAGCAAAGGTAAGTTGATTCCACCCCTGCTAGATACGTATTTAAACTCCCAGTATTAGCTGCAACTCTGTGGTTGAGTTTAGGCATCTTCTGAAGCCAAATCCCTCCCATAAAATACAATTTATTTTAGCGTGAGGAAGGAATTAAATCATTTTTGTTAGAATAACCTGATTTCTAGGTTCCTCGAATAGATTAATACAGTCAGTTGTGGTTTATTCAACAAACCCTAGTTAAACAAACTAGTTTGGTTATGAAATGTCTGCTAGGAAGCTACCAAGCTCAGAGAGCACCAAGGTCCCCACAAATTAATAACTGACATGGGAGATTTTAACCTGCTGAATTTCCCCTTGGTGCAATTCCAGGATTGATCTGCTCACATTTCTACTCTTCCCCACCAAACCCATTATTTGCGGAGAGAGGAAATTGGCAGAAACTTTTCTCCTGATATGGCTAACAGGGATGGTTTACTATTAGGGCTGACTTGGGCAGCTCTTTCTTCGCCATGATCCCAATCCATTTTTGTTTTGTTGGATTATCTTTTTTCTTTCTTTTTCTTTTTAATGTTTCAAGCCACGACTAAGAACATGAGACTCCCTGTGTCAGGTTTGGCCCTTAAAGCCAAGCAAAACACAGTTAGTGTAATTGCTGATTGTATCACCGTCTCTGCTGCCCTGCCTTATCTAGGTTTGTTGAGACTGGCTTTCCCCAAATATGTTCAGATCACAAAACATCAAGCTGGAGGATACATATTTTCTCAGCCTTCCACATTTTTTATTGAATAAGGGAAATATTTTATTATGGGCCAAAATGCCCTGGGATCGATCGATTGATTAACTGAATGGACTTGGAACCCATCTTAAAAAGTTACAACACTTAATGACTTTTCGAAGTTGCGCGCGCTCACATTTGTGAACTGGTAGTGAAGGTAAGTAGATTTCACCTCTGGTCCATTACAATTTCGAAAAGTCATTAAGTGTAAGTTGAGGACTTCTTGCGGTTTGATTTGAGACGCTTTGATCAAACTAAACTTTATCTGCGCCTGCAGGTTTCATTATATCAAAAACATAATGTCCGTATATAATGGGGCATTTGTTTATTTTCCTGCCCAAAGTTGTGCATATTACCAATTAAGCAACATTTTTGGGTGGGAGACATTGGTTTTTGTTAAAAAGACTTCAGACGATGCCATCCTTTAGTATACTTTAATGAGAAATGATGTGATTAGGATGGCAACCTTTAAAAATCTTGACTGATCTTAAATACTTAGTTTTATTTTCCCCATACAAAAAAATAGCTGATGATGTGAATTTTTTATTTTAAAAAATGTATTAGCCAAATGGCTTAGACATTCTTTGTACCAAAAACCAAAAGCCTATTGGTATTTGTATATTAAAATATATTATGCAGCTTTTTTCAAAGCTCAACACCCCAAGAATAGCAGCAACAAAATATTTATGTCAGAACATCTTAGGTGTATTTATTACATAAATTGCATGAATACACATGACTATAAGACTAGTCGTGTGGATAGGAAGTTTAAGTGTGTGTACGTGTGTATGATAGAGGAGCTCAACCCTGACTGCTCTTTAGAAGGCCAGATCCTGAAGGTGAAACTCAAATGCTTTGGCCACCTAATGAGAAGGGAAGACTCACTGGAGAAGAGCATCATGCTGGGAAAGACTGAGGGCAAAAGAAGAAGGGAACGACAGAGAATGAGGTGGCTGGATGGAGTCACTGAAGCAGTCGGTGTGAGCTTAAATGGACTCCAGAGGTTGGTAGAGGACAGGAAGGCCTGAAGGAACGTTGTCCATGGGGTCGTGATGGGTCAGACACAACTTCGCAACTAACAACAATGTGTGTATGAGAGAGGCGAGGGAGGGAGAGAGAAAGAGAGAAAGAAAGAGGGGGCAGAGAAGAAGAGGGCAGGTGGGAGAGATCAAGAAAGAAAGAGAGAGAGAAAGAGAGAGGGAGAGAAAGAGAGAGAATGACACATGTAATTGAGAAAAATTGTAGCAATGATGCCACTATAAAAATTAATCAATCAGCAACAAAACTTGGCATCTGCGTCTATTTATCAGTGTTATCAGGCAGAGTAATTTATTTATTGCACCAAGAACATCTGTCAAAGCTTTGAGGATGGTGCCACCTCATTGAGTTTAATAATCAGGCCGGAATGTAGAAGAGGCTATGCTAAGTCATCAAGGACTTTTGATTTGGGGCCCCCAAACTGATAAAATTTTGGAGAAAGATTGACAGGACAAATTGCAGCAGCAGGTCTTGTATCAATTTTCTGCTGACTAGGGAATGATGGAGGTTGAAGTCTACATATCTTCCAGTGGTCATGGTTGAGAAACACTGTTCTAAAGTATAGACATAAGATGAACATCCTTCAACTTTCACTTTCTGTTATGACACCGCGGAGAATAATTTGAACTTATTTGCTTTTATTGGGACCTTCAGTATTCCAAATCCAGCTACAAAACTATATTTATTCCCCATACTCCAAATTAGAGCTCAGGATTGACTAAGATAGGTAGATAGGTAGGTAGGTAGCTAGTAGTGGTGGTTTCCTCTCCCCATTGCTACCGGTACACTGCGCACGGGGCCGGGCATCCTGGCACTCCACCACCCCTGCGACATCCAGCTGCTTGGCTGTGCGCGCGTGCACAATTGGCTGGTTGCCTTAAAAACAGGTATGGAACACTGGTGGGCAGGTGGCCAAATGAGCCACCGTACCGGTACAGTGGGTGCTGCTCCTGGCTACTACCGGTACGCACGTACCAGGCTGTACCTGCTGAAACCCACCACTAGTAGGTAGATAGATAATGTGTGTGTGTGTGAGAGAGAGACAGAGGGAGGGAAAGGGGGGGTCCCGGGAGAATAAAAAAGAGACTTGGAAAAGTGCAGAGAAGACATCAAAGAATATGGCTGGAGGCTAAAACATACGAAGAACAAGGCATGTACAAAAAGAGAAGGCCAAAGAATATGAGGCAGACCCAGAAGAAGATGGAAAGACAAAAGCAAAAACACAATACAACAGCATCAAACAACAATGGTCGAGGCTGCCAGAAGTGAAATATTAGAGCTTTATATCTCCCTTGACACCTGAAGTGGTAAAGGAGGAGGAGAAGGAAAAGGAGAAGAAAAAGGAGGAGGACAGGAGGAGGAAGAGGAGGAGAAGAAAAACGAGGAGAGCAGGAGGAGAAAAAGAAAGAGGAGAGGAGTTGATGCCCAACTTTGCATCTCCCTTAACACATGAAGAGGTGGAGGAGAAGGAGGACAAGCCCTGAAAGAAGTGTGGAGAGGAGCAACAAAGCTAATGAGAAGACTGGAAGGCAATATGAAGACCAGTTGCAGGAACTGGTTACATCTACTGTATTTTTTGAAGTATAAGACGCACCTTTTTTCCTCAAAAAAGAGGCTGAAAATATGGGTGCGTCTTATACACTGAATACACATTTTTTCCTCCCGAAGCTCCGCCCCTTCACCAAAATGGCCGTGCATACCCTTATGGAGGCTTTTAGAGAGTTCCTGGGGGCTGGGGAGGGCAGAAATGAGCAAAAATGGGCTGATTTTTGCCCCCCCCAACAGCACTCTATAAGCATCGTTTTTGCTCGTTTTTGGGGGGCCCACCCCCTCAGGAGCACTCCCGTTTTCAGGAGGTTTGCAGAGTGCAAAACTTTTTTTTCCTTTTGGAAAGCTCTTTAACTGATTGATGAGAATTAGATTGATCAAGTGCTGTGCCAGCAGAAACAAAGTCTTAGGTGCTGCAGATTGTCAGCGATTTCCTTCTGCAGCACATGGATAAATACACCTGGAAACATCTACCTACCAACTACTCTCTCTCTCTCTTCCTACCTACTGTATTTCTCTCTCTCTCTCTCTCTCTCTCTCTCTCTCTCTATTTCTCTCTCTCTCCCTACCTACCAACTGTATTTCTCTCTCTTTCTCTCTCTCTACCTACCAACTGTATTTCTCTCTTTCTCTCTCCCCCTCTCCCTCTACCTATCTACTGTATTTCTCTCTCTCTCTCTTTCTATTTCTCTCTCTCTATCCCTCTACCTACCTGCCTACATTCTCTCTCCCCCCTACCTACCTACTGCATTTCTCTCTCTCTATTTCTCTCTCTCTCTCCCTCCCTTTATCTACCTACCTATCTACCTACCTAACTACTCTCCCTCCCTCCCTCCCTCCCTACTGTATTTCTCTCTCCCTCTATCTACATACTTTTTTAAAAAAATTGCCTCTTCAAAACTTTGGTGCGTTTTATACTCCGGTACGTCTTATACTCCGGTACGTCTTATACTCCGGTGCGTCTTATCCTCCGGTGCGTCTTATTCTCCGAAAAATATGGTAATCTAATGAAAAGAAGGATTAAGGGTGACATGATAGCAATGTTCCTATATTTGAAGGGCTGCCACAAAAAAGAGGGGGGTTCAGCCTATTCTCCAGAGTACCTGAGGACAGGACAAGAAGGAAAGGATGGAGTTTCTACTGGAGTAAATATCTGAATAGGATGTGTAAATGTATGAGGCACAGGGTATATAGAAGAGTGCAAACTTCCCAATATCCTAAGAATCCCATCCACTCTTTTCTTCCTTGCTGGAAGCAACGGCAAAATCTGAAGATGAAATACACTCCATTTATGTCTACTTGAATATGATAGAATTTCTTGCATGGCTGCAAAAGCTGTAGGTGTGAAATTTGGTGGGCTTCGCTATTAGAAGTCCATCATCACAAATCCTTTTTGCACTAGTCCTATTAGACAGCTTTATAAGGATGAGTGGAAAGGAGAAAGAGAGGGGGAGGAAAAAAACAAAAACAAGCCAAGGTTGTTTTTATCCCCTTTTTATCAAAGCGGTGCTAATTGAGTTTAAAAAGAGAGGAGTTCTTTGAATCGCAAGCTGATTCCCCCCCCCTCCCTTGCTACCGCAAACAACATTGGGTAGGCTATTTATCTTTTATGATAAAGGCTACTCTACTGCTATCAGCATCATATATTATCCATACAGCAGCAATATATTTTTCAGAGGCCAGCAAGACAGGACTATAAAACAAAATCGCAAGGGTCCAGAAGTCTGTGATTGGAAGGACAATTTCGGAGCCCTCAAGATCCATTACAGGGGTGGGCTGCTGGGGGTTTGCAGGGGTTCGGGAGAACCTCTAGCTAAGATTCTTTGCAGTTCAGAGAACCTCCAAATCCCATTCCTGGCTGGCGCGGCCCACCCCTCCCTCCTAGGAGTCCCCACGTGGCCTGTTTTGGATGCAGATAAGTGCAGGGTGCGCCCGGAGACTCGGGAAGGGCGAAAAACAGGCCTACCGGAAGTCCAGGAAGACCGGAAATGGGCCCGTTTCCAGCCTCCAGAGGACCTCCAGAGCCTGGGGAGGTGGGTTTTGCCCTCCCAGAGGCTCGGGAAAAACCTCAGGAGCCCAGGGAGGGCAAAAATGCACCTCCGCCATGGTGCAGGAGGCTGACTAGACCACACCTACTATGACCACGCCCACCCAGCAACTGGGCAGAGAATAACTTGGTAAAATTTTTGAAGCCCACCATAGCAGATGTAACCATGCCCATGTGCACAGGAAGTCTATTTTCCAAGTAGATATACCGACTACTCAAACTCCTTTATTCAGTTGTAGTGGTTAAGGTGCTGACCTAGAAACTAGGAGACAAGGAGTTCTAGTCCTGCCTTAGGCATGAAAGCCAGCTGTGTCATTTTGGGCCAATCACTAGGAGGCAGTGAGTTCTAGTTCTGCCTTACACATGAAATCCAGCTGGGTGACTTTAGCTCAATCACCAGGAGATGGCGAGTTCTAATGTCACTTTAGGCATGAAAGCCAGTTGGATCATTTTGGGTCAATCATCAGGAGGTGGTGAGTTCTAGTCCCACCTTAGCCATGAAAACATCTGGGTGACTTTAGCCCAGGGGTGTCAAACGGGCAGCCCGCAGTCCGGATGCATCACACCTGGGCCATGCCCACCCAGCTCCACAAAGACAAAAAATATAGCGATATGTCACAATATGTCACATGACACGATCGACTTTGACGCCCATGCTTCAGCCCAATCACCAGGAGACAGGGAGTTCTAGTCCTGCTTACACATGAAAGCCAGCTGGGTCATTTTGGGCCAATCACCAGGAGGCAGTGGGTTCTAGTCCCACCTTAGCCATAAAAATCAGCTGGGTGACTTTGGGCCAATCACCAGGAGACCGTGAGTTCTAGTCCTGCCTTACGCATGAAAGCCAACAGGGTGACTTTGGGCCAATCACCAGAAAGCAGTGAGTTCTAGTCCCATTTTAGGCATGAAAGCCTATAGTTGCTTTATGGCTCAATAGATAACTTGATTTTGGGCAAATCACCAGGAGGCAGTGAGTTCTAATCCTGCCTTAGCCATAAAAGTTATTTGGGTGACCTTGGACCAATTGTTCTCTCTCAGCCCAACTCACCTCACAAGTTTATTGTTGTTGAGAAAATAGGAGGAGGAAGAAATGTTATGTATGTTCACCATCTTGAGTTATAAAGTAATAAAGATGATATAGTAATCTAATAAATAAATAAAATACATAGATATTTGTTGACTCCGGGATGTCATTTCTCTGGGCTAATTGAACCATGATTTATTTATATCTTAAATTTCTCATTTTAGGAAATAGGAAATTCAATTTCCTGGGTTTTAGTTTAGTTTAATTTAGTTTATTAAATTTATAAACCGCCCCCTCTCCCCGAAGGGACTCGGGGCGGTGTACAGACAATAAATATACAATAGACAACAAAGCAAGACACAAAACCCAGACAAACCAATTTAAACACACAGTCTGTACAATAACCAAACTAACGATAGTTAAAATAGTTCCAATTAAAACCAATTAAAAACCCCAAAATTTAAAAATTTAAAATGCCATCCAGGAAGGTCAGGATTGAATTATACTATATTTCTGATTACAATTACAGTTGGGCCAGGCCGGCTAATTTGAACAAGTGGGTCTTGAGTTTCTTACGGAAGGAGAGGAGATCAACAGTAGTTCTAATATCGGGGGGGGGGGGGGAGGTCATTCCAAAGGGTTGGGCCCATCACAGAGAAGGCCCTACTCCTGGGCACCGCCCACCCGCATTGCTTAGCGGATGGTACCTGGAGGAGTCCCTCTCTGTGAGAAAATAGGAGGTTTGAAAGACATTGAGCTATTAACTAACTATACGGATGGGTTTTTAGAATAGACCAAGCTAATTGGAGCTGGCTAGTTTGTAATTCAGTGTGCTCGGTGGATACGTTAACATCTAACAGTAAACGTAGTTTCCCTAATCTGATCACTGTGTAGGCAAAATGTAGAAGAGTAGTTATAACCAGGGGTTGATTGCTGCTGACGATTTGCTGCGCACACAGTTGACTGAAAATTATTCTGCGCATGTGCAGAACATGAAAAATAATGTAAAAAAACAAGCTGGTAACGGCAGTGGCGACCAGGGAACCGGTTTGGAGGGGGGTGGCCAGCCTGCCGTTCCTACCGGTTCGGCAATCCAGTCCCAATTTCCACTACAGTTCCCCTGAACCGGTGCAAACCGGTAGCAACCCACCTCTGGTTACAACGAACTGTCTTTGGTTAGAGTCCATGATTTAGCCCATAAAGTATAAAAAGGCCCCAAATCAATATATATAAAAATGAAAACCACTCATGTTGGATCATGAAATCTCCGGAACCATAAAGCCTACAAACCTGAAATGTGGCACGTATGTTCCTCTTGGCTTCTAGGTGTTCGCTTAGAAAAGGATTTTTCAAAATGACCATCAGATCATTAGTATTTGTTATATTATCATTCTTCTTCTTCTTCTTCTTCTTCTTCTTCTTCTTCTTCTTCTTCTTCTTCTTCTTCTTCTTCTTCTTCTTCTTCTTCTTCTTCTATTATTATTATTATTATTATTATTATTATTATTATTATTATTATTATTATTATTATTATTATTATTATTATTACACTCTGATGCTAAGGAGTTCTACTCCCCCCTCCCCACCTCCAAAGATTTCTGTTCAAACTGTCACTTGGGCATGGCCAGAGTGTGAGTCATCCGGAGAGGAGCCTGAGGCAGAGAAGAAGATAAGATAGGAGAGGTTGTTCTGCAGTGGTGGGTTCCGGATCCCGGTGCAACCGGCGCACGCATGTGTCCTTACCTCCATGACGCCTACGCGACGCTCCGTACACTCCATATGCGTGTGTGGAAGCCCCAAAGAGCCCAAATACAGGTAGGGAGCTCGGGCGGGCGGGCCCTCCGGAGCACCAGTACCGGAATGGTACCTGGTGCTCCCAGCAGGCACCGGTATGCCCGTACCGGGGTGTACCACCTGCAACGCACCACTGTTGCTGTGGCGCAAGGCTGAGGGAGAGAAGGGGATAAAATAGGGGAGGATTCTGTGAGGCAGGCTGAGGGAGAGAAGGAGATAAAATAGGGGAGGATTCTATGAGGCAAGGCTGAGGGAGAGAAGGGGATAAAATAGGGAAGGATTCTGTGAGGCAAGGCTGAGGGAGAGAAGAGGATAAAATAGGGGAGGATTCTGTGGGGCAAGGCTGAGGGAGAGAAGGGGATAAAATAGGGGAGGATTCTGTGGGGCAAGGCTGAGGGAGAGAAGGGGATAAAATAGGGGAGGATTCTGTGGGGCAAGGCTGAGGGAGGAAGGGGATAAAATAGGGGAGGATTCAGTGGGGCAAGGCTGAGGGAGGAAGGGGATAAAATAGGGGAGGATTCTGTGAGGCAAGGCTGAGGGAGAGAAGAGGATAAAATAGGGGAGGATTCTGTGGGGCAAGGCTGAGGGAGAGAAGGGGATAAAATAGGCGAGGATTCAGTGGGGCAAGCCTGAGGGAGAGAAGGGGATAAAATAGGGGAGGATTCTGTGGGGCAAGCCTGAGGGAGAGAAGGGGATAAAATAGGGAAGGATTCTGTGGGGCAAGGCTGAGGGAGAGAAGGGGAGAGGAGAAGGAGATCATAACTACTCATTAATTTTCAAGCTCTAAGTGTTGATTTATCAAGCCGGATCATATAGTTTCATAGCAGAGCACCGATATTCAGCTAGTATCATGATATAGTCGGATTAGATTTTTGCATGAACTGCAATAATATTTCAAGTGAAATGACAGCAATTCTGGGCTTTGTGGGTTGGACATTCCTGGTCTAGACTTTCCTCAATATAAAGGAGAAAATCAAAATTTGTCTCTAAAATCCTCAGCATAACAACAGGCTTCTGCATTGTCATAACAGATGTAACCGTGGGGATGGCTGGTGGCTTTTGGGGCACCCCATCCGCCTTCTTAAGCATTTAAGCCTCTGAATTTTTAAGTCTGATTTTCGCTTTTCACTTGTAAATTTGAACCTTGTTTTTATTTTGGGGGGTTCTTAGGTGTGCTTTTAGTCCTGTTTCGTTTTGCTTTATTATGTTATTTGTAAACTGGCCAGAGTCACTCAAGATGAGTTGGGCAATCCAGAGACTTCATAAATAAATAGAAATAAAAGTGAAGTACAAAGCTCAGGTTTTGAAGAATGCTTAGAGATTCTTTGCCTGGAACAGCCATTTTCAAATATTTTGAAGTATCTTGAGGCATACAACCTGCAAATGTAAAGAAAGATATCCTCTGTGGAATAAAATGAATTCTTTGGAATTGTTGAATGATACAAAGCAATCTGTTCTGACAGAGGCTTCCTGAGACCATGAAGCAAACTTCTTGTCCCGACAAAAAACCCTTTTATTAATTGACTGTGAATTCTGCTCATTCGCATCCAGCAAACTCTTTCAAGGGAGGATTTACAGTCACAGTCCTTATTTGGCTTGGAGAGCTGCCAGTCCGATCTCTGCAAAACTTGGCAAAGAGCCTCGGAGAGTCACGAACCAATTAAGCCAACTAAATGTCTCCTGCAAACTCCACTCCCCTTTCGCTCCTCTTTTATTTCCTCTGGGAGGAGCCATTCATCATCCACCTGTGACCTTATTCCCAAGTCGATCCCTGTTCTTTAGCTGTTCCCTTCATCTGGCAACTCTGCGCATGTGCACACTGGGAACAGGCTCCAGCTGTTCTTCTGCCTCACTGATGTCTGACTCTGAAGGCAGCTGATAACTGGCATACAGCTCTGGCCCCCTCTCTGTATCCAACGCAGAGCCCACATCAGAGCCTTCCCCAGACTCCAGGATTGGCCCATGTTCCTCCCCAACCTCCTCACTGTCCAAATTTGCTGCCAGCTCCTCTGGCCGCTGGCGAGCCACAACACAATCCTAGCTCAAGCTACAGTAGAGGAGGAGGGAGAGGGGAGGAGGAGGAGGAGGAGAATAGTGATCTTTGTGGCTTTCTGAGCCTGATTGTTTTCTTGCAGATGTTTAATCACCCAACTAGCTAACATCATCAGTGCTAGAAGGGAATGGTGTTGGCAGAAGAGGAGGGGAGGAGAAGGGGGAGGAGTGGGGAGTTAGAGGAGGAAGAGAAGGAGAAGAGGAGGAGGA
This sequence comes from Natrix natrix natrix, assembly GCA_029891615.1. Classification (NCBI taxonomy): domain Eukaryota; kingdom Metazoa; phylum Chordata; class Lepidosauria; order Squamata; family Natricidae; genus Natrix; species Natrix natrix. Next base: position 1,575,912 of record JAKRSK010008491.1, on the reverse strand, counting down.
GGAGGAGAAAGAGGAGGAGGAGGGAGAGAGTGTTATATACAGTTAATGTTGTGAGCGAGATTAAAAGTTTAAACAGGCAGCAAATCAAACATTACATTTTTTACTCTGAGTTGTAAAGGAAACAAAGGCTGCTGAAGTCCGTGGGTATTATTGAGATTTAGTACCTATGCATAAGGCGAGCAGCGGTGATGTTCTTATTTCTTATAAGGTTTCAGGATTTGGAGACCGTATCAACAGCGAAGATCAGAGGAGCGTGCAGCTCAATATTGAATTGTTTGCCTGTGGGAAATCTGGCTTCGAACATGCAGACATCTCTTTGAATAATGTCCTTGCTCCTTCCCTCATGTTTACTATTAGGGGAACTGCTGGGGAGTGCTGGAAGAAGTGAGAAATGTAGGGGCGGAAAAGTTTCAAGAATTATTTGGCTGGCTGGGGAATTCTGGGAGTTGAAGTCCACAAGTCTTAAAGTTCCCAAGTTTGGACACCCCTGCCCTAAAATGAGATAGGGTCTTATTTTCCTTTGATCTCCGAAATAAGCGCTTGGCCTTATTTTCAGGGAGGTCTTATTATTTTTGAGGCACAGGAGGTGGCAAACGTGGTCACCTCATGGCTGCTGTTGTGTTGCAATATTTTCATGGAAGGATTATTATTCGGGGAGGTCTTATTTTCGGGGAAACAGGGTAGTGAGGAACAAACACAGAGAGAAGAGGCTGGCTTTCTGTTACTGTAAAAATTCCTCTGTGTCCTTTTGATTGACGGCCACTATTCGGAGCTCAATACAGAGAGTCCTCGACTTACACTGTAGTGGAGCTCAGAACATCCGTCATAAGTCATGAGGGTCATAAGCCAAGGCATCCACTTGACCAACTCGACTTTACAACTTTTTTGCAGTGGTTGTTATTAAGTGAACATCATGGTAATGTAGCAAATACGGTGGTCGTTAAGTGAATCCATTCATTCTTATGGAGGCTATTGCTGGGAACAAGCAAAAAAAGTCATCAATCATGGTAACACGACTGTAAAATGCTGCAACCAGACGTATAAGCGTGTCGAGAGCCTGAAATGTAGTCATGTGACTGGAGGGGGTGTCAGGCCATTAAGGCCTGAGCCAGTCTATTCTACATAACAAAGATCTACCCCATTTCATTGCCCTTCATTGCATCCCCCATCAAGTTTCAACCAAACTTAGCATACAGACAACCTATAAAGCTAGCTATGATCTCTGACAGCAACCAATCAGGATACTCCTCCTGTGCCCCAGGAAGTTCAAAGCCCAGGAGAGGGCATAAAACCTAGGGACTCTTAGCATCTTGGCCCTTTTTCCTCTTCACCCAACATCTGGAAGCATGTGATTCCCCCTTTTCTGCTCAGGATCTCAAGCCATGTGATCCTGTCCACCATTCAACCATCTTTCCAAGCAGCCTCCATGTTTCCAGTGTCTCTTCCCCCCACTTGGAAACTGAATCCAGAAGGACATTTCTTCCAACAGCAAGAACTTTGCTGGAGAGGAATTCACTTTAAACTAAATAAAAGGGGTTTTATTGGGATGAGGAGTCGGCTTCGTGCTTTTGGGAAGCCTAGGTAGAACCAGGAGTGGGTTTGAGCAGTCACTACTACGGGTTCGCTTGTGCTGCACACACATGCACAGTATAATAAAAAAAGTGTTCTGCGCATGCGCAGAAGCAAAAAAAAAGATGGCGGTGCCTATATCGCTGACGGGAGAACCGGTTTGGGGGTGTGGCAGGCCTGGGTCGCTCCCGGTTCCAGCGACCCAGGTCGCCAAACCACTACCGAACCGGGCCGAACTGGTTGGAACCCACCACTGGTTAGAACAATGTGTCTCTGCTGCTGGAAAAAAGCAAGTGCACCTCCCAGCACACTTGTGCGAGTGTGGAGAGAGAGAGAGAGAGAGACTCCTGGTGTGTGTGGCCATTTCAGGGGTAAAGGGAGTGAGCTTTGCTTTCCACAGGCACTGAAAAACATGTTAGCCTGCTGTGCGTTGAGAGAGAGACACACATTTTGCCAGGACGGCTGGTGCTGAAAAACTTGTTAGCCTGCTGTGCGTGTGAGAGAGAGACACACGTTTTGCCAGGACGATTGGCGCTGCTAATAAAGGGAACGTTTAGTTAACTACAGAGGGTTTGTCGTGTTTGAGAGCCAGGTCAAAATACTTAGCTCTCCAACTGCAGACAATGGACCTCTACCGTATTTTTCGGAGTATAAGATGCACCTTTCCCCCCCCTAAAAGAGGGTGAAAATGTGGGCGCGTCTTATACACTGAGTGTAGCCCCACCCACCCACCGTCCCCCACCCTTTGGCCTCTGCCTGCCAGCAATTTGCCTCCTTGCCGCAAACGGGGAAAATGGGGCTTGCAGAGGCTGCAATAGGCTAGAGCAATCCCTGCAGCCTGAAACAGCTGATGATTGGGAGGCCCATGCTGAAAGTGAAAGTGAAACTTGCTATTTGCTCCATGAGACAAATTGCTCGGAGGCAGAAGCAGATTTTTTTTTCTTGTGCTAATCAGGCTGTTTTCTGCAAGGCGGTTAAGTCAATAACTATAAATGCCTATAGAATGTTCAGATTATTAGACTTATTTTTTAAAGACTGCTTTATTATTGTTCTAGACAGCTTAACAAATGAAGAAGCTTTTTAAAAGAAACGCTTGATCTGCAGCGGCCCAGTGCTATTGTATCTTCTTTAAAATAGCAGAGAATAACATACACTTCCAGAAAGCCACATCCATTTTAACAGCATCTGTACAAGTATAGTCTGAAATGTAACACCACAAACAGTGTATATTGTCTGTAGTGTTTGCTGTTTGTTGCAAGGAGGCAAATTGCTGGGAGGCAGATTCCCCCCCCCCTTGTTTTCCTTCCCAATAGCTAGTTGCGTCTTATACTTAAGAGCGTCTTATAGTCAGAAAAATACGGTAATTCAAACCACCTTAAAAATAATCGCTGTAAAATATCCTGCTTGTCATTCCAAGCAGACAGCTCTGGCCTTTATCATGGTCCGTTCGAAATCCAGACTTTTTTTTTTCATCCTGCAGGTTTATTGATCTTCAGTCGTGGAGTAAACAGGCCCAGTTCACTGCTGTTTCTGAACGAACAAAATAGGCAGGTGCATGCTGGAAAGTTTCCTGCGCTCATTCCTTGTTGATCGGGGGGGGGGGGGGTGTCTTGCAGTGGTTGCATTAGAAGATCCTCCTGTGGAGAAAAATAAAGTGGAACTCCACCATCCCATACAGGTTGTCTGTCAGAAGGATCTCGACAAACTTAAACATGGGGCTCTATCGAACAAAATGAAATTCAGTGGTGAAAAAAGTAAGGTTCTACATTTAGGCAAGAAAAACCAAATCCACAGGTACAATATAGGTGGTACCTTGCTCAGTAGTAGTAACAGTGAGAGAGATCTTGGAGTTCTAGTGGACAACCATTTAAATAGGAGCCAGCAGTGTGCAGCAGCTTCCAAAAAAGCCAACACAGTTCTAGGCTGCATAAACAGAGGGATAGAATCAAGATTACATGAAGTGTTAATACCACTTTATAAGGCCTTGGTAAGGCCACACTTGGAATACTGCATTCCGTTCTGGTCGCCACGATGTAGAAAAGATGTGGAGACTCTAGAAAGAGTGCAGAGAAGAGCAACAAAGAGGATTAGGGGACTGGAGACTAAAACGTATGAAGAACAGTTGCAGGAACTGCGTAAGTCTAGTTTAATGAAAAGAAGGACTAGGGGAGACATGATAGCAGCATTCCAATATCTCAATGGCTGCCACAAAGAAGAGGGAGTCAAGCTATTCTCCAAAGCACCTGAGGGCAGGACAAGTAGCAATGGGTGGAAACTCATCAAGGAGAGAAGAACCTAGAACAAAGGAGAAATCTCCTGACAATTAGAACAATTAATCAGTGGAACAATTTGCCTCCAGAAATTGCGAATGCTGCAACATTAAAAGATGTGGAGACTCTAGAAGAGTGCAGAGAAGAGCAACAAAGAGGATTAGGGGACATTCAGAACCATTCCTGGTCATAGGATACTAAATAAGCAATCAACAAAAATCATACCAGGAAATAAAATAAAACCATATAAATCGTAAGGATTCTAGCAACAAAGCTATAGTCATGAGTAGAAAAGGAGATACTGTAGGTTAATAGGAAGGTTGACAAGAATAATAGTAATACAGTCTTAGTAAATAGTTTGACAGCTTTGTGGAAATTAGTTGTTTAGTAGAGTGATGGCATGCGGGAAAAATCCTGTCCTTGTGTCAAGTTCTCACTATAATTGTTAGCACTGTTGGGAAATTCCTCCTTATTTCTAGGTTGGTTCCATCCTTTGCTTCTTGTCCTACCCTTCAGTGCTTTGGAGAATACGTTGACCCCCTCTTCCTTGTGGCAGCCCCTCAAATATTGGATGCTAGCTGGGGAATTCTGGGAGTTGAAGTCCATAAGTCTTAAAGTCGTCTGAATTTGGATAGCCCTGTCCAAATACTTCCACATACTTTTTGGAATCTAATCTGAATAAATCTATTGATTGCAAACAGGAGGTATCTTTGATACCTTCTCTTTTCTGTTTGCTGTGCTTAGGGAGTCCCCTTCTGATATTTGGATTCTGGATAATATTTCACGGTTTGCCAAAGGAGGATCCATCCTATGTTTAAAGTTCTAAGAAATTAGGAGGATGAGGGTGAATTTATTTTGGGTAGGAGAACTTGAATTCCAGATGGCCTGAGGTTAGCTAACATTCTTACTGATCTTAATGGCATCCTGGCATCTGTCTCACTATATCACTGTAACATTAATGGCCCTTCTGTAAGGCAGAAGGACATTTGATTTCATTTCTTGGCTTCTCAGTAGATACAGAAAACCAAATCCGTCATCACAGCCAATGATATAATAATATTTTAGAATTCTACAGAGATGTTTAGGAAGTGAATAAACCAATTGCCTGGTTGTTGTGATTAAGACTTTAATAAATGCTAGAAACCATTGGAAAGGTGCCTAATGATGTTTCCTTCAATAAGAGTTACTGAAAAGTTAATGGGATCTTACTGGCTGATATTACGGGTCTGAGCATCTATCTGTCTTCCAGCTATCTATTTACCATTAGCTGTTCTTCCAAAAACACTTAGGTTTCCAGGTTAAAAATAGTAGCATCAGTTTAGATTCAAGCTGTTGTTATCTGGGTAGTTGACAGTCAACTTCTTATGAGAACAAAATCATCATGATCCAGAAGAGTAAAAGGAAGGATTTCAACATGAAGTTTAACTGTGCAATCACACTCATGCACCCGTCTCTAGAACTATCTATCTATCTATCTATCTATCTATCTATCTATCTATCTATCTATCTATCTATCTATCTATCTATCCATCCATCCATCCATCCATCCATCCATCCATCTATCTATCTATCTATCTATCTATCTTCTGCCTGCCTACCAAAAATGGCTGTGTGTGTGTATGTTCCAGCATAACTCTTGAACGCTTCGAGCAATTTCAACCAAAGTTGGTACACAGTTGACTTACTCTCTGGGAAAAAATACTGTGGGGGTAAGACACCCCTAACACCCCTCGGTGTGTGTCTTCTGATAAGATACAGCCTGTTGTGCCTTAAAATGGCTTCTTCTGTACTACCTTAAAATGGCATCTACTGTTCAGCACAGTGGAGTTGTCATGGTAACTGCTTCACAGTACTCCACAAGGGCCCCCTCTCTGGTAAGGTGGAAAATCCAACATTAGAAATTACGTTTGGACCGGACATTTGTGAATGTCTAATATAGGATTGGGATAAACAAATATCCGGGCAACGCTGGGTTAACAGGTAGCGTAACCTAAGAACAGGCTGCTGGATTAGGCTAAGGGCCATACAACTCCAACAATGATTTGACATGGTTTGGTAAATAAGAATAACAGAGTTGGAAGGGACCTTGGAGGTCTTCTAGTCCAACCCCCTGCTCAAGCAGTAGACCCTATAACATTTCAAACAAATGGCTGTTCATTCGCTTCTTAAAAACCTCCGGTGTTGGAGCATTCACAACTTCTGGATGCAATTTATCCCAATGATTAATTGTTGTAACTGTCAGGACATTTCTCCTTAATCCTGGGTTGCTTCTCTCCTTGACTAGTTTCCACCCATTGCTCCTTGCCTTGCCTTCAGGTCTTTGGAGAATAAATTGACCCTCCTCTCCTTTGGGGTAACCCACAACTACTGGAGGCAAGTAGTTCCACTGATAAATTGCTCTCACTGTCAGGAAATGTTTCTTAGTTCCAGGTTGGAATTACTCAGTGGAACAACTTGCCTCCAGATGTTGGGTAGGAGTTCCATCACTGGTTGTGTCTTTAAAGAAGAGATTGGACAATGATTTGTCTCCTGCTTGAGCAGAGAATTGGATTAGAAGACCTCCAAGGTTTCTTCCAACTCTGTTATTCTGTCCTATTTTGTTTGTTGCATCTGTTTGTTAACTTATGACTTCTTGGTGCCCAAACCTGTATGCTATTATTACAGAGATGCCAATAAAATTTGTGAGCTTATGACTATTACATGCCTGATTTGAGCAGGTCAGAACTGGCCCACAACGCGTCTAGATACAACTTTGTTTTTACCGACAATTGCTTCCATCGATTTGTTTGTGTGTTAGCGTCTTTCCTGCAAGGCTAAGTCATTAGGTCAATGTTGCTGAATCAGTGAGATATTTCGCCGCGGCTGGGATGGTCATTAAAAGAGATTGTGCTACAATCCTGTTCAATGCAAGATGGATGTAACACCCGAGAGGCTCCCGTTGAGTTCCTTCTCGCCGATAGCAGTTTGAAATCCCTACAGGGCAATTTGCAAAAAGTGGGAAAATGGGACGTTAGGACAGGACCACAGAAGGTCAACACCGAGGCCAGTAAAAAAAATCCAAAGAGAAATGCTTGTCAAAGATACGCGGAGTAGAAAAAAAACCAACCACCCCACTTTATTTCTTTCGGAATTGTACAAATCAAAAGAAAAGGTTTAACATGCACATGCATATACGCACTGAAATCCTTACAGCATGTGAGATACGCTGGCTATGCGAGATGCTGTCTAAAAATAAGCAGATATAATCAGTCTGAATTCAACATGGCTTGTTATCGTGAAGTCTGACAGAGAAGAGGATGATCTCTTTAGGCGATATCACCCAACCTTCTTGGCGATGGTTCGCGGGTTTGTTTAAACGTCAAGCAAGTCGTTCCTATTTCTAAGACGTTTCTCATCGATTTTATCCAGTTTATCCATTTCCTCCAGAGCTTCAAAAAGGACCTCTTGCCAGAAAGATGTGTCCATAATGTATTCGATTTAAATAATTGGGTTTTGTATGAAATATCTGGCTAGGTTCTCGTCCTGTAGACTAAAACTTCTGTGCTTTATGCTGACCTCCTGGCCTGTGTTTTATGTAAAATCTGTTTCTAGAAAGGATGAGCTCATGTGGCAATTTCTTCAATCTTACCTCAACTGGGCTCTGTATAATTTTGAAGATATTTTGCTTCTCATCCAAGAAGCTTCTTCAGTTCTGACTGGAGGGTAGGGCATGGGAGGATTTATATTCCTTGCAGACAGCTGGTCATTTGCATTCTTTTTAGAGAGTCATTGAGGCCACCTGGAGATCAATCTGTGTTGTCGGGATCACCTGTTTAGTGCGGAGTGTGAAGCCTTTTTGGAACTATTGAAAGGACTGTGTTGTAGACTAGGGGTGTCAAACTGACGGCTAGTGGGCTGGATGCATCCCATGCAGGCCACACCCACCCCAGCTCCGCAAATGGGAAAAAGGACACAAAAGATCACATGACGGCAACATGACGTGGTGAGTTTCATAGATTGATGATATGGATAATCCTCCAAGTGGCCTCAAAGATTCTCTAAAAAGGATGCAAATGACCAGCTGTCTGCAAGGAATATAAATCCTTCCATTCCCCACCATCCAGTCAGAGCTGAAGAAGCTTCTTGGATGAGAAGCGAAATGTCTTCAAAAGAAAAAAACAGAAAGTCCAGTTGCCTCTTGGAAAAAAACACCTTTGAGACAACCAAGACCTGGATATGACTGAGAATCTCCATGGACACAGGTAATGTTCTTATCTTCCACTATGTTAAAATGAGGTGGAAGTCAATTTTTCCTTTCCTTTTTTCCCATACACTCTCTCTTCTTCCCTTTTTCCTCCCTTAGTTTTCCCTTATTTTTATTTTGCCTTCTGTTTTATATTCTGATGAGCTAATAAAAAATTTGAACCAGGAAAAAGCAATCCATAGTGAGCTGGATTTTGATTGAATCAACTTGCCTTCGCATGGCATAAACCAGGGGTGTCAAACTCAAGACCCGTGAGCCGAATCTGGCCCATTGGAGGCTTAGATCTGGCCCACAGGCCCGCCCTGGAAAAAGTGAAGGACTGGCCTACAAATGCCTCTGCCAGTGAAAACCGAGCCAGGCTGTCATGGCCTAAAACAGAGCCGGGGCCGCCTGCACCTCCCCAAGCTCCGTTTTCACTTATAGAGGGCTGCAGGAGGCCGTCACGGCTGAAAATGGAGCCTCAATGAGTGATGTTGAGCTGGCCACACCCACCCCGGCCACACCCACCCTAGCCACACCCATTCCAGCCCTGTGAGGTCAAACGGAACCCTTATGCATCCCTCAATGAAATCGAGTTTGACACCCCTGATGTAGATGCAATGTTTCTTGGTTCTTTTTGGTTTCTGCTGGTTAAATGTGCATTAATTGTGCAGTATTCAGCAGCTGCCAAAAAAGCCAACACAGTTCTAGGCTGCATAAACAGAGGGATAGAATCAAGATCACGTGAAGGGTTAATACCACTTTATAAGGCCTTGGTAAGGCCACACTTGGAATCCTGCATCCAGTTTTGGTCACCACGATGTAGAAAAGATGTGGAGACTCTAGAAAGAGTGCAGAGAAGAGCCACAAAGAGGATTAGGGGACTGGAGACTAAAACATATGAAGAACGGTTGCAGGAACTGGGTATGTTTAGCTTAAGAGAAAGAAAGACTAGGGGAGACATGATAGCAGACTTCCAATATCTCAGAGGTTGCCACAAAGAAGAGGGAGTCAAACTATTCTCCAAGGCACCTGAGGGTAGGACAAGAAGCAATGGGTGGAAACCAATGAAGGAGAGAAGCAACCTAGAACTGAGGAGAAATTTCCTGACAGTTAGAACAATTAATCAGTGGAGCAATTTGCCTCCAGAGGTTATGAATGCCCCAACACTGGAAGTCTTTAAGAAGATGTTGGATAGCCATTTGTCTGAAACCGTATAAGGTTTCCTGCCTAGGCAGGGGGTTGGACTAGAAGACCTCCAAGGTCCCTTCCAACTCTGCTATTGTATTATTGTATAAATACGTTCAAGCGCTTATAATACAAGTGAAGCCGGATGATTTATTTCAAACTGCTAAATGATCAATCAAAATCAAGACATCGGCTTCGAAAGAAACCCCCCGAGTCCAAAACTTTTCCATTTGCTGACAATCGGATAGGAGTTGGCACAATAGCAGAATTATTTGGCATATGCACTCTCCCCCGGGCTCCCCCACATAAATTCAGTTCAAAAGCAACTGATGGTGAAAAAAGGCCTCTCATTAAAATCATTTTTTATCGTCATGGAAACTAAAAGAGCAGTAAAACAATGACATAAAGAGAGTGCATCCGATTATGTAATGTCTTTAAGAAAGAAAGAAAAAAGTCTGTTGGGGGGGGGGGGGGAGGAAACCTGATTGGAATCTATGAATTAGAATTTGCAAAGAATTTCCAGATACAGTTTTAAATTATCTACTTTGGATGTATTCCATCTCATCCCACTCTCTTCTCTCAGCTGTTCCTTTATTGTTGTTAGTCGCAAAGTCGTGTCCGACCCATCGCGAGCCCATGGACAATGTTCCTCCAGGCCTTCCTATCCTCTACCATCCTCTGGAGTCCATTTAAGCTCACGCCTACTGCTTCGGTGACTCCATCCAGCCCCTCATTCTCTGTCGTCCCCTTCTTCTTCTTTTGCCCTCAGTCTTTCCCAGCATGAGGCTCTTCTCCAGGGAGTCCTTCTTTCTCTTTAGGTGGCCAAAGTATTTGAGTTTTCCCTTCAGGATCTGGCCTTCTAAAGAGCAGTCAGGGTTGATCTCCTCTAGGACTGACCAGTTGGATCGCCTTGCACTCCAAGGGACTCACAGGAGTCTTCTCCAGCATCAGAGTTCAAAGGCCTCCATTCAGCTATTTCTACAATCCTTTGTTCATATCCCTATGATTTAGCTTGCCAACCATCAAATTTCTTTCTTTTATGTGAAGAGATAAATGAGTTCATATGTTATTTTTTAGCTATCAAAAATTGCTTGAATTTTTACTCTTTTTTAAAAATTATGGGGGTGGGAGAGAAATCATTCAATCATACAGCAAGTCCTCAACTTATAACTGTAAGGGAAACTATCTATTACCGTCATAAGTAATATCAGGGGCTGCCACAAAGAAGAGGGAGTCAAACTATTCTCCAAAGCACCTGAGGGCAGGACAAGAAGCAATGGGTGGAAACTAATCAAGGATAGAAGCAACTTAGAACTAAGGAGAAATTTTATGACAGTGAGAACAATTAACCAGTGGAACAACTTTCCTCCAGAAGTTGTGAATGCTCCAACTCTGGAAATTTTTAAGAAGATGTTGGATAACCATTTGTCTGAAGTGGGGTAGGGTTTCTTGCCTGAGCAGAGGGTTGGACTAGAAGACCTCCAAGGTCCCTTCAAACTCTGTTATTCTATTCTATTCTATTCTATTCTATTCTATTCTATTCTATTCTATTCTATTCTATTCTATTCTATTCTATTCTATTGACAGTTGTAGAGCATGTAAACCCATGGACTGAGCTGAGCTTTTGACCTGTTTTGCAGAGGCTATTAAGCAAACACTGCAGTTGTTAAAGGAAACAATTGTTTGCTTTGGGCTGCTCGTCAAAAAATGAAAAAAGTCAGTTACCAAGTGCCCGAAATGCAGTCACTTGACCATGGCCGTCAAAACTTCGGAGCCGGGTCATAAGTACCGTTTGGAGGAGTCTGTCGTAACTTTGAATGATCTCTAAGTGACCGGACGTAAGTTGAGGCTTACCCGTATTTCTTTTTGGATCCTTATTGGACAGGGATAGCTAACCTTTTTGTCGTTGCATGGCAAAAGTGCCAGCGCGCTCCCACACCCACAATGCAATGTGTGCACGACATCCCCCTCCCCCCACATTCACACGTGACACCCCCGCACATGCTCCCTGCCCATGGGGGCCCCTCGTCCCCACACCCTGTTTTGCGCCTGGAAGGCCTCTGCACCAACATGGAAGCCAACAATGGGGGGGGGGGGAAATGCACATTCCCCCCGTGCCCCATTTTGGGCCTGGAAAGCCTCCTGCACTAACCTGGAAGCCAAAACTGGGCGCATGCGTGGCAGAGACCCAAAGACCAGCTGGCTGGCAGGAGGCATGCATGCATACATGGTGGAGCTGGGCTGGAGCGACAGCTGGCGTGCCTGCAGATGGCTCTGCCTGCCTTCTGTGGCATGCTTGCCATGAGTTTGCCATCACGGTTATAGGATGCTGTTCTATATGTTTTGTAGACCAGTCTTTGCACACGCAGATGCCATTCCTAGAAGTGCAATTTATATAGATATTGCAAAAAAGAAAGTTTTTGTCTGATTTATAATGGCGAATGGTGTGAGGAAAGAAATTCAAAGGCGAGAATTAACTGGAGAATTGGCTTTTCTGCTGAAGCAAATACAGTCTGGATTTCAGTAGGAGAGAGAGAGAGGTGGCAGATTTTGATTGTTGATTTTATTAAAGATACTTCATTATCTATTTATTGGTCAAATTTATTAATGTATGTATTTATTGGACAAATTTACAGCACAGCTCTTATTCTGCGCTCAAGGAGATTCACAATTTTTTGCTGCTAACCACCCTGTGGATTAGGTTGGGCTATCAAAGAGAAATTATTGGCCCAAAGTCACACAAGACTGTTTCCTTCGTTAGGGAGCGATGTGAACCTGGAATTTCCCAGTTATTGTCCAACATATTAGCCATAATATCACCCTGGGACTCCTGTGGAATATAGGTTTTTATATGTATTTTAACCTCCTTTTTGTAAGAGGATTGTATGATGCTGGACAGGGGTTGCAGGTAAACCTTAGTCAGTGAGTGAGAAAGTGAATGAATGAATGAATGAATGAATGAATGAATGAATGAATGAATGAATGAGTGAATGAGAAGAAGCTGAGCTTGGGGATGGAGTCAAGCGAAGAATCAGTCTGGAGTCATTACATTCCCAAGTCCAATCTCCCTTGAATTCTTTGTTAACTATTATCTAACGCCAATTTAGCGCTGGCTGTTAGTGGACTAGATTCTTGTGTATAGACATGAGTCATAAATCATCTTAACTAGACTTAATGGGTGCTCCTGATTCTTCACGCCTGACAGTGAATGAATGAATGAATAAATAAATAAATATATGAATACTGTAAGCCTCCTAGCATTCATTCGAAGCAGAGGGAGATCTGTCTGAATAGATCTTTCAGCCACAGAGTCTTGTTACCATAAAAAATCTGTGTGTCTTTAAGGCATCGGATGCCTCGTATATTTTTACAACGGGATAGTTCAGCTCGCCTATTTTGCTTTTTGTTAACAGGGATCCTGAAGCCCAGGGGGAGTGTGCCAAGGCTGACTTGACCTATATTTTGCTTTGCTCGCAGCTTGACAAAGAATGGGTGTGTGTGTGTGTGATGGATTGGAATGCCTCCCCCTGGCAGAGGGCGGCAGAGGTGGGCACCTACCGGTTCTGCTCGGTTCAGCCAAACTGGTAGTGGTATGGCGGCCTAGGTCACTGGAACCGGTAGCGACCCAGGCCTGCCACACACCCCCTAACAGGTTCCTCAGCCGCCACCTCTACCATCTTGGTTTTGAGCTGTGCGCATATGGAGGACAAATTTAATTGAATTGTGCATGGGTGCGTAATGCGCAGCCATTATGCGGACGCAAAGCATGCACAGGAGTGAACTGGCAGTAAAGCCGGCTAGAACTCACCCCTGCCCCCGCAGGCCCCATTTTTGGCTGGGATGGCCTCCTGCAGCCGTCTGCCAGCAAACACAGAGGTCGGGGAGGGGGAAAGTTGCAGCCCAAAACAGGGCCCGGGGCCCCCAAGGGCAGCAACCGGCTTTGTTTTTGCTGCCAGAGGGCTGCAGGAGGCCATCGCAGCAGAAAACGGGACTCTGTGTTCACTGGCAAAACAAACTAAAAGCAAACTAAAAACAAAAGGAGAAATGTTTCCCCTTTTGCATTTGTGCATGCAAGAAGGGACAGGAAAGGAGAAAGGGAAAAAGAAAATACAAAGACAAAGCAGGGAAGATGGGAAGAGAAAAAGGAAGGAAAAAGAAGGAAAGAGGGGAAGGAAGAAGAAAGGAGAAGGATGAAGGGAGAAGGAAGAGGAAGGAAGGAAGAAGGAAGAGGAAGGAAGAAGGAAGGAAGAAGGAAGGAAGGAAGGAGAGAGATTATAATGAGAGGGAGGAAGGGTCTAAGGCAGTGGTTCTCAACCTGTGGGTCAGGGACCCCTTTGGGGGATCGAACAACCCTTTCACAGGGGTCGCCTAAGACCATCGGAAAACACAGATTTTCAATGGTCTTAGGAACTGAGACACCGCTCCTCTATGGTTGGGGGTCACCACAACAAGAGGAACTGTATTAAAGGGTCACGGCATTGGGAAGGTTGAGAACCACTGGTCTAAGGAAGTCCTGCCTTAGCACTTGGCCACCACAAGTGCCCCCGGTACGAGTGACCTCGAGCTGGCCACACACACCCTGGCCATGCCCACGTCACACACACACACACACACACACACACACGCACACACACACCAGGGTCAAACACAACCCTGATGCAGTCCTCAATGAAATCAAGGGACACCCCTGTTTTAGAGTGTCGTTGAGGCCATTTGGAGTTTTATCTGTGTCATCAGGGTTCAACTGAGTAGTAAAATGGGTGAGGAGCCTTCTTAGAACTGTTGAAAGGACTGTGTTGTAGACTGGAAACAGATGATGTTGTATCCCTCTTCCTCTGTTGAGAGAGGGATGTTCAGTATTGACACAGATGGCCTCTTTGACCCCTCTTTCAAACCAGCGATCCTCTCTGTCCAAAAATGTGGACTTTGCTGTTTTCAAAAGAGTGCCCTTTGCCTTTTAAATGCAGATGGACTGATGAATCTAATCCGGATGGGTTTGTCCTCCTCCGTTGTGCCATGCGTTTGTGAAGTGGTTGTTTTGTTTCCCCAATGCACAGATAACCATGACCTGGATGACTGAAAATCTCAGTTAAGCATTTGGGAATGAACTATCCGTGCCTTTGCGAAATCACCACTACCGGTTCGGCCAAACCGAGCCAAACTGGGAGCAACCCACTTCTGGTCCCCATGGTCATATGATCGAAATTAAGGTGCTTGGCAATTGACTCATATTTGGGGTGGTTGCAGTGTCCCAGGGTCATGTGACCAACCATGTGTAATACTCAAATGAACCTCCAAGTGGCCTCAACGGCTCTCTAAAAGTCATTGACCAAATGACAAGCTTTCTGCAAGGTGTCAGCCCTCAGGCTGCCATCCGGGGGGACCCAGTCCATCACCATGCCCACCATGCAATGCTGCCATGTTGATGTTGCCTCTCTGATGTCGATTGAGCCTGTAGCTGCATGTGGCTCTACCAGGGTGCAACTGCCTCCTCGATTGTAACTCTTCTACAACTGCCTCCTCGATTGTAACTCTTCTACTCGGTTGCAACTGCCTACTCTGATGTAACTTTTCTACTCGGGTGCGGCTAACCAGGAAAGAGGCTATGATGGCGCTGAGTGGGGGTGTGGCTGGAGGTGTGGGTCATGGTGATTGGTCGATGGTGGGTGGGTGGGTGTCGTCTGGGTGGAGTTGTGGGTGGAGCTGGGTGGGGTAATGGTATATATATATATATATGGGTGATGGTGTTGGTTAGAACTGACTTGGATTTGATTACCTTTGTATCATTGTCATTTAGGTTTAGGTTTAGGTTTATTAAATTTATAGACCGCCCCCTCTCCCCGTAGGGACTCGGGGCGGTGTACAGACTGTTCGTGTAAAAAACAACAAAACATAACATAAAACATCAGACAAGACAACGCAAACATACCGTCTGTATATACAACCCAAACTAATTAAATAATTAAAAACAATTCTAAAACCAGTTTAAAACCCCAAAATTTAAAATTTAAAAAGCCATCCAGGAAGGTCAGTAGTAGATGTTCCCTGTAAGTACAATTACAATTACAATTAGGCCAGGCCGGCTAGTCGAAACAGGTGGGTCTTGAGTTTCTTGCGGAAGGAGCAGAGGTCCAAGGTGGTTCTAATATCGGGGGGGAGGTCGTTCCAGAGGGTTGGGCCCATCACAGAGAAGGCCCTATTCCTAGGCACCGCCCGCCCGCACTGCTTAGCGGAAGGTACCCAGAGGAGACCCTTTTTGTGAGAGCGGATTGGTCGCAGGGATGTGTGGGGTAGAATGCGATCCCGCAGGTAACTAGGTCCCGAGCCATTTAATGCTGGTTATCATGTCGTTTGTTAAATAGAGATAAACGTTTTTCACAAACTGAATCTCTGCTTGTATGCAACGTGAACGCCGGAACGTGACACAAGGAGTATAAATCCTTCCATTCCCCACCATCCACTCAGAACTGAAGAAGCTTCTTGAGAAGCGAAAGGTCTTCAAAGAAAAACCAAGAAAGTACAGTTGCTTCTTGGGGGGGAAAAAAAGCACTTGACCTGGACGATTGAGAATCTCCATAGACGTTCATTTATTTAGTTATTTTTTGTAACCCCACTTGACAGTTTTGCAGAGCAATTCCCAGTCCTTTAAGCGAGGGAGAAATGTACGCTAAAGGAGAAAAGATGAAGGCACAGAGAATCGAGGGAGATGTGGTAGAATCTAGCCTGGGTTCCCAGGAGAGAGGGAGTAGATTTTATCACAGGAGTAGAGAAAGAGGTAGATTTGTTTCAATTACACGATCTTCCTTGGAGGAGGTGAAATGCATTCAGCACCCTTATTCATGCAGTTCAATATATATAGAGAGAAAGGAAGCAGTATGCTTCCTCCCATATTTGGGCATACCAGGGGTTGTAACTCAATACGTACCTATTTCCCTGGCCTAGCTGATAAGGAAGAGAGCCTGTGGCTTAGTGGCAATTACATCGGCCTAATATGCAATACAGCCCTGGTTCGATTCCCAGTAAGGGGATGGCTAGCTGATGAGACCTAAATAGGTTGAAATAGATCTATACTAGTCTCCCTTTATTTATTTATCAGCACAAATGCAACACAAATAACAAAGGCAACATGAAAAATAATAGCTTTCTGTCTGGATGGCCTCTTGTGATGAGCCGATAGACAGAGAAAGGAAGCAGTATGCTTCCTCCCATATTTGGGCATACCAGGGGTTGTAACTCCATACATACATACATACATACATACATACATACATACATACATACATACATAAATATTATCTAAAGTGTGCTTGGAAAGTGGGCTCTTTTCATTTATGAAATCTAAGAGTACAGGTACCGTATTTTTTGGACCATAAGACGCACCCGAGTATAAGGCACACCATGATTTTGAAAAGGTAATTTTTTTTATTTAAAAAAATTGCACTCTGCAGGCCTCCCAAACCCTCTGCACGCCTCGTTTCTTTGCAAAAAAGAAAAAAGTGGAGGGGGCATGCAGAGCTTGGGGAGGCTTGTAGAGTGCTCCTGGGAGCTCGGAGGAGACAAAAATGAGCAAAAAATGGCCTGTTTTTCGCAAAACAGCCATTTCTTTGCAAAAAAAGAGAGGGGCAAAATCAGGTCGATCATGTGATGACCTGCTTTACGACCGTCATAACTCATGGCTGTAATTGTCAGGCTCAGTTATGACCCTACTCCGATACAACCTGTACACTGGGTATGACCGAGTGTATTTTTAGCAGATTTTTATACCATTCTGCAGTCAATTTCTTCTTATGCCTTAGTCTTTAATGTTCAGCACTTAAGGGCCCTCCAAGTTATGTCAAAATGAGCTAAAACACAGAGATATCCATCTAAAACAATCTCTGCAATTTAATTTATCCTTCTTTCATTAACTGAATTGGCCTGTAGTCTCCTTATTAATACGTTGGTGTTTCCCTTTATTCTGCTTTATAAATTCTGTCCCATTTTTCTGACATCCATGCAATCCTTTTTCTATCGCTCACGTGCTGCAAGCATGCATTTTTCATTTTGCTACTATCTACACCCAGATGGACACTGAATCTGGCGCGGTCCAAAATGCAATTAAAGATGAGCTTGAAAAAAAAAAGATTCCAATATTATTATTATTTTTTATCCTAACCGGCAGGCTAATCTGGAATTCGTTAGTTGCCAAGCAAAGCAGTTTTGAAATGGGGAACTCTAAACTGAGCAAATGGGCAACACTCCCTGAGTCCATAAAAAGTGGCTTGGATGATACTTTCCTCGTAAAAAAAAATAATATTTAGCATAAAAAGCTCTTTGATACCACTCGGTGGGATGGAACAAGCTGTTAAGTGGAGAAGAACGTATTGGATGCCACACAGGAAAATCTATAAATGCGCACACCATGCTGAATTTAAATTCCAGACCTGTTCTTTTGACCTTCCTATTAAATAATAAGTTGTGTGATCTTTAGGGATGGCTTTGTGTATTTGGAAGCAGAATCGTTTCAGAGATAGATTGCATCTATTTGTGACTGCGTAGAAAGAAAAGTATTAACAACAGAGGCAGGGAATCTATGATTGTTCTAGCTTTTTCTGAACTACAGAACTACAACCAGGCTTAAACCGATAGATTTTCCCCCCTCTCTACAGATTTCCTAGAAATTAATAGTTTTGGGGAGTAAATTATAAACTGGCTTGGGTTCACATAGATCTATATCTATATCCTTATCTATCTAACGGGTGCAATGGCTCAGTGGCTAAGACGCTGAGCTTGTCGATCAGAAAGGTCGGCAGTTTGGCGGTTCGAATCCCTAGCACTGTATAATGGAGTGAGCTCCTGTTACTTCTCCCAGTTTCTGCCAACCTAGCAGTTCGAAAGCACGTTAAAATGCAAGTAGAAAAATAGGAACCAACTTTGGTGGGAACTTGGAAGGTAACAGCATTCCCTGTCCCTTTGGCATTTAGTCATGCCAGCCACATGACCATGGAGACATCTTCGGACAGTGCTGATTCTTTGGCTTTGAAACAGAGATGAGCACCGCCTCTTAGATTCGGGAACGACTAGCACATATGTGCGAGGTAGATCTTCCTTCCTTCCTTCCTTCCTTCCTTCCTTCCTTCCTTCCTTCCTTCCTTTCTTTCTTTCTTTCTTTCTCTCTCTCTCTTTCTCTCTCTCTCTCTTTCTTTCTTTCTTTCTAACCACCCATCCATTCATCCACTCATTCCTCCGTCCGTTCACCATCCGTCCATTCTCCATCCATCTGTCCATCTGTCCGTCTGTCCGTCTGTCCATCCATCTATCATCTTCTATTTATCTGTCATGTACTCTGCTCCAGTCAACCAATTGAGTAGTATGCACTTTTGCAAATCCGTAATTTGGGATTAAAACAACTTCCATGAAGCAATTATAAAAATAATCAAGGCAATTTCTACAGGTAGAGGAATAGTCCTTTAAACATATTCCGTACTCCTTATGATAAAGGAACCCTTTATGATACCATGAAAACAATTCAGCAGCCAGAACGTGATTATTTATTTTGGAAAGCTGAAATCAAAACAGGAAAGGGTCCTCCAATTACCAAATACAGCCCTCAGTGAATAACCACATATTGCAGTCGGAAAGTAATTACTTATTTACTAAGCATCGAGCTCAGCAAAGGTTCCGAAATGTCTTACATAATAAAGACACAATTTACAATACTAAACACACACACTGAGGCACATTTGTGGAGCCACAGAGGCACTGTGATTAACTAACAGGTGTGTAGGGACTCCCACAGTTATACAAGGAAAAAGCTCATCGCTGTTTTCAAGCGACAATCATGTTGCGTTTTGAAACTTAAAAACATTTTGGGTCTTCCCAAACCATCCACTGAGACCAAGATGGGTTTCCACTTTGGGTTAAGGAGTCCACAGTCCTAAATCCCTATTTCCCCAGGAAATAGACAGGGTCTTCTTTTCTATTGACCCCTGAAATAAGCACTTGGGCTTATTTTTGGGAAGATCTTGTTATTTTTGAGGTACAGGAGGTGGCGAACGTGGTCACCTCATGGCTGCTGCTGTGTTGCAATATTTTCAGGGAGGGCTTATTTTCGAGGGAGGGCTTATTTTAGCGCATGCATTCGAAAGCCCGATTGGGCTTATTATCCGGGGAGGTCTTATTTTCAGGGAAACAGGGTAGTAGCATCTACTGTACATTATGCTTCAGAAGCCTGTGACATCTCGTCACGTAAGAAATCTTAAGTCACAGGGGAGCCTGCTTTGAAAATAATCTCGGAAGAGCTGCACGCTAAGAAAATAAACATGAAAAAAAGAAACAAGAAGAAGCGGCGTTTATGGTTTTATCGTTCTCTTCTTGTATTTGGGATGAGAATGATTACTTTCTAAGACATGCGTTTATGGAGAAAGAATTGCACAACAATAACGGCTTTAATTAAAATGCAATTTTAATTTAATTTTAACGGCGTTACAATTACAAAAGAAAAAGATGTTCAGACTTTAGAAAAAGTGAAGAGAAAGCATCTAAGATGATTAAAGGCCTAGAGACTAAAACCTATGAAAAACAGTTGCAGGAATTGAGTTTGGCTAGTCCAGAGAAAAGAACGACTAGGAGGGACATGATAGTGGTATTCCAGTATTTGAGGGGGTCAAGAAGAGGGGGTCAATTTATTTTCCAAAGCACCAGAGGGCAGGACCAGAAACAATGCATGGAAACTAATCAAGGAGAGAAGCAACCTGGAATTACGGAGAAACTTCCTAACAGTGAGGACAATTAACCAGTGGAACAGAAGTTGCCTTCAGAAGATTTAAGAAGAGATTGGACAGTCACTTGTCTGAAATGCTTGAGCAGGGGGTTGGATTAGATGCAGGAGTGGGCTGGTTCACTCCTGATTAAATTATCCTTCCATTGATATATAATTTTATGGTACTACTCAAAAAGAAAAAGAGTGTTATTAGCCATCAAATCTCAAAAATACTGTACACTTTCCCCAAAAGGTTTCCACAATTTTGGTCACTACTGTATAGCCAAAATAACGTTCTTTTCTCAGAGAATCAAGGCTGTTAGGAATGTAAGCTAACGGTTGGGTCAGCAATATATAAGCCACGAGAGTAGTGTTGTTTCTTTAAGTACTGCTGTAATGGGATTGGTTGCTGTTACCTCAAGCAGCCATAAGAGGGAGCCAGAATGACTGTTAGCTCTCTGTTTGTTAAATGCTGATGGTGGATACTGCTTGTGGACTGTATCATAAGTTTACTGTGAGTTTTGCTACTGTTAGCTACTTTGTGTGCTGAACTGATTATATGATACTGGACTGTGTTCGATGGATAACTGACTGACTGAACCGTGTGTAAATTGAACTCTGAATACCTCTATTTTCCACATAAGTAAAATACTATTACTATTACTATTCGGTGTCCCTGTATGCTGGTTTGTGCGTGTTCTTCCACACCACTCTCATTACGCTTCTCTGCACACTCGCTCTCCTAACAGGGAGCTTAACTAACAAAGGCCATCTGGCCCTGCAGCTGCGATGAGGTGACTAGGAGTCATCTCTGATTTTGAATGGTGCCTGATTGGACCATGTGATGGACATGTGGGTGCTGGGCAGGGACTTGAACTTTCACTTGGGTGGGGAAAACCTGGAAACTTTCAGATTCGGGTTTTCCCAGACGTGCCAATAGGACATCTCTAATAAGATGGAACTTTGAGGAAACGCAAGCCTCGGAGTCTTCTTTCATTGGGGGTGTTAATTGGAACCCTGGCACTCACCATTATCTCCCACCTAAAAGGATCCTTCCAGGCCATCTAACCCAAGGATGAGTTTTTAAAAGATTTCCCCAAAGTGGACAATATTAATCTGTAGGGGATGCTGTTTCAAAGAGAAGGAGATAAACGAAAGCCCATTACTTGAGTCCTTCAAGACAGCGTTGTTTAATTGATAGGGCCCAAAGCAAGCATTGAGACAAATTTGTCTGCATTACCGAGAATGATTGATGGTTGTTTTCCTACTTGCCGGTGACATTTAGCAGAAAGGGAAACAAAACCAGTGGAAACTATCAATTACCCGCCTTAATGTAGCTCTCACTAAGAAAATAAGGAATTCGGCTTAGTTTCGCTGGCTTTGTTGCGGTAGCAAAACAAGGATTGGTCAATGGGGGGCAGGGGCGAGGAAACCCAAACCCAAACACATTCAATTTTGCAGATTGTTGGACGAGCAGGCACAAAAACAGCCAGGGAGATGATTGAAGACTGGGAAACGGAGTGCTGATTTACTATCAGCCTATCAAGTACTTAGAAGGTGAGGACTGGCAAATCAGAGCCAGCCATCAACACACTCCAATCAATATCTAAACAGCCGCATACAACAGGCACAGGAGTGGCATCCTACCAGTTTAACAACCGGTTTGCTGATCACACACTTTGCCCCTCAACCCTAACCCTATGTAACATTACCAGTGCTAGAAGACAGCAGGGTTTGCTCCACTCCATTCCCCACAGAGAGCAAATCCCACTCTCTTACAGCACTGATGATGTTACATATTACGGTAATGAAACGTCTACAAGAAAACAACCAAGCTCAGAGAGCACCAAGGACTCCATAACCCTGCTGCGTCTTAGTAAGGTAAAGAAACATTTTGAAGTCACAATCCAAGCTTGGTGACCTCCGACCAAAACAAACTAAGCAATTCAAAACCAATTATTAAGGTAAAGGTAAAGGTTCCCCTCGGACATATATGCTAGTCCTTCCCTACTCTAGAGGGCGATGCTCATCTCTGTTTCAAAGCCGAAGAGTCAGCGCTGTCCAAAGATGTCTCCGTGGTCACATGGCTGGCATGACTAAACATCGAAGGTGCACGGAACACTGTTACCTTCCCACCAATGGTGGTTCCTATTTTTCTACTTGTATTTTTTTACATGCTTTCGAACTGCTAGGTTGGCAGAAGCTGGGACAAGTAACAAGAGCTCACTCCGTTACGCGGCGCTAGGGATTTGAACTGCCGATCTTTCTGATCGACAAGCTCAGCATCTTAGCCACTCAGCCCCCGCGTCCTTAAAACCAATTATTAGCAGCAGATAAATTTCTTAAACTTTTGCAATAGCCGGATGACTTTTGGAATTGCAACATTGGGTTTTGAAAAGCACCCAGGCACCAAGAAAACACAGTGGATATATTACATTCAAATATTTGTTCGGAGAGTATATTTTGATTGGGACAGTTGTCGCTTTTGAGGGCATATTTGAATTATTTATTGCACCTTTGGCTTGCCCTCTAGCTACTGTTGTCTGAATTACGTGCAAGTCACTGAAACCATTGAATAAATGACAAGGATATAAGTGTGATAAGATTAGTGGCAAAACATTAAAAAGATTTAAAAGCGCTACAACATTTTTAAATGCTTAGGAAACTCACTCACGACACCGCAGTCAACAACAGGAGCGCATCTCTAGGGACCAGGTAGTAAACAGAGTTGTAAAAAATCAATGTTATGTAAAACAATCGAGCAATGATGGAGCAAAATTAAAGATGCAGGAAGGCTGTTAACTATGGTGATTTCGCAACCACGAGCTGCCCTTAATGATGCTTGGTAAAAGCAACAGTCACTGTTCTGACCCAGGCTTCCTTAAAAAGCATGAAGCAAAGTTTTGGCCCCTCAAAATCTCTTTTATTTACATGACTGTGAATTCATTCCATTCACAGCCTGCAAGGCTTAGCAAACAGTCTTTCAGAGGAATATTTATCAACACGAACCTTATCTCACTTGGCTAATTAGTTTCCAAACGCAGAACTTTCCATTCACAAACAGAACTTTCCACTCTTGAAATGACCGAAGGAATGAATTGTTTCCTGCAAAAGCCCACTCCTCCTTCGCTCTTCTTTTGTTTCCTATGGGAGGGGCCAATCACCTCCAAGGTGTGGTTTTACTCCCAAGTTGACCCTGCTTTCTTAGTTGTTCTTGTCTTCTGGCAGCTCTGTGCATGCGCACACTGGGAACAGGCTCCAGCTGTTCCTCTGCCTCACTGCTGTCTCACTCCCTCTCTGACTCCGATGCAGAGCCCTCGTCCGAGCCTTCCCCAGACTCCAGGACTGGCGCATGTTCCTCCCCAACCTCCTCACTGTCCGATTCAGCTGCCAGCTCTGCTGGCCACGGGCAGGCCACAACAATCACAAAGATGAGAGATGTAGATGGGCTTGAAACACAAATGTAGGTTCCCCCTCTTTTTTTTTTCTGGATATGGAGGTTGGTTGTTAGATAAAGTTAACATCTCTTTAATAATGCCTTGATAAGACCACACTTGGAATATTATGGTTGTCACGATATAGGGAAGATGTGGAGGCTCTAGAAAGAGTGCAGAGAAGAGCAACCAAGGTGATTAGGGGATTGGAGGCTAAAACATATGAAGAACATTGCAGGAACTGGGCATGGCTAGTTGATGAATGAAGCAAAGGACAAAGGGGAGACATGATAGCAATCTTCCAATATTTGAGGGGCTGCCACAGAGAGGAGGGGGTCAAGCTATTCTCCAAGGCACCTGAAGGCGCAGCATCAGGCACTGAGGCCAGGAATGAGATGGATGGAAACTGGACAAGGAGAGATTCAACCTGGAAATAAGGAGAAATTTTCTGACAGGGAGAACAATCAACCCATGGAACAGAAGTTGCCTTCAGAAGTTGTGGGAGCTTCATCCCTGGAGGCTTTCAAGAAGACACTGGACTGCCATTTGTCAGAAATGGTGTAGGATCTCCTGCTTGGGGTTGGACTAGATGACCTGCAAGGTCCCTTCCAACTCTGTCAATCAGTTAACCCACATAGGTAGGCCAGATAAAGACACCAAGAACAGCATAGACCTCAGTAAAAGTTTCTTTAATGCCAGCCTGGAGGACAAAATGCAGCATTTTGTAAAACACAAGGAGTATTTATTGCTCTAATACAGTGATGGCAAACATTTTTCTGCTCAGTTGCCAAAAGGGTGCGCACGCAATAGCACGTGCATGCATGCGCACACCCATAATGCAATGCATGCACAAACCCCCCGCACTCCCCCCCCCACATGAACGCAAGCCTCACTGAAGCCTCTTGACCATTGGGGTGTTTTTCACCTTCCCCAGGCTTCAGGAAAGCCTTTGGAGCATGTGGTTGGCCCAATGGGCCTACCGGAAGTTTGGAAATGAAACTTCCTGGGCAGTTTTTCACCCTCCCGAGCAGTGACGTGCGGTCATTGGAGGCAGGGGAGGCGGAGCCTCACCACTCTCATCATGAAAATAAAAAAGAATTACTCCAGGAAGCCGTGAAAGTGGCTGGGAGAGGCCCGCGGCTTGGTTTAGCCTCCCTGGACATCTCAGCAGCAGCCCCAAGTATGCCGATCTCGCCATTTTTTACATCGGGCGAGCCCAGGATCCATGCAAGGGGAATGGGACCACGTGTGCAGGAGGCTCCTCAGCTCCAGCCTCAATCAGCGCAGCCGCGGTCCCCAAGCACTTGCGCAGCTCTCCCAGGCACCGCCGCTGCTACCGCCGCTGCTACCGCCGCTGTTGCCACCGCCCGCCGCCGCCCGCCGCCGCCCGCCGCCGCCAACCGCCGCTGCCCCGCTCCGCGCATAACTTCCAAACTCCAAAACTTCCAGCATCGCCCACTCTAGGAGTGCTCTCTATGGTGGGCCGGCTGCTGGAAGACTCTGTCCGGAAAACTCTCTGTCCGGCAGCCGGCCCACCATAGAGAGCACTCCTAGAGCGGCCGATGCTGGAAGTTTTGGAGTTTGGATGTTATGCACGGAGTGGAGTGGGGCAGCGGCGGGCGGTGGCGGCAGCAGCAGCGGCGGGCGGCGGCAGCAGCGGCGGCGGGCGGCGGCGGGCGGCAGCAACAGCGGCGGTAGCAGCGGCGGTGCCTGGGAGAGCTGCGCAAGTGCTTGGTGAATGGTGCTTTTCCCGGCTGGAGAGGGGATTTGCCGGGCGGCTGCTCAGGTCAGTGAATGGTGCTTTTCCCGGCTGGAGAGGGGATTTGCCGGGCGGCTGCTCGTGAGCATGGTTACCTCATGGCTGCTTCGCCCCTGAGGCTGTGCCCGGCTCTTCGGGAGCCAGTTCACAAGAGAGCAGCCGCCCAGCAACTCTCCCCTCTGGCCGGACAGAACGCCACTCCCCAACCTAGCAGTATACCGAAGGCAGCAAGCAATGTGAGCGCTCCCCCCACCCCCGGCTCCTGTAACTTGGCGCTTTCAGGATAACGCTAGGTCAGTGAGCGCGGGACAGGTTGTATTTTCGGGGAAACACGGTACCTAGGCATTTTTTACATCGGGCGAGCCCGGGATCCTTGCAAGGGGAATGGGACCACGTGTGCAGGAGGCTCCTCAGCGCACAGCCTCAGATTAGCAGAGCCGCGATCCCCTTCCCCTGCACACGTGGTCCCATTCCCCTCCTTCCTGAGGCAAGATGAAGGGGACCACGGCTGCGCTGATTGATGCTGGAGCTGAAGAAACTTCTCCGTTTGGGTTGCGCCCCTGCGATCGGAGCAACCACGTGGTTTGATGACGTCACCAGCCTCACCAGTCATAAACGTCACCGCACGTCACTGCTCCCAAGGCTTCGGAGGTTTTTTGAAGACTGGGGAAGGCAAGTACAGCCTCCCCCCCTGCCCTCCTGAAGGCTAAAAATCAGCTGGCCAGCACATGCATGCGCGCTGGCAGTGACATAGGGCAACATCTCGCGTGCCCTCAGATATGGTTCTTCATGCCACCTGTGGCAAACGTGCCATAGGTTCGCATCACGGCTCTAATATGTAAAAAGTAAAGGTACCCCTCGCACAAAGAGTTATATATCCTGACTCTAGAGGGCATTTCTCATCTCTGTTTCAAAGCCGAAGAGCCAGCGCTGTCCGAAGACATCTCCGTGGTCATGTGGCCGGCATGATTCAATGCCGAAGGTGCACGGAACGCTGTTACCTTCCCGCCAAAGGTGGTTCCTATTTTTTCTACTTGCAATTTTACATGCTTTCGAACTGCTAGGTTGGCAGAAGCTGGGACAAGTCACGGGAGCTCACTCCATTACACGGCGCTAGGGATTCGAACCGCCGAGCTGCCGATCTTTCTGTTCGACAAGCTCAGTGTCTTAGCCACTGAGCCACCGCGTTCCTTACTCTAATGTGTAAGTGAGTTCATTAAAATTGAGACCCTTGGAACATTTTGGATTGTTTCTTCCATGTACCTTGACAGCTGAGTCGAGTTGCTATTTACGATATCAGCCACCAACAGACCTACCTTCTATTTCCTGGCTGTGGAAGGTCTAACATCCCTTCTATTATTTTCTCAGCATCGCTCATTGTGTGCAGGCAGTGTGAACATCAGAGCCCTTGCAAAAAATGGGTCATATAGGAAGTTTGGCTGATACACAAACTAGTGAAAAAGGGAACGGCTAAAACACAAAGCTTCTCCTACTCCAGATTTTGACTCCCGAAGTGCGTTGCCTCCTTTTTATGGAAAAAGGTTTTTTTTTTAAAAAAAAGGTGTGATCTATTCAGTAAAAGGAGGCCTTGCTTGGTGAAAACAGATGTCCTTTTGTCTGCTCTAAAGAATATTCATTATTTTAATCTCCTGGGCTTGTTAAAAGAATAGCAGTGGGAAGAAGATTACTTTCCCCCATTTACATACAGGCAGTCTTTGACTTACGACCATAATTGGAACCAGAATTTCAATTGCTAGGCAGGGTACTTGTTAAGTCAGAGGTGGTATTCAGTAGGTTCTGACCAGTTCTGGAGAACCAGTAGCAGAAATTTTGAGTAGTTCAGAGAACTGGTAAATGCCACCTCTCACTGGCCCCACCCCCATCTATTCTCTGCCTCCCGAGACCCAGCTGATCAGGAGGAAATGGGGATTTTGCAGTATCCTTCCCCTGGAGTGAGGAGGGAATGGGGATTTTACAGCATCCTTCCCCTGGAGCAGGGAGGGAATGGGGATTTTGCAGTATCCTTCCCTTGGAGTGAGGAGGGAATGAGGATTTTGCAGTATCCTTCCCCTGGAGCAGGGAGGGAATGGGGATTTTGCAGTATCCTTCCCCTGGAGTGAGGAGGGAATGGGGATTTTGCAGTACCCTTCCCCTGGAGTGAGAAAGAAATGGAGATTTTGCAGGATCCTTCCCCTGGAGTGGGGAGGGAATGGGGATTTTACAGCATCCTTCCCCTGGAGTGAGGAGGGAATGGGGATTTTGCAGTATCCTTCCCCTGGAGTGAGGAGGAAATGGGGATTTTACAGCATCCTTCCCCTGGAGTGGGGAGGGAATGGGGATTTTACAGCATCCTTCCCCTGGAGCAGGGAGGAAATGGGGATTTTGCAGTATCCTTCCCCTGGAGTAAGGAAGAAATGGGGATTTTACAGCATCCTTCCCCTGGAGTGGGGAGGGAATGGGGATTTTACAGCATCCTTCCCCTGGAGCAGGGAGGGAATGGGGTTTTGCAATATCCTTCCCACAGGAGTGGGTAGGGAATAGAGATTTGCAGTATCCTTCCCCTAGGAGTGGGTAGGGAATGGAGATTTTGCAGCATCCTTCCCCTGGAGTGAGGAGGGAATGGAGATTTTACAGCATCCTTCCCCTGGAGTGAGGAGGGAATGGAGATTTTACAGCATCCTTCCCCTGGAGTGAGGAGGGAAAGGAGATTTTACAGCATCCTTCCCCTGCCATGCCCACCAAGCCACACCCACAGAACCGGTAATAAAATTTTTGGAATCCTACCACTGTTAAGTGACTCATGCCCAATTCAGCAATATTTTGCCATGGTTGTGAAAGCGAATTACTGCAGTTGTTTAAGTGAATCACACGGTCCTTAAGTGAATCCAGTTTTCTCCATTGACCATGCTTGTCAGAAGCCCACTGGGAAAGTTGCAAATGGGTTTCATGTGACCCCAGGATTCTGTACCCATTGGAAACACAGGCCAGTTGCCAAGAACTTAAATTTTGATCACATGACTTTGGAGATGCTACAACGGTCGTAAGTCCAGATAGTCCTGGACTTACAACATGTCATGTAGTGACTGTCTGAAGCTACAGCGGCACTGAAAAAAGTGACTTTGGCCGTTTTTCACACTTATGACCGTTGCCGCATCCCCATGGTCACGTGATCAAAATTCAGATGCTTGGCAACTGTCTCATATTTATGACCGTTTCAGCATCCTGGGGTCATGGGATCCCCTTTTGCGACCTTCTAACCAGCAAAGTCCATGGGGAAGCCAGATTACTTTTACAACCGTGTCACTCGCTTAACAAATACAGTGATTCACTTAACAGTTGCGGCAAGAAAGGTCGTCGTACAACGGGGCAAAATTCACTTAACAAACATTTCGCTGAGCAGCCTAAATCCCGGGCTCGATTGTGGTCGTAAGTTGAGGACTATCTGTTTGAAAACCGGTTGTAAGTCTCGTTTTTTTCAGCATCATTATAACTCTGAGCCGTCGCTAAATGAATGGTCATAAGTGGAGCACTTCCTGCATTATTTATATGACACTTTTCATCTCCTATGAGTGTGAAGGGCTGGTATAAAATTCAATACGGCACTAATCCGCACTTCTGTTAACGGAAACCAATGTGATTTTGGTACCCTTTTTTTTTCTTCCTGCAGCTTAATCACTTGCGCTGAACGGAAATAATTAATGCAGCCAGGTATGAAGGGCTGGGAGCTGATTGAAATTAGATTGCATCAAAAGAACATATCCCTGCATTAAGGAAACCTGGCTTGTTTTAGAAAATGAAAGCAAAGTGATTGTCTTTTTATTAAAACGTCTGTCAATGCAGGGGGGGGGGAACAAAAACCCAAACCTATGTCATATGGATAATGTTGGAAGAAATGCAATACAATACAATACAATAGTAGAGTTGGAAGGAACCTTGGAGGTCTTCTAGTCCAACCCCCTGCCTAGGCAGGAAACCCTATACCGTTTCAGACAAATGGCTATCCAACATCTTCTTAAAGACTTCCAGTGTTGGGGCATTCACAACTTCTGGAGGCAAGCTGTTCCACTGATTAATTGTTCTAACTGTCAGGAAATTTCTCCTCAGTTCTAAGTTGCTTCTCTCCTTGATTAGTTTCCATCCTTTGCTTCTTGTCCTGCCTTCAGGTGCCTTGGAGAATAGCTTGACTCCCTCTTCTTTGTGGCAACCCCTGAGATATTGGAACATTGCTATCATGTCTCCCCTAGTCCTTCTTTCTCTGCCCACACTGGGTTCAATTCCAAGTGGGGGAAAAGACACTGGATGCATGGAAGTTGCTTGGAAAGAAGGATTATTGATGGTGGACAGGACCACATGGTTTGAGGTCCTGGAGGAAAAAGGGAAGAGATGCTGAGAATGCCTGACTTTTATGCCCTCTGTTGGGCTCCACCTTAGAGTTTCCTGTTCCTGTACAAGAAATGTATCCCATTGGCTGTCACACTCCCAGGGGGCGGGGGTCTTAAACTCTTCGCTAACTTTGTAGGCTGTGTTTGTGTCCCAGGCTTGGTTGAGCCTTGCTGGGTGATGATGTAATGAAAGGGCTTTGGGCAATTCCTACCACGGCTCTGCCTGAAGGAGATACTGTAGATCTTCCTTCAATAGACTGGCTCAGGCCTTAACGGCCCATTGACAAAAGGGGCAGGCATGAAATGCGCCAATCGTCGCTACTGGTTCAGAACAGGAAGCACACTCGCACGGGGAACCTTCTGTGCATGCGCAGAGCGTCTGTGATGATGTCTGGGCAGGTGGGCGGAGCCTCCCGCCACCACCACTACCAGTTTGCTCGAACCGGTGTGAACTGGCAGAATACCACCTCTGAAAAGGGGGGGGGGACAGCTGAGTTTCTGCCCCCCTTTTAGGGGAAATATTCTGCCCTTTTAATATTTCCTAAGATATTTCATTTTCCTAGGAGAGGGGTGGGTGCTAACTTCCTACAATAATTAATTTCCCAAGGAGAGGATGTCTTTTATAGTGGCGCGAATGCTGCTTATAAACATTTACAAACCCTTTTATGGGCAAACACGACAATAAATGCAAAAGCAAGGTAAAAGCCAGGTTTTCAACATTATGGCTATTTGTAAGAGGCATGGAGCGAATATTTATCGTCCCACACGGCCTAATGGGAATCGTAGATACCGAATAAAAGAAAATCTATTGCAATGGAAGAAGAAACGGAGTTAGGAGTTTTATTCTCCCCAGTTCTGTAATTGCATCTTTAGTTTGTTTCTAAGTAATAATCTTTCTTTAGTTAGCTAGAGGTGGTTTGTTTCAGGGGAAGGGGGAACTTTCAAGCCGTGAAGGATTGCACAATGCCAGTGCATATATAATTGGTATTTACTTAATGACTGGTTGTTTAGTGGACAATTGAACTTACAACAATCCAGGGGTGGGATTTAGCCAGTTTGGACCAGTTCGGGCGAACCGGATGCTAACTTTACACCTGGTTCGCTGAAGTGGTAGTTGAAAGGACTGGCTGGCCCCGCCCCTCCCGGTCCGCCCCTCCCATGAGTGTCCACGTGGCCCATTTTGGATGCCAGGTAAGTGCAGGGCCCACACGGAGGCTCTGGGAAACCAGACTTCTTGGAAGTTCTGGAAGTCCAGAAACAGGACCCTTTCTGGCCTCCAGAGGGCCTCCGGAGCCCGGGAGAAGCTGTTTACGCTCTTCCGGAGGCTCGAGGAAAGCCTCCGGAGCCTGGGGAGGGTGAAAACGCCCTCATTCCCCTGACTTGGTGCAGGAGGCCGAGTAGGCTATGCTCAACATGGCCACACCCACCCAGCAACCAGAGAACCGGTTGCTAAAAAAATTTCAATCCCACCCATGCAACAATCAGCCAAAAATGTACAGAACAAAAAAAAGTTCTGATGGCTGCCCACCCCTTCATGGTCATATGATCACATTTTGGACCCCTGGCAACTGACTTGCCTTTGCAATGTTTTTTTTTAAAAAACCAGAAACCAATGTTTGCTTAAAGAGAATAACAGAATACTGAACAACAGAGTTGAAAGGGACCTTGGAGGTCTTCTAGTCCAACTCCCTATTCAAGCAGGACATTCTATACTATTTCAGACAAAGGGTTGTCCAATTTTCCAGCAAAAAAACCAAACCAACAAACACCGATTGTGGTTCTCTTAGCTATCATCGCAAAAAAAAAAAAATGCCCTAAAATTGGAGTAGGGGAGAGGAAGGGGAAGAAGAAAAAAGAAAGGAGAGGAGGAAAGAAGAAAGTAGAGAAGAAGGGAGAGTAGGAGAAAGAGAGGGATGAAGAAGTAGAGTTGTTGTAATATACCATATTTTTCAGAGTATAAGACGCACCTTTTTCCCTCAAAAAAGAGGGTGAAAATCTGGGTGCGTCTTATACACTGAATACAGCATTTTTGGCCTCCTGAAACCCCGTCCCCTTTGCAAAAATGGCCGTGCATAGCTTTTAGGAGGCTTATAGAGTGCTGCTGGGGGTTGGGGAGGGCAAAAATGAGTGAAAAAGGGGGCGTTTTTGCTTGTTTTTGTCCCCCAGCCCCCAGGAGCACTCTATAAGCCTCTTAAAGGCTATGCATGCCCTTTTTTTTTGACAAAACATGGGCCCATTTACACAAAAAAATTTTGGGAGGTCTGCAGAGTGCAAATTTTTTTTTTTAATTTGCCTCTTCAAAATCTTGGTCCCTCGTATATTCTGGTGCATCTTATACTCCAAAAAGTATGGTAAGATGGATGTACTGGATGGCAGGAAAGCAATCTCGAATATATTATTATATCTTTAGGAGAAGAAGGGAATCATGAATGTTAAAGGATAATGTAGGATAATATCTTTGAGAAATGCATATTTGTGAAATGTATGTATGTATGAGTAAGAAAAATAAAAAAAACCTTTCAAAAATATGTCCTAAAATTGAGGTTAACCAGCATGATTTACCCTGCTAATTCTGGGCTCAGTTATAGTCGTAAATTGAGGACTTCCATGTGAAGCTAAAGAAGCAAGAAATCTAGCCAAACTGAGTTCAAAATAAAGTATCAGTACTGAAATTATCGAAGGGAACATAGTTTTCAACAGTTATAAAACCAGATCCCACCTCACTGGCACTTTTAAACTTATGAGTTGGAGGAGATTTCTGAGAATGTGAGATGAGGGAATATGATAAATAAAAAGTAAATAAATGAATGGATAGCCAAAAAAAAGAATCAAATGGATAATCAAACAAAATAACCCGGAGTTTTCACTCAAGATACAAATACAATGATTTACTTATTTAGCCTATAATGGGAACACGACAAAGTGAAGTAAAGATAATCATACAATCCACATAGTTAGATACAAAACTTCTACAAGGATACAGCAGTGGCCTCCTAACTGGATGTCTGATTAAGAGCTGTGGTGGCCCAGTGGTTAGAATGCAGCATTGCAGGCTAATTCTGCCGACTGCCAGCAGTTCAAATCTGACCGGCTCAAGGTCCTAACAATCTTACAGAGACGAATAACAATTTCTGAGGATATCAGGCACAAGCAACCAGAGGCACGTATGTGGGGTTCAAACCTACTACTTTATTATTTTCTGCCTATTATACAGGAATCTCCCCAGAGTGGTGCGGCGGCCTAGAGGTGGAGCTCTTGCCTCACAAACAGGAGGCAAATACTTCTCTCTCTCTCTCTGGGCACGATGTGAATATATCTGCTGAATCAGGGGTGGGTTGCTGCCGGCATTATTGCCGCTTCAGCGTGTGTGCAATTTTGTTCCTCACGTGTGCGCATTTGCACATAAATAGGTCTGTGCATGCGCAAAATGTTTAAAAATGAAAATAAATTTGTGCAATGAAAATTGTTCTGTGAATGCGCAGAATCGAAAATCAAGATGGTGGCACCATAGGAGAACTGGTTCGGGGGCGTGGCAGGCCTGGGTTGCTGCTGGTTCCAGTGACCCAGGCCACCAAATCATTACCAGTTTGGCCAAACCAGTCTGATCCTGTAGGAACCCACCACTGTGCTGAATATAACTCCGCAATGGCAACAGAAAGGCATCTGGCCAGTAATCACTCAGCTCCGTACAGTTGTCCGGACTCCACCCTGCAAACAATTAGGGGGTCATTAAATGGAGATGATGATGATGATGATGATACAGGAATCTCCCCACTGCCAACCTTCAACGGGGAACAGATAGATAAGGCTCCACGGAGCTTAAAGGGGAGGGGGGTGTCAGTTCTGCATCTCTTGCGGCTGCTCAAAGATTCATGGCTAATTCTGTGCTTGAGAACACATTTGCCTAACTGGCTGTTTCCCAACAGAAGAAGACAACGTTAAATAGTCGGTAGAAAATGTTAGCAAGAGAAATCGAGGGTTGGGGGGGGGGACGGGACAAATGCGTTGCAGCTCCTGGTCTGCTTAAACACAGATAACCAGGCAGAATGCAGAAGAGGATGTCTCATTTGATCCTGCTGGCTTCCCAGCCAGAAATTATAAGTAACTGGCCAATTACTGATAATGTTTTAAAAGATTTTTGCTTAGAACTGGGAACAGCGGGCTAAAACCGGAATGGCGTAGAAATGAGAGAACCAATCTATTTTATTTTACTGACTTTGGATTCTACACCGCCCTCTGCATAATATTGATTTGTACCATTAAGAAGCCTTTTCTACTAGGTTATCCACACAGGGGGGGTTGCTTACCTTTTGGCTGTGTGTGTGTGTGTGTGTGTGTGTGTGTGTGTGTGTACGCATGCGCATAGAGTTTTGAGTCAGTGTTCACTTCCAATTACTATACCGACAAGTCTAGTTTCTTGGCAACATTGTGGTTGGCCTTTTTCCCGTGGATGAGGGGGGGGGAAAGGTGGGGGGTGTCACCCAGTTATCTGGGTGCCTAAAACAGAACTAGAACTCACAGTCTCCTGGTTTGTAGCCTGGTGCCTTAATCCATCCTGCCAAATGGATTCTCAACTCGCCCGGCTATTCTCTGACTTTATCTACTATGGATTGGACCTTATATAAGTAGTCCTTGTTGTTGTAACCATAATGGAACCTGCATATCAGAAGGGACATGGTGGCTCAGTGGCTAAGGCACTGAGCTTGTCAATCAGAAAGTTTAGCAGTTCGAATCCCTAGCGCCGCATAACGGAGTGAGCTCCCGTTACTTGTCCCAGCTTCTGCCAACCTAGCAATTCGAAAGCATGTAAAAATGCAAGTAGAAAAATAGGAACCACCTTTGGTGGGAAGCTAACAGTTTTCCGTGTGCCTTCTGCATTGAGTCATGCCGGCCACATGACCACGGAGACGTTTTCGGACAGCGCTGGCTCTTCAGCTTAGAAATGGAGATGACCACCCCCCCTAGAGTCGGGAACGACTAGCACATGTGCAAGGGGGACCTTTAACTTTACTTTAACATGTGATGGTTATAATTTGGTTATCCAAATCAGGGGTCCCTCCAACCAACCCCTTGTCTGTGGACCAGTACTGGGCCGCGGCATGCCAAAAGCCAGGGTTGTTGTAATATACCGTATTTTTCGGAGTATAAGACGCACCTTTTCCCCTCAAAAAAGAGGGTGAAAATCTGGGTGCTTCTTATACACTGAATACAGCATTTTTGGCCTCCTGAAACCCCACCCCCTTTGCAAAAATGGCCGTGCATAGCTTATAGGAGGCTTTCAGAGTGCTCCTGGGGGCTGGGGAGGGCAGAAATGAGCAAAAAATGGACCATTTTTTTTGCTCAATTTTGCCCCCCAGCCCTCAGGAGCACTTTTGTTTGACAAAAAACGGGGGCATTTTTGTGAAAAATGGGCCTCTTTGGGGGGGGGGTTACAGAGTGCAAAAACATTTTTTTTTAATTTGCCTGTTCAAAGCCTTGGTGTGTCTTATACTCCAAGAATACAGTAATCAAGGAGAGAAGCAAAGAGAGAATTAAGGAGAAATTTCTGGCAGTGAGGACAATTAACCAGTGGATCAGCTTGCCTCCAGAAGTTGTAGGTGCTTCATCACTGGAGGTTTTTAAGAAGAGACTGGACAGTCACTTGTCTGGAATGGTATAGGGTCTCTTGCTTGAGCAGGGGCTGGACTAGAAGACTTCCAAGGTCCCTTCCATGACTAAACGTGAAAGGTGCATGGAGCGCTGTTACCTTTCCACCAAATGTGGTCCCTATTTTTCTACTTGCATTTTTACCTGCTTTCGAACTGCTAGGTTGGCAGAAGCTGGGACAAGTCATGGGAGTTCACTCCGTTATGCGGCGCTACGGATTCGAACTGCCGAACTGCCGACCTTTCGGATCGACAAGCTCAGTGTCTTAGTCACTGAGCCACCGCATCCCATTTAGAGAACTTCAGTTGTCGTTTATTGTTCTGAGACGTGGTGTGACAGATTGCACAAATGCCCAAAGAGCTCTTATCAATACATACCAAGCCTACAGTACAGCAAACATCCATTATCCTCTTCTCTCCCAGTATTTTATTCACAAATACCTCCCTCCGAATTGTTTCAAAAGCCAAAAGAGGGAGGCCAAAAATATAAAAATCACTTTTCTGGAGTATTTTGCATTCCATTCACTAGAAAGCTACCCCAATTTGATTGCTTTGTTCCTTCTGTAGTGTGGGAGGGACATCACCAACTTTTGTATAAGAGCGATGGAGAAAGACATTATTATTACACAGTATATCTAGATCCGGCTACCAGCAACCCAAACTCAAATACATACCTTGATGTTGTGGCCCAGCAGGAGCCATTCGAATTGCCACCAGACTCCGACAACGAGGGTCCCTCTGAGTCGGTTCAGGAGGATGTGGAGGACCCTGGACAGGGTTCCGACTCTGAGCAGGGCGCAGAGAGGCTGGTTGGCCACCAGGAGGCACCTGAGGCATGGAGCAGTGGTGAAAGCCAAAGGAAGGGGGCTCCTGATGTCATGCCTTGGAGCAGTGAGGAGGAGTCACGGGACAGTGAGTCAGACATCAGCAGTGAGCTATTAGATGCTCGTTACCGGCGTGCTACCCGGCATAAGGAGCAATTGAGCAATTACAGGAGGTAATTGCTCTCAGCTGCTGATAATTAGACTCCTCTCCAAACTATAAAGGGGCTGCTTGTGGACACACCCTTTGCAGGAATCAACTGATCACTGGCGTTGGAGAAGCTCTCAGATCTGTGCCGTACTTTGGCAGGCTGGATTGCTGCCAAAGGGTTTACCTGGATTGCTGCCAATCTGTTCCCTGGACCTTGGCAGGCAGGAGTGCTGCTAAGGTGGTTATCTGGAGCTTGGTAGCTGGATTGCTGCCAATGGGGTGTCGCTGTAGCTGGATTGCTGCCCAGAGTGGTATCTTGACCTTGGCAGGCTGGATTGCTGCCAAGGTTGAACCTGTATGTCAATAAACATCTGGAAGACACTTTGTGTCGGAGTGACTTGGTATACGAGAGCGGGGGGGGGGGGGGGGCCAGAACACCTTGATAAAGCCGATTCATCCTGGCAAAGTCCCTGGGTGCCATAATGTAATGTTGGAAGCAATCAGGAAGAACTTAGAAACGATGGGCTCTTAATTTTGGCTTCTCTTTTCTCTTTCACTGACCTCACCACCCAACCGTGCAGGGAGGTAGGCAGGCTGGTTCCATTATTGTTCGACTTCTACATTCACTCACCTGTTGCCCGAAGAAAGGATAGGCTATTATCCCCAACCCAAATTGGCAAATAAATTTCTCTGTGGACTGCTTTAGGTGAAGGAAGCCATAATTCTCTCTCGTACTGCGGTAGGTTTAAGAAGACCGTAATGCATTCTTGCTTTCAACAATAGCAGCCAATCTGTGGAGATAGACTATGATTAAAAACCAAAATAATGTTTGCAGTAAAATAATGTGCACAAGAAAGGCCAAGGACACGTGAGAGGTTTTGTACCAAAACAGATTGTATTCCTTATACCGTCTCCATCGTCCCTTAAAACATAACCAGAATCCACAATGGAGTGAGAATTAGTGTATCCACTAGATAATTGTCAGTCAAGCTGAAACTAAGTTAATGAAGTAAAAATAGCAGACAGGGAGCTGGTGGTGGTGGTGAATCTTTTACTTAAACTTTCTCAAACCTCCAAATAAGTTGTCCAGACCTAATCCACATATCAAAGGATAAGGTCTGCAAAAAGCAAATAATTAAATTGCTCTCTCAGCAGAACTGATGTTAACACGAATAAACATCATACATCTGTGCCGCTCAAGTGTCACTCTAGAATCAGCACATGCATGCTTTCACATCCAGGACAAACTCCCCTATAAAACAAGGTCTCTGTAAACTAGGGAGCCACTTATCTGAAATAGTATAGGCTCTCCTGCTTGAGCAGGGACCTGGACTAGATGACCTCCAAGGTACCTTCCAGTACTGTTCTATTCTACCCCTTTTCTCTGCAGCTATCCCCAAAGCAAAACCCTTTGCTTTTGGGAATAAATATTTGCCCAAAAAATTGTTATAAGTAGCCTTCCCATAGGAATATGCGTTTGTTTTGAGTTCTTTCTTTAAATAATAGGATAACCCTTTTAAGACTTGACACTAGAGAGAGCTGAAAGGAACTAGAGATTATGGTTAAAGGGGAAGAACTTTTCATTTTGGTTTAGTAATACAGAGTGGAGTGAACTATTTTAACAGTGGCAATTAGAATAGAATAGAATAGAATAGAATAGAATAGAATAGAATAGAATGGGTTGGGATGGGATGGGATGGGATGGGATGGGGTGGGGTGGGGTGGGATGGAATGGGAATGGTTGCAGGAACTGGGTATCTCTAGTCTGATGAAAAGAAGGACTAGGGGAGACATGATAGCATTGTTCCAATATCTCAGGGGTTGCCACAAAGAAGAGGGAGTCAAACTATTCTCCAAGGCACCTGAGGGCAGAACAAGAAGCAATGGGTGGAAACTAATCAAGGAGAGAAGCAACTTAGCACTGAGGAGAAACTTCCTGACAGTTAGAACAATTAATCAGTGGAACAGCTTGCCTCCAGAAGTTGTGAATGCTCCAACACTGGAAGTTTTTAAGATGATGTTGGATAGCCATTTGTCTGAAGTGGTGTAGGGTTTCCTGCCTAGGCAGGGGGTTGGACTAGAAGACCTCAAAATCGCTCTTTCAAGAGATTCTACAACTACAGACCTTTATCAGGCTTGGAGAGCTGCAAGGCCGTCATCTTCCAAACGCCATGCTACAGCAGCAATTGCTTGGCTTTACTCCTGAGTCGACCCTTGTTCCTTAACTGTTCCCTTCTCCTGGCAGCTCTGTGCATGCACACATCGGGAACAGGCTCCAGCTGTTCTTCTGCCCCACTCATGTCTGATTCCAAAGGCATCTGATAACTGGGATATAGCTCTGGTCCCCTCTCTGCCTCTGACACAGAGCCCTCATCACAGCCTTCCCCAGACTCCAGGACTGGCCCATGTTCCTCCCCAACCTTCTCATTGTCTCAGTCTGCCACCAGCTCCACTGGCTGCTGGCGGGCTACAACAGCATTCTAAAGCCGGTCAAAGTCCAAGAGTCTTTGAAATCCTTGGTATATTTTACATACATCAACTACCGTATTTTTCAGAGTATAAGACACACCTTTTTCCCTCAAAAAAGAGAGTGAAAATTTGGGTGCATCTTATATACTGAATACAGCATTCTTGGACTCCCGAAACCCTTTGCAAAAATGGCAATGCATAGCCTTTAGGAGGCTTCCAAAGTGCTCCTGGGGGCTGGGGAGGGCAAAAATGAGTGGAAAATGGGCTCGTTTTTGCCTTCCTCAGCCCCCAGGAGCACTCAGACCTCCTAAAGGCTATGCATGCCCCCTTTTTTGACAAAAAACAGGCCCATTTCTGTGAAAAACGGGCCATTTTTTGCTCATTTTTTGCCCCCTTCAGACCCCAGGAGGACACTACAAGCCTCCTAAAGGCTATGCATGCCCTTTTTTGACCAAAAAAAAACCAGGCCCATTTTCACGAAAAATGGGCCGTTTTTGGGGAGGTCTGTAGAGCGCAAAAACTTTTTTAAAAAAATTGCCTCTTCAAAATCTGGGTGAGTCTTATACTCCGAGAAATACAGTAGTTTATTCCTGAACAGTTTCTTTGGTCGTCA
Source organism: Natrix natrix natrix (assembly GCA_029891615.1). Lineage (NCBI taxonomy): Eukaryota > Metazoa > Chordata > Lepidosauria > Squamata > Natricidae > Natrix > Natrix natrix. The sequence goes on along the minus strand of JAKRSK010008491.1, from coordinate 1,536,648 downwards.
GGGAATTTTGAGTGACAATTTTTTCTCTTCTTAGGCAAACCAACCTTTCCTCCACCTCTCCTGAATAAATAAACTGCTTAAAAACTAAATCCCCAACTGGAAAAAAATAATGACGACTGTTTCCTTCTCAACCCTTCACCCTTGCCGGTAGAAAGATAATTGTCTCTTTTAGTTTTAGAAACAAGTTATTTATTATAAATGTCTTCAATGGCTTAGTGATTGAAAAGAATTAACCTTTAAATATCACTTTAATTTCTGTGAAGTAATTCAAAACTTATGAATAAATACAGGGATGGTGCAAACTCTGTTTAGTTTGAGACTACTGTTTAATTCCTGGCTTTGGATTCTGGGAAGTCTTAGACTGGAGATGTGGCATTAACATCCTAACTTACTCAACAGGATGTGAAGAAATTACAAGTTTTGAAAACTAAGGAATTGGGGGAAGGCTAGGAAAAAAAACCCTCTATTTTGAGTTTGGGCATGGGTTTCTGCAGAAAATCTAAGAGGTCTCTTAAAAAGGCTCCCCTTGCACATATGTGCTAGTTGTTCCCGACCCTAGAGGGCGGTGCTCATCTCCGTTTCAAAGCTGAAGAGCCAGTGTTGTCCAAAGATGTCTCCGTGGTCACGTGGCTGGCATGACTCAATGCCAAAGGTGCATGGAATGCTGTTAACTTCCCACCAAAGGTGGTTCCTATTTTTCTACTTGCATTTTTTACGTGCTTTCGAACTGCTAGGTTGGCAGAAGCTGGGACAAGTAACGGGAGCTCACTCCATTATGTGGCGCTAGGGATTTGAACCGCCGAACTGCCCACAGATCTTCTGATCGACAAGCTCAGCATCTTAGCCACTGAGCCATCGCATCCCTGTTATGAGGTCTTTTAGGGCAAGGCTATTCAAGGGATCTTGGAGTCCTAGTCAGTGATGGTATTCACTTTTTGTTACCATCAGTTCTCTGCGTGTGTGTCTACTCCCTTCACACGCAGGGCCCACTTCGCAGGTGCATGCGCCCCTTCCACATATGCGCCCGGCCTTCCGTACATGCGCTTTGCTCGCACACACGCCTTCCGCACATGCGCCTGGCCTTAAAAACATGCCTAAATAGGACAATATGGAGCTGGGGCAGGTGGGTGGGTCCACTCGCAATTTCTGCTACCAGTTTGGGCAAACCGGTATGAACTGACTAAATACTACTTCTAGTCTTAGTGGACAATCACTTAAATATATACCAGCCGTATGCTGCAACTGTCGAAAAATCCAACAGAGTTCTAGGCTGCATAAACAGAGGGATAGAATCAAGATCACGTGAAGTGTTAATACCACTTTATAATGCCTTGGAAAGGCCACACTTGGAATACGGCATTCAGTTTTGGTTGCCATGATGTAGAAAAGATGTGGAGACTCTAGAAAGAGTGCAGAGAAGAGTGTCAGGGTGGAAATTCAGCCCTGTTCCCCTCCTGGGGTAATTGTATTTAATGAGGGATGAACCGTGGTTTTTCCTTGAAGTATACTTCATAATTAAGAAAAATAAACCTGAGATATATTCTAAAAAACACATTTTATTGTAAAGAAAACGAAAACAAAACTTAGTAGCTAATGATTACATTTTGGCAGTGTTCCTGCCTACCTTCTTGGCGGGCGAACAAAAAAGCTAAAAAAATAATAATGTTAAGGTGACCAACTTTTTTACAATGAAAAGGAGGACAAAACACGTTTTCCAGGGCGCTGCTCTGGAGAGTCCAAAGAAGGGGTTAAACACAGCCAATCTGCCCAGAACTGAAATGAAAACTTTAAGCCACGCCTCTGGTGCTGACTCTCCTCAGATTTTTTCAATTCAGCTAGCCCAGTGGACGCTTTAAGATTTTCTCCAGTTCTAAGATTGATTCCTTGGACTCTCCAGAGGAAGAATAATTTTTAAAACAGCATATTTAAGGATTTTTAGAGCAGGCTGGTGAGTTTAAATTTAAGTTTGTTTTTTTCCCTTTTTAATTGGGTTTTTCTCACCCTTTCGGCTCTCCTGGAGTCCGGGGCTTTGCTCTGGCTCCTAGAAGCCGCAGGCAGCTGTTGGGGGAAGCGTGTGGGTCGGAGTGCCGACGCCAGCGCTGTTGGGGCACCCCTACTGGGGGCCGATTCCCGCTGGAAGCCCTCCGTTGCAATTTGTGCTTCTAGCAAGTCAAATTGCTGCGTGGGCTTCCAGGGCAGCCATTTTGGCTTCTTCCCTCTTTAAATTTGGCGCGAAAAGCTCCGGTGAGTTCCGGCCGCCATTTTGGATTGCGCAATCTTCCGGCTTTACTTTTAAAAGTTTTTTGCCGCAGCTGCCTGGTGCCTGGCTCTTTGCAGGAGCCGCGTGGAGTCAGACTTGCCCGGTGTGACCGGCGACCTGGGCCCCAATCCAAGCAAGTGATAGCGGCGTGGGATCGTGGCCTGCTGGGTCGCCTCCTTTACTCTCCTGCAGGTGCTGGGAGCGAATTCTGCTCGCGCCTAAAAGATTCCAAGCTACTTCAGGCCTTGCAGTTTCTCTGTCTCCTCAGGAGCATCGTGCTGCGGTGGGCTTTCTGGAGGTGGTGAGTGGTGGTTTTCCCATCCCCCTACTGTCCCAACCAGTGATTGTTACCATGGCAGATCAGGCCCCTGAGACTTCTGAGGGTGTCTCTTCCAGAGCCCCTGTAAGACAGGCCGGGAAAGCTGCCAGGGAGGCCATTAGAGGGAGTAAGCCTTACTCCAGGCATGGCCCCAAGCAGGGCTCAGGCCTAGACAAAGATGCATTAAGGCGACAGAAGGCCTTAGAAAAACAGTCTTCCAAAGCCCAACAGCAGGCCCAATCTTCCCTTTCGGTGTCTCCTGGGGAGCCCTCCAGGGAAATTCCTCCAGCCCAGGGAGGCCCCATTTCTGATAGTGAAGAGGAAGGGGATTCCCTGGCCATGGCAACTTCTCCAGGCCATTCCATGGCTGATCAGGCTGATCTCTTTGCCTGTCCCTCTGATATGGAGGAGGGACCAGCTCCAATGGGGCCCTTAGCCCCTCAACAGCCGATCCCCGGGCCCACTCAAAGGGTTCGCCCCATTGAGGACCAAGGGCCTAACCTATCCACTGAAATGCAGGAAATAATTAACAGGGCCATTTCCCAGGGCATTGAGGCAGGCATGCGAAAAGGTGGCAAGCGCACTCGCAAGACCCACCATTTGCAACCCCAGGAGGATTCCAGAGAGATGACTCCTAGCCTTCCACCTCCGTCCCTGCATTCTTCAGTGGCCTCCGATGAGTCAGACTGGGAGGAAGAAGAGGATTTTCTTCCTAGGCAGGAAGCTGAATTCTCTGGGGATGAGGCAAGCCCCGCCAAAAAGCCGGCCTTTTCAGGCTTATTTAATTTGGATAATTTCAAAACCATTTTAGATAAGGCTAAGATCTCAACTCACATGGGGTCCACCCCCCCAGCTCAGGTGGTTGTAGACCCTGATGATCTATCTGGGGATCTCTTTGAGGAACCCATTTCGGTCCAGGAAATAGTTCCTGTACCCAAGATGTTCCTCAATTTAGTTCAAAGACAGTGGGCGCAGCCAGCTACCATGGCTACCCCCAGCAGCCATGACAAGAAGCTATATACGGTGGATGCCAGCCTGGAGGAGCTGCTCAAGCTCCCTCCTATCGATCCCCCTGTAGCGGCTCTTACCTCCTCTTCTGTGCTCCCTCCTGACCTGTTGGAGGGGCTCAAGGCTGAGGACAAGAGAACCGAAACTGCTTGTCACAAGACCCATCAGGCAGCTGCATGGGCCATTAAGTCCTCCGCTTCAGCCTCCTTTTTCTCCAGGGCGGCTCTCCTGTGGCTGAGGCAGTTGTTGAGGAAGATACCTGCCAAGGACGTTAAAGTCAGGCAGGATATCAATAAAATCATGGCAGCCACAGAGTACACTGCTGATGCCACTCTGAATGCTGCTAAGTTTGCCTCGCGTGCCCTAGCGTCTAATGTTACTTCCAGACGCCTCCTGTGGCTTAGGCACTGGAATGTGGATATGCGCTCCAAATGGAAGCTTGTTACTGCCCCCTTTAAAGGGGACAAGCTGTTTGGTGAGGTCCTTGATCCAGTCCTTGTGGAAAACAAGGACAAAAAGAAAGTGATGCCATCAGTCACCAAAAAGCCTGATCGTAAAGGTCCTGGCTCTTACAGGAGGCAGGCCTTTCGGAACAATGAGCCCTCCACCAGCTCCGCCCCCTATCATCGGGCGTATCCCCAGCAGGGTGAGCGGTCTCAGGACCGTCAGTCCTTTCGAGACAGAGGTCGCCAGCAGCCCTTCTCCAAGCGGCCATTTCGGGGGGGCTCCGGCTCCCGACCCTTTAGGAGGTATAAATGACCATCACAGGTCAGCTCCCATAGGAGGGCGGTTGCAGTTGTTCCACGCCAAATGGGAGCAGACCACGTCGGACCAGTGGGTTCTTCAAACGGTCCGCATGGGTCTCACTTTAGAATTCTGGTCCCCCCCTCCCCGCCACTTCATCCGGTGTCCAGTTCCCTCAGGGTTAGTCAAAAGATCCCTCATGGAACAGGAGATAAGGCACCTCAAGGAGATCAGGGCCATAGAACCTGTCCCAGCAGGCCAGGAAGGAAGAGGGTTTTACTCCATCCTGTTTCTGGTCCCCAAAAACTCAGGAGGGTGGAGGGGGATATTAGATCTAAAGAGGTTCAATCACCACGTGACATATCGCAGGTTCAAGATGCAGTCCCTCCAGTCCATCTTGGGGTGCATCAGGCCAGGCGATATACTAACGTCCATAGACCTCAAAGAGGCCTACCTCCACATCCCTATCCGCAAAGCCCACCGCAAGTTCCTGAGGTTCTCTTACGCGGGCCTCCATTACCAGTACCGGGCAATGCCATTCGGCCTGTCATCAGCGCCCAGGACATTCACAAAGGTTCTCGCAGCCGTGGCGGCTTTTCTACGGTCACGTCCGGTCAGACTCCACTGTTACCTAGACGATGTTCTCATTCTGTCATCATCGCATCAACAAGCTGTCAGCGACCTAGAACACACCATGCAGGCGCTCCGGGACCACGGGTTCACCATCAACCTGGAAAAAAGTCATCTCGTCCCCACGACCAGACTGAAGCATCTAGGGGCCGTCATCGACAACACCTCGTGCACGGTATCCCTGTCTCCGGAAAGGGTGGCCAGCCTTCGGGAGATGGTCGTTCAGGTGCAGCAGTCACGTCTAGTCAAGGTGGTTCAGCTCTCACAGCTCCTCGGCAAGATGATCTCGTGCCTGTCAATCGTGCCTTGGGCGAGACTTCACTCCCGTCCCCTTCAGTGGCTCCTGCTCCCATATCAAAGAACAAACGAAAGCAGCTCAACAAGACTGATTCCAGTTCCAGCAGAGGTACGTCGCTCTCTAAAGTGGTGGTTGTCTCCGGCCCTGTTAAAGGGGTCGCCATTCAAGGAGCCAGTCAGGCTCACCATCACAACGGATGCCAGCCTGTTCGGTTGGGGGGCCCACTGCCACAACCAGCTCGCACAGGGCAGGTGGTCCCCTTCCGAAGCCGCTCACAGCATCAACTGGCTGGAGCTGAGGGCAGTCAGGCTTGCGCTGAAGCGCTTCCAGAGCACCGTTCAGGGCCACCACGTGCGCATCATGACAGACAATGTCGCCACCAAGGCGCACATCAATCGACAGGGGGGAACGCGCTCCAGATCCCTGATGAAGGAGGCGGAGCTCTTGGGTCGATGGGCGGAGAGGTATCTCCTTTCTCTTCAGGCGGAGCACATCTCGGGCATGAGCAACACCCAGGCGGACTGGCTGAGCAGATCCACAGTCGACCACTCGGAGTGGCGCCTACATCCGCTGCTGTTCCAACAACTGTCCCAGAGGTTCGGCCTTCCGCTGGTGGACCTGTTCGCCACCGCGGCCAACGCGCATCTTCCGCGGTTCTTCACAAGGTTCCACGACCCGAGGGCGGAAGGAGTCAACGCCCTGCACGGCCCGTGGCCGAAAGGTCTGCTTTACGCTTTTCCCCCGCTACCTCTTCTTCCCAGAGTCATCAGGAAGATCCTAGCAGAGGAGGCGGAGGTGCTGCTGGTAGCACCGTACTGGCCCAGGAGAACCTGGTTTGCAGACTTGGTGAGTCTTTCGATCACACCACCGTGGCGGATTCCTCCACAGGACATCTCTCTCAGCCAGGGGGCCCTTCAACATCCAGAACCCCAGTGGCTGCAGCTGGCCGTCTGGCACTTGAGAGGGATCTCCTAAGCAGAGGCAAGTTGTCAGACAAGGTGATTGGCACCATCCAAGCGTCACGACGGCAGTCCACGACGCGCATCTACGACGCCACTTGGAAATCCTTCGCCAGCTGGTGCACGGCTCATGGTACGTCTGCGCCCCTTGCTTCGGTTCCTGTCATCCTGGACTTCCTGCAGGAAGGTTTGGACAAGGGCCTGGCACCTAACACCCTGAGGCGCCAGGCGGCAGCCCTGTCAACCATCCTCTCAGTTGAGGGCTACGCATCTCTTGGCCGGAATCCGACCATCCGCAGTTTCCTCAGGGGAGCGACCAACCTGAGACCCCCAGTGGTCCACAGATACCCATCTTGGGATCTCAATGTAGTGTTGCGGTCCCTCATCGGGCCCCCGTTTGAGCCCATTAAGACGGCCAGTCTCAGACACCTCACATTCAAGACGGTTTTTCTGGTCGCTATCACGTCTGCTCGTCGCATATCGGAACTGGCTGCCTTGTCAGTCAGAGAGGACTTGTGTCTCATTTGTAACGACAGAGTAATCCTGAGGCTGGACCCTTCCTTCATTCCGAAGGTCAATTCCTGGTTTCATCGGGCGCAGGAGGTGGTCCTTCCGGATTTTTGTCCGCATCCTCGGCACCCGAGGGAAAAGCGCTGGCACATGCTGGATGTGCGCAGGACTATTCGCAGATACATCAAGCGCACGGCCAGTTTTCGGAAATCCGAATCTCTATTCGTCTCCTTTCAACCAGCTTCTCAAGGCAAGAAGGTCTCTTCATCTACCATCGGCGGATGGCTGCGAGCCTGCATTGCGCTTGCCCACGTTTTACAGTCCGTTCCTGTGCCTCGCAATATCACAGCACATTCGACTAGAAGCGCCGCCACCACAGCTGCCTGGTCTACACAGGCACCGATTGAAGAGATCTGCAAGGCGGCCACCTGGACTTCTCTGTCTCCATTTGTCCGAAATTACAAACTGGACAGTTTTGCATCGGCGGAAGGGGCCTTTGGGAGGCGTGTTCTTCAGGGCATCCATACCAGCGGAGCGACCCTGATGGCTGAGCCTTCCCGCCCTAGTGACAGTTAGCTTGGGCATGTCCCTTCTTTGGACTCTCCAGAGCAGCGCCCTGGAAAATGACCATTGTCTTACCTGAAGGGTCCTTTTCAGGGCGCTGCAACGGAGAGTCCACCCCGCCCTGGGGTCTATTCTCCGCTGGTGTTTGTGAAGTCACAGTGTTGTTTGTTGTTTCTGTTATTGTTGTTGGACTATTTTTGACTTGTTCCATATTAGACTTCCAGTTGAAGTTTCAGCGCGCAACTGTTCCACGTCTTCATTGAATAAATCTGAGGAGAGTCGGCACCAGAGGCGTGGCTTAAAGTTTCAATTCAGTTCTGGGCAGATTGGCTGTGTTTAACCCTTCTTTGGACTCTCCGTTGCAGCGCCCTGAAAAGGACCCTTCAGGTAAGACAATGGTCATTCTATTGTCCAAAATGCTAAGTGACCAACTTTTTTACAATGAAAAGGAGGACAAATAAATTGGAAAAAAATATCGTAAATAAAAGAAATATTTTATTCATTGCAACAATAATACACTAAAATATGATATATGCATAATAAAACATTTGCAACATTTTATATTGTAATTATGCTTACATGCCTGTTAATTATTATTTAAATGAGTACTTTTCCATTGAATTAATATTTTTTGTCAATGTATCATCTTCTAACAATATATTGGAAATATCTGAACAAGAAATATCCTTCATATTGAATTTTACGGCAAATGCTGCAGCTAGAGTATCAACATTCAATCTCAATTTCTCACTTGTCGAAAAATCATTGGCAATTGAAAAAAACTCTTTCAACTGCTGCATTAGTTCCAGGGCAGCACAACGTAAATTGAACAAGTATAAATAAATGTTCACATGGAATATGTTCATTTTTGAAATGGCTGAAAATATCCACCCATCTTTTATCAATTTCAACATGTTGATTTTCCCATTGTATTAATTTTTCAGAATTTAAATATACATTCAGTCTTCTAATTTCTTCAAAGAGACAATTGTCGTCTATTTTAATGTCTAGCATTTCTTTAGATAAAAATTCAACACAAGATTCAATATCTGTTCAATATACTTGCGATGAAGTAAAAAAAAACACCATTAAAAACTGTTTAATAAAATACGTCACATAACGCGCAACAGATTAGCCTTCAAATATCAAAAAGGAGGACATGTAGGAGGACACTTTTCGAGGGAGGACAGAACTTACAAAAGAAGGACTGTCCTCCCTAAAGGAGGACGGTTGGTCACCTTAATAATGTGGACATGCGTTGTGAGCTTAGTGATAAGAGTCAGATCAGTCTACCGTATGTCTTAGAGTTTAAGCACAGCTGGCAAACAAAAAACGCAGTGACGAAGAGTGACAAAGATGATTAGGGGATTGGAGGCTAAAACATATGAAGAACGGTTGCAGGAACTGGGTATGTCAAGTTTAATGAAAAGAAGGACTAGGGGAGACATGATAGCAGTGTTCCAATATCTCAGGGGCTGCCCCAAAGAAGAGCTATTCTCCAAGGCACCTGAAGGCAGGACAAGAAACAATGGATGGAAACTAATCAAGGAGAGAAGCAACCTAGAACAAAGGAGAAATGTCTTGACATTTAGAACAATTAAATCAGTGGAACAATTTGCCTCCAGAAGTTGTCAATGCTCCAACACTGGACTTTTTAAGAAGAGATTGGACAACCATCGTCTGAAATGCTATAGGGCAGCGATGGCAATCCTTTTCAGCACTGAGTGCCCAAACCAGGACACACACGAATCCTGGAGCCCCGAAACCTGAAGACCTGTTGGCCAACATGCGCACTGGCCACCTGGTCCTCAGGTTTCTGGGGCTCTGGCATGCACGAAGATCAGCTGGCCGATGCGCATGCACATGCTGGAAACCAGAAGAGCAGCTGGCGACGATGTGCGTGTCCATAAAGAGGGCTCTGCGTGCCACCTCTGGCACGCATTCCATAGGTTTGCCATAATGGGTATAGGGTCTCTCCTAAGCAGGGGGTTGGACTAGAATATCTCTTAAATCCTTTACAATTCTGTTATTCTCTTATCTAACCTTGGCAACTTTAAGACTCCTGGACGTCAAAACTCCCAGAATTTCCCAGCCAGCTATTTGGGGGAATTGAAGTCCAAAAGTTTAAAATTTGCCATGGTTGGAGAGTTGCCCTGTTTTAAGGTCTTTTACCCATGGCTGAGTTCAATCCATCTTTTTGCCCAGTTTTCCCCAACCTCAGCTACTTTAAGAATGCTAGCTGGGGTAATCTGGGAGTTGAAGTCCACACCTCTTCAAACGGCTAAGGTTGGGAAACACTGCTTCAAAAGAAGACTATGCTGGCGAGAAATTTGTTCTCACTATTGCTGATCCCTATTTTGCATCCTCCTCTTTGATTCAAAACATTGCACTTGTTTCAGGGAATGGACAACAAAGTCTAACACATCTTACACATTGTGTAAGCCCGATCTGGAAGGTGTTGGAATAAAAAAGTACTATTTCAGCAGCCCTATGACTAAGGATAGATGCATGGGCTGGAGATGAATTATTTATTGTTTTATTTCATTATTGTATGTATGCTACCCAGAGTCATTTTTAATGAGATGGATGGCTGTATAAATTTGAGAGAGAGAGAGAGAGAGAGAGAGAGGAGAGAGAGAGAGAGAGGGAGGGAGGGAGGGAGGGAGGAAGGGAGGGAGAGAAAGGAAAGGAAAGGAAAGAAGGAAGGAAGGAAGGAAAGGGAGGGAGGGAATAAAGAGAGAGAGGCAGGGAGGAAGCAAAGAAGGAGAAATTGAAAGGCAGAGAGTAGAAAGAAGAAAAAACAGGGAAAGAAAAAAAGGAGGATAAAAATGGAGGGAGGGAGGAAAGGAAATGGTAAGGGAGAAAGGAAGGAAAAAAGAAAGAGAAAGGGAGGGAGGGAGGAAAGAAGGAAGAAAGTGAGAGAAAGAAAGAAAGAAAAAGAAGGGAAGGGAGGGAAGGAAGAAAAATAGAGAAGCAGGGAGATAGGGAGATAGGGAGGAGAAATGGAAAGGGGAGAGGGTGGAAAGGAGAAAAAAGGGGAAGAAAAAGAAAAAGGAAGGATATAAAAGGGAGGAAGGATAGAAAAGAGGGAGAGAAAGAGAGGGAGGAATAGAAGGAGGAAGAAAGTTAGTTAGCTAGTTAGTTCAAGGTAACATTACAGTACTAAGGCCGAAAAAGAGATTGTTTGTTCGGTCTGTATTTCAGTGCAAGTGAGTAAAGTCCCTCAGGTGTAAACCTCTTTTAGTTTTTGCTATCCCAATTCTGACACTCTTCTTTTGAAACTATTATCAAACTATTATTATTGGTTATCCAGTATTAACGGTCAGCAACTGGGCAGATTCTGAAAGAAGAAACAGAGCAATTCATTTTATTTATTTATTTTATTTATTCAATTTATAAGTCGCTCCCTCTCCACAAAGGGACTCGGGGCAGCGTACAATCAAATATACAAGCATATGGCACGGAGGAGGTATACATAAAAACATTTTTACAATTCATAAATAATAATAATAGCCACAAAGTTAAAAAAGCAGTAACAATAAAGTTAACAACAATTAAAATACCCTAAAATTTAAAATTGCCAGGGGGATTAGAGAGTAGAGTTCTAATTAAGCCAGGCCGGCTAGTTGGAACAGGTGGGTCTTGAGTTTCTTGCGGAAGGAGCGGAGATCGGTAGTTGTCCTAATGTCGAGGGGGAGGTCATTCCAGAGGGCTGGGCCCATCACAGAGAAGGCCCTACTCCTGGGCGCCGCCCTCTGGCACTGCTTAGTGGACGGCACCCGGAGGAGTCCCTCTCTGTGAGAGCGAATTGGTCGCAGGGATGTATGGGGCAGGATGCGATCCCGCAGGTAACTAGGTCCTGTGCCATGGAGTGCTTTAAAGATGGTAATCAACACCTTGAAACGCACCCGGTAGACCACAGGGAGCCAGTGCAGCTCGCGCAGGAGAGGTGTTACATGGGAGTACCTAGTACTCCCCATAATTGCCCGCGCGGCCGCATTCTGGACCAGCTGAAGTCCCCGGGTGCATCTCAAGGGGAGCCCCATGTAGAGAGCATTGCAGTAGTCCAGACGGGACGTCACCAGCGCATGAGTGACTGTGCGAAGGGCATCCCGGTCCAATAGGGGGCGCAATTGGCGCACCAGGTGAACCTGGTGGAACGCCCCCCTTGCCACGGCTGCCACATGATCATCCATAGACAGCCGGGCATCAAGGAGGATGCCCAAATTGCGCGCCCGCTCCACGGGGGCCAGTTGCTCACCCCCAATGGCCAGCGATGGAATCCACTGGTTGAACCGGGGGGCCGGTAGCCACAGCCACTCCGTCTTGGAGGGGTTGAGCTGAAGTCTGTTGTCTCCCATCCAGACCCGTAAGGCTTCCAAACACCGGGACATCATTTCGACGGCCTCGTTGGGGTGGTTCGGGGTGGAGATGTACAGCTGCGTATCGTCAGCGTACAGATGGTATCCCACCCCAAAACCACGGATGATCTCACCCAGCGGCTTCATATATGTGTTGAACAGGAGGGGCGAGAGGACCGACCCCTGTGGCACCCCACAAGTGAGCGGCCTCAGGGTCGACCTCTGCTCCCCTGCCAACACACATTGCATCCGGTCGGAGAGGTAGGAGCAGAACCACCGCAAAACGGTGCCCCTTACCCCCAGCCCCTCCAGCCGGCGCAATAGGATACCATGGTCGATGGTATCAAAAGCCGCTGAGAGGTCTAATAGGACCAGGATAGAGGAACAACCCCTATCTATGGCCCTCCAGAGATCTTCTACCAATGCGACCAAGGCCGTCTCTGTGCTGTGCCCGGGTCAGAAGCCGGACTGGCGCGGGTCTAGATAATCAGTTTCCTCCAGGTGACGTGGGAACTGTTGGACCACCACACTCTCTACAACCTTCGCTAAGAAGGGAAGGTTGGAGACAGGACGGTAATTAGGGGGCCGGCAGCATCCCTACCCCATCAGAGAGCCCCCGCAGTCCTGCGGAGCTCAGAGGCAAGCCGCCATTTCCCTCGGAAGCTCCTCCTCCTCCAGGCAGACTGCTCTCCCAGGAGCAACCACTTCATAGTGGGATCATTTGGTCTTTACCAGCAGCTCAAGGTTGGCTCAACCTTCCATCCTTCCCTGGTCGGTAAAATGAGGAGCCCAATTGTTGGGGGGCGATAGGCTGACTCTGTAAACCCCTTACAGAGGGCTGGAAAGCACTGTGAAACCCAGACGGGGGCCGCCGCCGGTTCAGAGCAGTTTGGCCGAACTATGCGCTATGCTGTCGTATACAGGGGTGGGTATTGGTTTGCTTCGCACATGCCTGTGCGCCGCACATTGCTCACACATGCCCATTTGACTGTTAATTATTCTGAGCATGCATAGAAACATGCCGGCAATGGCAGAAGAGACTGGGGAACCGGTTTGGGGGCATGGCCAACCCATGCCGAATCACCCCTAGCGGTTCGGCCGAGCAACCCGTCTCTGGTCCTATATCGCCATGTTTTTGAAGATGTGTGCATATGCAGAAGACCATGCACGTGTGTGGAAGGCGCGCGCACACATTTTCAGTGTTGGCCGAACTGGTTGTTACATTATGTGATGCCGACGCATAAGTGCTAATGCTATTGCTACTAGATGCTAAGAGTATGTACATCTATTTTTGAGATGCAACCACATTATTGCTCCAACATACAACACAATACAATACAATAGCAGAGTTGGAAGGGACCTTGGAGGTCTTCTAGTCCAATCCCCTGCCTAGGCAGGAAACCCTATACCGTTTCAGACAGATGGCTATCCAACATCTTCTTAAAGACTTCCAGTGTTGGGGCATTCACAACTTCTGGAGGCAAGTTGTTCCATACATTTTCAGCTGCATATGTGAAACAGAATTCCGGTCTCGTTTGTTTTGTCCCAGGGTTCCTTAAAAAACAAGAAGCAGAGTCTTGGTCCTGGCAAAATCCCTTTTATTTACATGACTGTGAATTCCTTTCATTCAGAGTCAACAAGTCTTAGCAATCAGTCTTTCAGAGGAATGTTCACCAACACGAACCTTATCTCATTTGGCGACCTGCCAAATAACTAGTTTCCAAACGCAGGGCAAGGCAAAACTTGGCACAGAGTCTCTTATAGTCAGAAACAAAAGTTTCCACTCTTGAAACGACCGAAGGAACGAATTGTTTCCTGCAAAAGCCCACTCCCCATTCGCTCCTCTTTTGTTTCCTATGGGAGGGGCCAAGGTGTGGCTTTACTCCCAAGTCGACACTGCTTTCTTAGTTGTTCTTGTCTTCTGGCAGCTCTGCGCACTACAGACCTTTATCAGGCTTGGAGAGCTGCCAGGCCAATATCTTCCAAACGCCACTCTGTAGCAGACAATACTTGGCAAGAAGTCAGGAACAGATCTTCACCCTAATGAATTTAACTAGCTGTCTCCTGCAAACTCCACTCCCCTTTCGCTCCTCTTTATTCCCTGTGGGAGGGGCCATTCACCGTCCACCTGTGGCTTTACTCCCGAGTCGGCCCTTGTTCCTTAGTTGTTCCCTTCATCTGGCAGCTCTCTGCATGCGCACACTGGGAACAGGCTCCAGCTGTTCTTCTGCCTCATTGCTGTCTAGCTCAGTCTCTGCCTCAGACACAGAGCCCTCGTTTGAACTTTCCTCAGCCCCCAGGACTGGCCCATGTTCCTCCCCAACCTCCTCAGTCTCCAACTCTGCTGGCAGGCCACAACAATCTTCTTTAATCCGTGACAGGACAAATAAAACATTTAAATATCACAGTTGTGTAGCCTTAAACACTGCAGCCGATGCAGGACCCTTCAATTCTCAGGGGAAGCTATTAGTCATGTCAGCTCTGCTTGCAACCCACTGCCTTTAATCTAGCTTCTGTATCAATCTGTCTTAAATGAGGGAGGGGGAAACAACAGGCTCCTAGGCTACCCCGTAGTTAAGAACTATTCCACTCACCGAAAAGAGAGCTGTGCAAAATCTACAACGCATAAAATACTGTCAAGTGGAGATGATAAGCAATTGTTGTCAGAGCTAATTACAGAAGATGGACAAATGCAAAGGGGAGGCAAAATCACCCAAGAGATTCTTCGGATTCTCTTATTTATGACTGGTGAAAAAAAAAGACTTAAACAACTATTTATTTATTTATTTATCCCAAAATGAGAGCCCGAAGGCAAGTAAGAAATGTAATAAAGCAACTAACAAAGCAATATAAAACTAATTAAGCTATATCGCCTGGCAATTTGAAAATAGCAGCCGAGGTTCATCGTTACTCAATAACGGCTCGGGAAAGACTAATTAAGGTACTTAAGAAATATCTATAGAAATAAAGTTTGTCAATGGTGGGAAACAAAAATAAGATGGAAAGTCCGTGGTTTCCATACCGATAGCTCTCGACTCATGTCTACAATTGGGATGAGAATTTCCACTGTTCAGCGAAGAGGTGCTTAAGTGAACCGTGCCTGATTTTATGACATTCTCTGTCGTGATTGTTAAGCGAATTGCTTAGAATAATTTTAATGTCACTTTATCGCCACTTTGAATGTACACTAATCGGCATACATTCAATTGAAATTTCGTTGCATACAGCTCTCACGCGGTGGCTTAGGGGCTAAGACGCTGAGCTTGTTGATCAGGAAGGTCGGCAGTTTGGCAGTTCGAATCCCTAGCGCCGTGTAACGGAGTGAGCTCCCGTTAGTTGTCCCAGCTTCTGCCAACCTAGCAGTTCGAAAGCAGGTAAAAATGCAAGTAGAAAAATAGGGACCAACTTGGTGGGAAGGTAACAGCGTTCAATGTGCCTTCGGCATTTAGTCCTGCCAGCCACATGATCACTGGGGGTTGGACTAGAAGACCTCCAAGGTCCCTTCCAACTCTACTATTGTATTATTGTATTATTGTACTTTCCTCCATAGGAGATTTTATTGGACACATGAAAACATTGGATTTTTAGCGACAATTCTGAGATGACAACACAATATTTCCCCACCATGAAATTTAGGAAGGTGGCAAACTTTCCACTGGTGACTGGTCTTATGACCACAATTGACCCAAATGTTTCTATTCCAAGTGAGGTTTTCCTCCATTTTACAACCTTTCTTGCCCCAGTTGTTAAGTGAATCCCTTCAGTTTATAAATTAGTAACGCAGTTGTTAAAGTGAATCTGGCTTCCCTATTGACTTTGCTCATCAGCAGGTTGCAAAAGATGATCACATGATCCTAGGACACTGCAACTATCGTACTGAGACATCTTCAGACAGTGCTGGTTCTTCGGCTTTGAAACAAAGATGAGCATCGCCCCCTAGAAGATCTCCAAGGTCCCTTCCAACTCTGTTATTCTATTATTCTGTTACTCCTGTTTTAGGTCATTTGATCAGTGCATGGAGACAAAGTGCGGAATTAACAAGGTTGTGGTTTTTTATGCATTGGATAAGTGGTTTTTTTTTAAAGTAAATGAAAGAATTCTCAAAGAAATTCTGTCCGTTGCTCTTTAACTTACGAACGGGGTAAGCGAAAGAGGAACAAACATTTGGAATCCTCAAACGTGTGCTGTGTAAGAATGCTAGTACAGTTCACTGCTCTTGTCCATTCTGCCTTGCAATCTGCTTGAGGACGTTGATCTATTTGGTGTCCCAGGAAACCTGTGACGGTCAGAATAAAAAGCCTCCCCTTGTGCGTTATTCATCGTACCGTTGTAACTTGGAGTTACTTGCATTGCATAGGGATTTCATAAGCCAAGGTCTCTTGCCCAGCCATTTTAACTCAAATATGTAGAGAAAGTACTGTGTTTCCCCAGAAATAAGACTCGGTCTTATATTTTCTTTGGCTCCAAAATAGGGCTTATTTTTGGGGATGTCTTATTCCCCACCCCCACCCCCCATGTACGGAAGGCCCACTTCTGCTTGCTCATGGCTTTAACAGGGCAAGAGGCCGTACGGTGTACAAGTGCCACCGCTGCAAGGTGGGGGTACTGGAGCTTCCCCATGTTCCTTGCACTGATTGTTGCACAGCTGATCGTTGGAACTACCGGATCACCCGAACTGGTAGCATTTTTTTAACGTTCCAACGACCAGCTGTGCGACAATCAACTATGCCGCGCAATTTAGATTCATTAGAAAGCAGGATTTCCTGCTTCCTAGCCAATCTAAATTGCACAGCATAGCTGTTTTCCCCCCCCTCGCTGATCTACCTACCTTTGCAGACTCATGTCCTGACACCTGCCTTGCCTTGTGGCCATGGCACTAGCTCATCTCTCGGCCGCCTGCTCCATTGTGGCTATGAGCCAGCAGAAGTAGGCTGACGGACACATGGGCTCATGCGGGAGATGGCTGCTGGTGCTGATGTGGCGAGGCAATTTTAGGGATGTGGATGGCCTGGCTACGGGGGCCCTGAGGTAAGCTATTATGGGGTGCACGGGGCAGCTCCACCCCCACCTGTCTTACCTCATCTTGTGTCGACAGCACAACGAGCAACCAGGCAGAATGGACGACTGCCGGCTGCACAGGCTCTTAAGTAGGGCTTATTTGGGGGCAGGGGGTAGGGCTTATATTAGGTGCACATGTAAAAATCCTGCTAGGACTTTTTTTTTGAATAGGTCTTATTTTGGGGAAAACAGAGTAGGAGGAGGAAGGGAAATTAGGTATGTTTTGCTGCTTTAAGTTATTGATAACAATGACGGCGGGATCAAAATAAATTTAAATAAATATTTTCCTTCACATAACCCCACTTCTAATTTTGGGAAATAATGGGTGCGTACATAGAATGGTGGACAGAGAGGCGTGGCATCCAGTTTTGATGTCTTAGGTGGACATGATGAATTTTGCAACAAGGATCCTTGGCAGGAATATGGAAAGTTTCTTATACATGTCCACAAGTATCAGTTTGGCTCACTGACACAGCCGTGAAAACCAGCCATCCTCAAATCACTTTCAACTAAACACGGAAACACAACTGGTTGTAGGAGACCCAGTGAAGTTAAAGTAGCTAGGTTGGTTGGCATTAGTCATAGTCTAGTCTAGTTTTGGAGGCCACCAAGTTTAGATCCACAAAGAAGAGGGGGGTCAAGCTGTTCCCCAAAGCACCTGAGAGCAGGAGAAGAAGCAATGGGTGGAAACTAATCTAGGAGAGAAGCAACCTAGAACTAAGGAGACGTTTCCTGACAGTTAGAACAATTAAATCAGTGGAACAACTTGCCACCAGATATTGTGGGTGCTCCGTCACTGGAGGTTTTTAAAACAAGATTGGACAACCATTTGTGTGAAATGGTATAGAGCAGGGGTATCAAACTCGATTCCATTGAGGGCTGCATCAGGGTTGTTTGACCTCAGGGGGTTAGGTGGGCATGGCCAGCTCAACATCACTTGTGTTGGGGGCGCTTGTGGTAACCCAAAAAGGAGCTTGGGCTTCCCCCAACCCCCTGCCAGCGAAAACGGAGCTCCGGAGGGTCTTCCTGTGCTCCATTTTCACTGGCAGAAGGCTGCAGGAGGGCATTGAAGCCGCCCAAGCTCCATTTTCGCTGGCAGTGGCACCATTGGCCACTCCTTTGCTGTTTCCAGGGTGGCCCTGCAGGCCAGATCTTAGCACCTGCAGGCCGGATGCAGCCCGTGGGTCTTGAGTTTGACACCCCTGGTATAGAGTCTGCTGCATAAGCAGGGAGGGGTTGGTCTACAAGACCTCTAAGGTCTCTTCCAACTATTACTGTTATTCATCTGTTTTGATGATTCAAAAAGTGGGTAGACTTCAGCATTTCTCTCCACCATTTGCTTTGTTAATTCACAAGAATTAAAAAAACGGTATAGGGTTTCCTGCCTAGGCAGGGGGTTGGACTAGAAGACCTCCAAGGTCCCTTCCAACTCTACTATTGTATTGTATTGTAAGACTGGCAGTTCCTCTTGCCTTGCTGATTGACAGGTCTGGTAGCAGATGGGATTTGGGGAGGGAGCTTCCCATGTACTCAGGCCCAACAATTTTTGTCTGGTTCACATGACACTTTTCTTTTGTTTGTTGAACTCCTCTCTGTCCGTCACTCTATCTACACACTCATTAGTTCCTTCTTAGCTACCTCCCCTAAGGGATCTTTTAGAAAAGATTCTTGGGCTTTGTCCATCCTGCTTCATCTGTAGTTATGGCAGCTTCATCTGGTCTCAGAGTTCAATCAGAAATAAGATCCTCATAGGGCAGGTAATGGCATTTAGAAGAAATGAATGAAACACAGTGTAGTATCAGTAAAGGGGAATATTTGTAGCTCAGGATTAAATCGTGGGTTTCTCTAAGCAGGGTTGTTTTCTTGCAAACTTTTCATTACCCAACTAGATTCCCTGTTTCCCCAAAAATGAGACCTAACTGGAAAATAAATCCTAGCATGATTTCTCAGGATGCTTGTAATATCAGCCTTACCACCACCCCCAAAATAAGCCCCAGTTAGGATTGTCAACCAGGTGGATGCATTTAGTACCGTATTTCCCTGAAAATAAGACCTAACTAGAAAATAAGCCCTACTGCAACTTTTGGAGCAAAAATTAATGTAAGACCCAGTCTTATTTTTGGGGAAACATGGTAACATCATCAGTGCAGAGTGGACAAAAGTCAGGAATGTTGTCTAGAAGACTAGGGAAGATACATAAGAAGGAACTAAGTGCACTGATGAAGTTAGCTAGTTCGGTAATGAAATGTCTGCAAGAAAACAACCAAGCACAGAGAGCACCAAGGAGCCCACATTATGAGGTCTTATATCAAATATTACAGCAGGGGTGAAATTCAGCAGGTTCTGGAGAACCGGTAGCAGAAATTTTGAGTAGTTCGGAGAACCGGCAAATACTGCCTCTGGCTGGCCCCAGAGTGGGGAGGGAATGAAGATTTTGCAATTTCCTTCCCCTGGAGTGGGGTGGGAATGGAAATTTTGCCGTATCCTTCCCCTTCCACACCCACCAGGCCACATCCATAGAACTGGTAGTAAAAGAAGTTGAATTTCACCACTGCATTAGGGTGATGCTATCCCATTGACTAATCAGATGGTAGGATGAAGAGATCCCATTTTCACGGGATGGGAGGATGCTGTGTGGATGCATTTCATCTTCATTCTCTTCCACGAGGTCGTCAAGAATTAAGTTTCACCCCAAAGAGATTTTACTTCCTTTGCAATTAATCAATTTGAAATCAGGAGACCTAGCCAGGAACAGATGGAGAAGCATTTGGTTGAGCTAGAGAGGTAGCAAGCCGTTGGTAACAATAGTAGAAGGAGACTTTCAACTAGCAGGCAGGCCAACAGACATTGTTGCATAAGTGTACAGTCGCTTATGCAACTGGTATTGCCCCCAACTAAGATCAGGAGAGAGGTAGTAGCAGATGGCGAGAGAACATGGGACATAGAATAATAGAGTTGGAAGCGACCAACTGTAACTCCAACTCGTCTAGTCCAACCTCCTGCTCAAGCAAGAGACTCTATACCCGTGATTGCAAACCTATGGCACGCTAGCCACAGGTGGCACATGTAGCCCTCTTTATGGGCACGCCAGCTGTTGCCCCAGCCCAGCTCCACTGTGCATGTGCATGCACCTTCCACTGGCAAGCTGGTCTTCAGGTCTCTGGGTGTGTGCATGTGCAGGGGGTGCTCACATTACATTTTGGGGGTTCGCGTCGGTGCACAGCCTCCCCCCTGTGCCTCCTTTTGGGCCTGGAAGGCCTCCTGCACCAACCTGGAAGCCAAAATGTGGCACGGGGGTGTGTGCATGAGCCCCCCCACCCCATTTTTGTCCTAGAAAGCCTCCTGCACCAATCTGGAAGCAAACAATGGGCGAGGGGGGAGGGGTGCATGCGCAGGGGCCACTCGTATTTCATTTTGGGGTCTCACGCGCACACATGCGTGCTTTGGGCACTCAGCACCAAAAAGGTTCGCCATCACTGACCTAGGCCAGGGGTCGGCAAACTTAAAACATTCAAAGAGCCATTTGGACCCATTTCCCGCAGAAAATAAAACACCGGGAGCCACAAAGGTCCTGAAGCCGGAATTGAACCGGAAGCCCCCTGTTCAATTCTGGAGCTGACCGGAAGTTCAGTTCCCACACCATAGAGTCTCCTCCTAGCGCGCCGTCCTTTTTCCTCTACCTGTCATAATCAAAAGCCCTCTCAATTGTGGAGACAACTGGAAAACCCTCCCCTTGCCATAGAGTCTTCTCCTGGCGCTCTGTGCTTCTCTCCCCCCCACACGAAGCTCCTCTCAAAACTGTGGCGCCGCCCAGTGACAGAACCGCAGCAGAGGGAGGAAAGAGCCACACGTGGCTCCAGAGCCGCAGTTTGCTGACCCCTGACCTATACCATTTCAGACAAATGGTTGTCCAGTCTCTTCTTAAAGCCTCCATTGATGGAGCACTCACGCTTCTGAAGGCAAGCTGTTCTATGGATTGATTGCTCTCATCATTGGGAGAAAGAGAGTTCAGCAGTTTTTTTTATGACCCTTTAATCCCTTTATTTGGGGTGGAGTTAGAGTGACTGGATGGAGCTGAGTTGGATAGAGCATTTACTAGCCGGATTCCCTTTCTGACACCTACCAGCTGTTCACAGCAGATATTTTCTCTTTGTGCCCTGGTAGAGAAACATTTCCTGCTGCCTAGGATTGAACTCTCAGCTTTCTGAGAGGGAGGTGAGTGTCTTCACTTCTAGGCCACGGAGCCGCTCCAGGCTCCTTCCTAGCAATACTCAGAGTATGTCTTTAATGATACAACAGGTTGCTTGAGTTTGGCAGGATTTCTTTCTACAGGTGAGGAACAATCAAGGAAACTGCTTAGAAATGACTCTACCAGGGGTGAAATGCTCCTGGTTCAGGCGAACCGGTAGCTCTGATGATCAGCTGTGCGACAATCAGCTGTGCCACAGATTAGAAATTACAAGGCACAACTGATTGTTGCACAGCTGATTGTTGGAACTACCGGTTCACCCGAACTGGTAGCGTTTTTTAAACGTTCCGATGATCAGCTGTGCAACAATCAACTGTGCCGTGCAATTTAGATTCATTAGAAAGCAGGATTTCCTGCTTCCTAGCGAATCTAAATCGCACGGCGCAGCTGTTCCCCCCCCCGCTGATCTACTTACCTTTGCAAACTCAGAAAAGGTGTCTTAACCCTCCTTTTTCAGTGCTGCACGGTAGCTCCTGCGGTGCGAATGTGCGTGCGAAACGAACCGGTAGCAGACTTTAGAACATTTCAACCCTGGCTTCTACGTATCTTTCTTGGCTTTGGAGGACTGGCAAAATTTGTATTAGGGATAATATCTGCAGTGAAGATCATCAGCTATTCTTAAGAAGGATAACTAAGCAACTAATGGATGATTTGGGGTGAAAAAAATATAAAAGAACTGTTCAAGATATTGAGCTTTTTCCCCCGTTTTGTCTGCCAATTGTTGGGCGTCTCGTACTGAGCCCAAGCAGAATGAATAAGGGCTATTTATGTTTTCTCCGTAGAGCAATCAAAACTCTATTATTAGAAGAAAAGCACAGCAGTTAGACTCTTAAAGCAGTTCTTCTTTCTGAGCTTTCAAACGCTGTTAATTCAGTCTTACCGTTGCAAAAGGAGAACTAAGGAGACCTTTCGCGCCGTGATTCATGGCAAGATATTTTTAACCCCGCTACTATTACAAGAAGTCCTCAACTTTATCCTGAGTCGTATTTTCAAAACTGAAAGACTGATCATACACAAGCCCCACTCAAACTACTCTGATTCCCCAGGGTTTGCAAACTACTTTTTTTTTTTTGGTGCCCAGATAGCATTCGGTTCCTTGAACTATGCACAGCAAGTCTTTCTTGATGCGAGAGAAATTATAGTTTACCAAGTTTTGCCTGTTCCCTCCCATTGGTTGAAATGACCATTATATGGCTATGCTATTATTCATTTACATTAGCCAGATATTTTTTTCATATTCAGAAATAGGAAACAAAGACAAATTCCTTGTGTGTCCAATCAATCAAAGAATCTTCTCTTCTCACCTCACCTCACCTACTCTGTTCTACTTCTACACTCTACTCTACTCTACTCTACTCTACTCTACTCTACTCTACTCTACTCTACTCTACTCTACACCTTACCCTACACTACTCATTTCTACTTCTATTCTATCCTACCCTACTCTGTTCACTTCTACTCTACCCTTCCCTATCCTATCCTACCCTACCCTACACTATTCTGTTCTACTTCTATTCTACCCTTTCCTGTCCTACACTATCCTACACTATTCTGCTCTACTTCTATTCTACCCTGTCCTGTCCTACACTACACTACTCTATGCTACACTATGCTATTCTGTTCTATCTCTATTCTACCCTGTCCTATCCTACCCTACCCTACACTATTCTGTTCTACTTCTATTCTACCCTGTCCTGTCCTACCCTACTCTACCCTATCCTACTCTACACTATTCTGTTCTACTTCTGTCCTGTCCTGTTCTGTCCTACCCTGCCCTGCCCTACCCTATCCTACCCTACCCTACCCTACCCTATCTGGTAAAGCACTGATTCCAATAAATCAAAAAGGCTTATTGGGAGGATCGGGTGCCTGATCAATTAATAGTTCTGCCAATTTTATGTATATCTCAATCTCAAGTCTCTGTCCTTATCTATCTACCCACCCAGTTCCCCTTTTCTAACTCTCTATGTGATGGATTATGCATACGAAGAAGGAGGTGGTATGATGGACTACAGTGAAAGAGTGTTTCTCAGGGGGGTGGGAGCACATTTCAAGGGGTGTGTGTGTGAGACAAGAGGCAGCACAGCCTGGGGCTAATTAGGAGGCAGAGGAAGCAAGTCAGGATAGCCACTTCCTAGAATCTCCCAGGTTTTATCTGTTAGACTGGGAGTCACAAGAGTTTAGTCTGGGAAGATTCTGTCTACTGGGTATGAACAGATAACTGAATGTTGGCTGGATTGTTCTATGTCAGTGTTTCTCAACCTGGACAAGGTTGAAGGTAAGTGGACTTCAACTCCCAGAATTCCTCAGCCAGCAAGGGGAATTCTGGGAGTTGAAGTCCACTCACCTTCAACCTTGTCCAGGTTGAGAAACACTGTTCGATGTCATCCTCGGGTTGGGTCTGACACTCTAAATGTTAAAATTAAACTAGGTGAGAAATGATTGTACTTTGCATAAAACTATTGTTTCCATTTTATTTTCAGGTGGTTTATTTCAAGGTAGCTTCATGCCCCCCTGTCTTTGAAATTGTTTGTCTTCCACTAGTAAGTCCGTTCATTGTTCCTTGGCATTCTTCTTGTGAAGGTCTCTGTTGTTGAAATGTGGGTCTCCTGATATGCGGGGTGGGGGAGAGGCTGGGTGGATAATTTAATTATGAAAACAAATTTACGGGTGTCACTCAGGGGTGGGTTGCTCCCGGCAGTACTGCCGATTCGGTGCACGCATGCCCATTTGCACGAAAATAGGTCTGCGCACGTGCAAAAACATTTTAAAAAATTAAATGTGTGCAATTACAATTGTTCTGCGCATGCACAGAACCGAAAATCAAGATGGCCTCCCCATAGGAGAACCGGTTCAGGGGCGTGGCAGGCCTGGGTCGCTGCCAGTTCCAGTGACCTAAGCCGCCAAACCACTACCGGTTCAGCTGAACCTGTCTGAACCGGTAGGAACCTATCTCTAGTGCACTCAATTCACCACAGTGACTCTGGGTGGTTTACAACAGGAGTCCCCGACCTCCGGTTCATGGACCAGCACTGGTCCCCAGCATGCCAGCAACTGGGTCTACGCAAACAGGCGAATCCCCGCCCACAGGATATAGGCAGCATGCAAAACCACACACACACCTCTCTGGTCTGCGGGGAAAAAAAATATTTCTCCGTGGAACCGGTCCCTGGTGCCCCAAAGATTGTGGGCTGCTGGCTTTACAATATGACAATTCCACAATTGAAGAACCCATGAACCCCCCCCCCCAACTACCAGCTACACAATCGTAACGAGACTGAGAATATCATTTGTATATTTAGCTGTGTTTGTATTCCTTCCCTGGCATATGGTAAGCCCAAATTCTTACACTCTATTTTTACCCCGAAGCAAGGATGAGCAGGTTTTGCTAGAGATCTGCAGTTATTTATTTTTTGTATGTGTGTGTGTGTGTGGATGATGCTCTTAAGATTCTGAACAGATCACTCTAGCACAGGCAGCGTTAGAGATGCATGAATTACGGGGTCGTTTCGGAACAAAACATTTTATGACGGCCGAGTCGCCTCACACGAAGGGCTCCACGCGTTTAGAGCAGATGACCTTGTAGATATCCTGTGTGCCAGTTCAGGTAGTCCTCGACTTACAAGGCTCCACTTAGTGACCATTCAAAGTTACGACAGCACTGGCCAAAGTGACTCAGGACCGTTTTCGCGCTTCTAATCATAGCAGCATCCCGACGGTCATGTGTGTTAGGGATGTAACCCTAGGCTTGGCTTGGCAATGTATATAAGCTATGATTACTTTATTGTTACTTTAAATGCTTAACAGATATAATTGGCTTGTTACCTCAAGCAGCCATAAGAGGGAGCCAGAATGGTTGTTTGATCTCTCTCTCTCTCTGTTTTGCTAGAAGCTGGTTGGTGTGTTTTCAGGTATTGTGGTTTGCTACTGTTTAGCTATATTTTGTGTGTTAGACTGACTATTTTGATAACTGAATTACTGAACCATGTATGACTTGGACTGTTAACTGGACTCTGAATATCTCTATATTTCTACATAGTAAACTACTATATTTTTATACTATTCAGTGTCTCTGTATGCTGGTTTGTGCATGTTATTCCATATCACTCTCATTACGCTTCTCTGCATACTCGCTTTTCTAACGGGGAACTTAATTACTTAACAATGTGATCAAAAGTCAGATGCTTGGCAACTGTTTCATAGATATGACGGTTACAGTGACCCGGCCTGGGGTTATGTAATCACCTTTCGGAATCCACCAAAGTCGATGGGCAAGCCAGATTCACTTCACAATCAAGTTACTCGCTTATCCACTGCAGTGAAATCCCTTAACAACCGTGTCAAGAAAAATGGTAAAATTGGGACAAAGCTCACTTAACAAATGTCTCATTTATTGACAGAAATGTTGGGGTCAATTGTGATCAAAGGCGAGGACTGCCTGTACACCTGTTCCTGGGTGGTCTCATTTTGCCCAATTCCTGTAACGAAGTCGAACCATTTTAAGAAACGTTATTTGATTTGACACTTAAAAGTAGATTCACCTAATAAGAAGTAATATGATACATAATAACAGAGTTGGAAGGGACCTTGGAGGTCTTCTAGTCCAACCCCCTGCCTAGGCAGGAAACCCTACACCACTTCAGACAAATGGCTATCCAACATCTTCTTAAGGACTTCCAGTGTTGGGGCATTCACAACTTCTGGAGGCAAGCTGTTCCACTGATTAATTGTTCTAACTGTCAGGAAATTTCTCCTCAGTTCTAAGTTGCTTGTCTCCTTGATTAGTTTCCACCCATCGCTTCTTGTTCTGCCCTCAGGTGCTTTGGAGAATAGTTTGACTCCCTCTTCTTTGGGGCAACCCCTGAGATATTGGAAGACTGCTATTATGTCTCCCCTAGTCCTTCTATTCATTAAACTAGACATACCCATTTCCTGCAACCATTCTTCATATGTTTTAGCCTCCAGTCCCCTAACCATCTTTGTTGCTCTTCTCTGCACTCTTTCTAGAGTCTCCACATCTTTTTTTTTTCATTGTGGTGACCAGAACTGACTGCAGTATTCCAAGTGTGGCCTTACCAAGGCATTATAAAGTGGTATTAACTCTTCACTTGATCTTGATTCTATCCCTCTGTTGATGCAGCCTAGAACTGTGTTGGCTTTTTTGGCAGCTGCTGCACACGGCTGGCTCCTATTTAAATGGTTGTCCACTAGGACTCCAAGGTCCCTCTCACAGTTACTACTGTTGAGCAAGCTACCACCTATTCTGTACTTGTGCATTTCATTTTTCTTGCCTAAATGTAGAACCTTACCTTTTTAACCATTGAACCTCATTGTGTGTACATTGTGTATCTTCCCTAGACCATACATTCAGTTGGCTTTTTTTCATGCTGTGTGTATTTATCACACAGGAGAAGGCATTGCAGCAGAAGGTTACCTGGTGCAGTGCTCTCTAGCATATTCTAGTCAGTGGATCACACGGCTTCCCAATCTGTCTCCCATCAGTTGTTTGTCTACACTCATCCACACACAACCGGCACCACTACTGCTACTACTAGCATTCTATGGCCACCAAATGGACTTGGTGGGTGTGAAGTTCTCTTTTCAGGATAAGAGTCTGGATCCTCCCAGTACCCTTCCCTTTGTACTGTAGAAAGTTAGCACCCATCCCACTCCTGGGAGAATGAAATATTTTGGGAAATATTAAAAAAGGCAGAATGTTATATTTCCCTAAAGGAGAAACATACTCTTGGAAAGCTGCATCCACCGTTGTTAATAGCCCTAGCAGGACTGAGCCAGCCTGTCTACATTTCAAGGATCCAGGATGATGGGATTATCCTTCAGGGCAAAGCCATTCAGCCATAATAGGAATTACCCAACAAGCCCTTTCATTGCATCACCCAAAAAGCTTTAACCAAGCCTGGGACCCAGACAGCCTACAAAGTTAGCTGTGATCCCCGCATAGCCCCAAGGGAATCTGACAACAACCAATAGAATACATATTCTTGCACAGGAACAGGAAGCTCAAGGGCAAGTCCCAAGAGAGAGTATGAATACCTCTCTCCTTCTCAACCCCATGGGGTCAGCTGCCCAGAACTTCAAACGCACGTGGTCCTGTCCATCAATAAACCATCTTTCGCGGAGGAGGAGAAAAGGAATTAAAAGTGATTTTTTTGAGAGCCCAAGAGAAAATGGCTAAAAGAGGAAGAAAAGAAAAAAGAGTTATATTAGTAGGCTAAAGAGAATAGTAGTAAGATTGTTATGGTTAAGTAACTAATGAAGACATAAAGAAATTATACTATATTGTTAAATGTAGAAAAAACTGAAAAAAATGCTCTCCGGGTTTAAATTGAATTAGAGGAGATAACGCTGTTTATCGCAAAATATATCAATGAAGAAAATAAGAAATGAAAATTGGGTGAAACTGTGAAGGGGCAATTGAAGATATTGTTTATGTAGTAAGAAAAAATAATTATAAAGATGAAAAATAAATGAAAGAGAATAATTTGGCTGAAAGTGAAAACAAGACTATGATGTAAAATGGACTATGTAAATGAGAGGAGGTAAAAGAAAAGACTCGGACCACTCCTTGTTCCTATAATATGTATAATTTGAATTAAAAAATAAAAAAAACCTTGAATTGGAAAAAAATAAATAAACCATCTTTCCAATCAGTATCTTTCTCCCCACTTGGAACTGAACCAGTTGGCTATTTTTTCCAACAGTACCACATTGGGTAGGATCATTAGACACATTGGTGACACCATGTGTACTCAGGGGTGGGATTCAGCCGGTACGGACCAGTTCGGTGAATCAGATACTAATTTTACATCTGGTTCACCGAACCGGTAGTTGAAAGAACTGGCTGGCCCTGCCCACCCCGCTCCGCCCCTCCCAGGAGTCTCCACACGGCCCGTTTTGGATACCAGATAAGTGCAGGGCTTGTGCGGAGGCTCTGGGAGGGCAAAAAACAGGCCTCCCGGTAGTTCCAGAAGTCTGGAAACAGACCCGTTTCCGGTCTCCAGAATGCTTCCGGAACCTGGGAAGCCGTTATTGCCCTCCCAGAGGCTCAATGAAAACCTCCAGAACCTGGGGAGGCCGAAAACGCACCCCCTGCCATGGTGCAGGAGGCCGAGTAGGCCACGCCC
Source organism: Natrix natrix natrix (assembly GCA_029891615.1). Taxonomy (NCBI): domain Eukaryota; kingdom Metazoa; phylum Chordata; class Lepidosauria; order Squamata; family Natricidae; genus Natrix; species Natrix natrix. Next base: position 1,508,543 of record JAKRSK010008491.1, on the reverse strand, counting down.
ACCACGCCCACCCAGCAACTGGGCAGAGAACTGGTTGCTAAAATGTTTCAATCCCACTCCTTCCCCCGCTCCTGAAGGGTTTGGTACACATCTTTTGCAGACTTGTGGGTTCCCAAATAGGCAGATGCGTTCCCTTTGTGTATTATTAGTGCTGTTTTGGAGATGTAAGTAGGAGTGCTGGCAACCAGACTGCAAATAGAGAGTGATTCACCATAAAGCAAATCAGAAATGGTCTTCTTATAGAAAGACAAAAAAAAACCCCTTCTGCTGTTTGCTAATAGCAGTTGTAAGATAACCCCAGAGTTAAGAGCTGGAAGTTATGATGTCTGCACAACCAAGGTTCCATTTAAGGTCAACCTGGAAAAGCAGCACAGCATATGATATGTACATATAAATATAATTCTTCATTTGTATCTTGCCTTTCCACGAAAGAATGACTCCGCAGAGTCAGGGTGCGATCGTCAGGCCCCCAAACCAAGAACAGCACGTGTTAATTCTTCCAGTCTGTTGTTCCTTGTTTCACGCCAATACACAAAACCCCGCCAGACTAAAGACTCAACCATGGGGGGCCTTCGTGTTCTCTTTCCTTGTGAATGTTTCATAAGCCAGCTAGGTAACATCATCAGTGGTCGAAAGGTTTTGCTGCCTGTTCATATATAAGTGGCTTGCTCTGCCAGTGTTGGTGGGAGTAGTCTTGGTGACCCAAAGGTGCTTTTTCAAGCGGCAACAGGACTTCCGGTTTTTCTTTGAAGACATTTCACTTCTCATCCTGAACCTGAAAACACTAGATGGTTCTGCCCCAGGTGCCTGATGGAACCAGATAGGTTCCAGACGGAGCTTGGGCCACCTCCTGCAACCCTGACCCGCCCCCGGGTAGAGGACCTGGTGGTCGCGTGGAATAATGCGACTACCGGGGCCTTGAACCGGGTGGCGCCTTTGCGGCCTCTCTGGCGGCAACGATCCACCCTGGCCCCTTGGTTTACTGAGGAGCTAAGGGTGATGAAACGCCGTAAGAGATGCCTAGAGAGTCGTTGGAGATCCTCCCGTTCCGAATTTGACCGAACACAGGTACGAGCCCATTTAAGGACGTACCTTGTGGCACTGAGAGCGGCCAAACGTCAATATTGTGCCGCTCTCATTGCATCCGCAGAGAACCGCCCTGCCGCCCTGTTTCGGGTGTCCCGCTCCCTCTTGTTCCAGAGGTCGCGGGAGGCCCCTTTACAGGGTAGGGCAGAGGAGTTTGGGAAATACCTGCAGGATAAAATCGCTCAAATCCGGAAGGATTGGGTCCCTGTCAGTGGTCCTATGGTGACGTCCGTGGCGAGTCTTGAGACTTCGATCTGGGAGGAGTTTGACTTGGTTGCCATCGAGGATTTGGACAGAGTGCGTGGACGACTGCGACCCACCACATGTTTATTGGACCCGTGCCCCTCCTGGCTTGTACTGGCATCCTGGGAGGTTACATGTGACTGGCTCCTGGGCCTAGTGAACGCTTCGCTGAGTGAGGGGTCTCTCCCGGCCTCTCTGAAAGAGGCGGTGGTGAGACCCTTGCTCAAGAAGCCTTCCCTGGACCCTATGGAGCTGGCCAATTATCGTCCTGTCTCCAACCTTCCCTTCTTGGCGAAGGTTGTAGAGAGTGTGGTGGCTTATCAGTTTCCATGGCATCTGGAGGAAGATGATTATCTAGATCCGCGCCAGTCCGGCTTCCGCCCCGGGCACAGCACGGAGACGGCCTTGGTCGCGTTGGTAGATGATCTCTGGAGGGCCAGAGATAGGGGTTGTTCCTCTATCCTGGTCCTATTAGACCTCTCGGCGGCTTTTGATACCATCGACCATGGTATCCTGTTGCGGCCAACTGGAGGGGCTGGGGGTCCGGGGCACCGGTTTGCGGTGGTTCGGCTCCTACCTTTCCGATCGGACGCAACGTGTGTTGGCAGGGGAGCAGAGGTCGACCCTAACCCCCCTTACGTGTGGGGTGCCACAGGGGTCGGTCCTCTCGCCACTCCTGTTCAACACATATATGAAGCCGTTGGGTGAGATCATCCGTGGTTTTGGGGTGGGATATCATCTGTACGCTGATGACACTCAGCTGTACATTTCCACCCCGAACCACCCCAACGAGGCCGTTGAAGTGATGTCCCGGTGTGTGGAGGCCGTACGGGTCTGGATGGATGACAACCGACTCAAACTCAACACCTCCAAGACGGAGTGGCTGTGGGTACCGGCTCCCCGGTTCAGCCAATTAATTCCATCCTTGGCCATCGGGGGCGTTCAACTTGCCCCCGTGGAGCGGGCGCGCAATTTGGGCGTCCTCCTGGATGCCCGGCTGTCCATGGATGACCATGTGACAGCCGTGGCAAGGGGGGGTGTTCCACCAGGTTCGCCTGGTGCGCCAATTGCGCCCCCTACTGGACCGGGATGCCTTACGCACAGTTACTCACACCCTGGTGACGTCCCGCTTGGACTACTGTAACACTCTCTACATGGGGCTTCCCTTGAAATGCACCCGGAGGCTACAGCTGGTCCAGAATGCAGCCGCGCGGGTAATTATGGGGAGTACTAGGTACTCCCATGTGACACCTTTCCTGCGCGAGCTGCACTGGCTTCCTGTGGTCTATCGGGTGCGTTTCAAGGTTTTGATAACTATCTTTAAAGCGCTCCATGGCTCAGGACCTAGTTACTTGCGGGATCGTATTCTGCCCCATACATCCCTGCGACCAATTCGCTCGCACAGAGAGGGACTCCTCCAGGTACCGTCCACCAGACAGTGTCGAGGGGCGGCGCCTAGGAGTAGAGCCTTCTCTGTGGCGGGCCCAGCCCTGTGGAATGACCTCCCTCCGGATATTAGGACTACGTCTGACCTCCGTTCCTTCCGAGTTAAGCTCAAGACCCACCTATTCCAAGTAGCTGGCCTGGCTCAACCATGATCTAACTATATCGCTCCTGATGGGTTTTTATTAGTATAATTCAATTGAATTTATTTATTGGGATTTTTAAATATTGTGACTTTTTAATTGTTTTACAGCTATCAGCCTACCTCCTCCTTGTATACGTCTTATATACGTCCTTGTCATATGTATGTCCTGTCCAGATTTGTATTGTACTTTGTATTCTGTTTATTGTACGCCGCCCCGAGTCCTTCGGGAGAGGGTGCGGCTTAGAAATAAATATTCTATTCTATTCTATTCTATTCATCCAAGAAGTTCTAACTGGATGGTGGGGAATGGAAGGATTGATACTCCTTGCAGACAGCTGGTCATTTGCATCCTTTTAGAGGATCCTTGAAGCACTTGGAGGTTTATCTCTGTCCTCAGGGTCACCCGAGTAGTGCAAATGGGTGTGGAGCCTTTCTTGGAACTGTTGAAAGGACTGTGTTGTAAACAGGAGATAAATGATGTTGTATCCTTCCTCCTCTGTTGAGAGGGGGCTGTTCAATTTTGACCCCTCTTTCAAACCAGCAGTCCTCTCTGTCCAAAATGTGGATTTTGCTGTCTTCAAAAAGTGGGCTTTGTCTTTTAAGTGAATCTTGTCCTGATGGGTTTGTTCTCCTATGTTGTGCCATGCATTTATGAAGTGGCTGTTTTGTTTCCCCATGGCTCACTGCCCTGTACGGCATATACCACATTGCTCAGTCTGTGTGTTTTATCCTTGGAACGGACAAGCTTATGCCTTTGAAGGGGGCATATATGTTGTGGTGGTTCCTTGATTAGGCTGCTTGATTGATTGTTTGAATGAGTCGGCAGTTCCTTGATTGGTGAATTGTTTACCGCTTGATTGTTGATGTAGTACATGGGTGTCAAACTCGCCGCATCACATTGCCATGACGTGACATTCCACGATTCCATTCAGGGAGCCAGGGTGGGCATGGCCTGCGGCTGCCAGTTTAACATTCCTGATCCATGGTTAATCTTGGTGTTAATCTCTGTTTAAGTAGATGTTGGTTGCTGACAAGGAGGTGTTTTGGTCTCTCTCTCTCTCTCTCTCTCTCTCTCTCTCTCTCTCTCTCTCTCTCTCTCTCTCTCTCTCCTCCCTCCCTCTCTCTCTCTCTCTCTCTCTCTCTCTCTCTCTGCTTTTTAATTGTCTTTTTTGAATGTAGATATTGTTTATCTCTATGTGCCTGTTGATAACTGATTTGTCTTGGTCTTCCCAGGCCTCCGGGGAATTCTCTAACATTTTTTGGACTTGGCTTGGTCTAGACCAGGGGTCTCCAAACTTTATGACTTGTGGATTTCAACTCCCAGAATTCATCAGTCAACTTGCGCTGGCTGAGGATTTCTGGGAATTGAAGTCCACAAATCATAAAGTTCCCAAGATTGGAGACCCCTGGTCTAGAATTCTCATGTTTCCCAGTTGAAATTATGGTTAAGTCAATTCCTTGTGTTATGCAATGAAGGAGTTTTGATAATGTATTCTGTCTGTGTCTGTTCCTGGAGGTTTTCTGCTGTTCTTCTGCCTCTTTGTCCTACATATTGGCTGTTGCAGCTCTCCTTCACTATATTATATTATGATTCTTGCATATTTCTGTCAAGATGACCTTCCTTACTCTCTATACCCTCAGCTATGGAAGCTGTGACGGGAAATCTATTTTTCATTCTACTTCTTCTGTCCACCTTTTTTTCTCCTCAGAGGACTACCTTCTTCTGACCTCGGCTTCCCAAAAGCACGAAGCCGACTCCTCGTCCCGATAAAACCCCTTTTATTTAGGTTAAAGTGAATCCTCTCCAGCAAAGTCTCGGCCAACGGTCTTTGAAGAGATTTCACAACTACTGACCTTTATTAGGCTTGGAGAGGTGCCGGGCCGATATCTTCCAAACTCCACGCTGTAGCAGCAATTACTTGGCAAGAAGTCAGGAACAGATCTTCACCCTAATGAATTTAACTAGTGGTCTCCTGCAAACTCCCCTCCCCCTTTGCTCTTCTTTATTCCCTATGGGAGGGGGCATTCACCGTCTAGCTGTGGCTTTACTCCCAAGTCGGCCCTTGTTCCTTAGCCGTTCCCTTTGTCTAGCAACTCTGCGCATGCGCACACTGGGAACAGGTTCCAGCTGTTCTTCTGCCCCACTGATGTCTGACTCCGAAGGCAGCTGATAACTGGCATACGGCTCTGGCCCCCTCTCTGCGTCCGACACAGAGCCCTCATCAGAGCCTTCCCCAGACTCCAGGACTGGCCTATGTTCCTCCCCAACCTCCTCACTGTCCGATTCAGCTGCCAGCTCTGCTGGCTGCTGGTGAGCCACAACATAGCTGTGGAAATGATTAGTTTTAGGGGCTCTATGGCCGTGAGTCAGAGTGAGTTTAATCCTGTGTTATAAGACCTGCTTGAGGGCAGATTTAGCCCCTGGAGAGTCATTAACTAAAGAAAAGTTGACCTTTTCTTTAGTTTCCTTCAATGTTCAAAAGTGTGTTTGCAGAACAAGCTCATTTTATGGGAATAATGAGACCAGAGACAGACAATGTACATTGATACTATACCCATTTATTCATATTTCCTAGGTGAGGTGAGCTTCATAATGGAACCAAGAAATGAGGATCAGATCTTCCCATGAAAGACTGAAATTCTAAACATATTTTACTTTGCTTATTATGTATCATCAGTGCTAGAAAGGTCTATGGTTTGCTCTTAGACAGAACAGAACAGAATAGAATTCTTTATTGGCCGGGTGTGATTAGATATTTTTTAATAAAAAAATACCAATAAATAATAATTCAATTCAATTCAATTCTACATTCTACTCTACTCTACTCTACTCTACTCTACTCTACTCTACTCTACTCTACTCTACTCTACTCTACTCTACTCTACTCTATATAAAGCATAAAGTCCCTTTAACTATGAAAAGGGTTTCTTTTACAATGGTTCTACATTTGATACAGAATAATACAATTGGAAGGGGCCTTGCGGGGTCTTCTAGCCCAACCCCTGCTCAACCATGAGACTTTATACCATGCCAGACAAGTGGCTGCCCAATCTTTTTTTAAAAAGACCTCCAATGATGGAGCATCCACAACTTCTGAAGGGAAGCTGTTCCACCAGTTAATTGTTCTCACTGTCAGGAAATTTCTCCTTAGTTCCAGGTTGCTATTCTCCTTGATTAGTTTCCATCCATTGTTTCTTGTCCTGCCTTCAGGTGCTTTGGAGAATAGGTTGACTTGTTCATTCCTTTCTGTGACTTGGAAGACTGCTAGAATGGGTGGGAGAAATATTCATGGTGGTTTTAAAATATCCCTTTATTTTTTTTAAAAAAAAAGTATTTAAAATATTTCATTTCCAATTCAAGTATAGTGTCCCTTATCTGCAGCCAGTTATTCTGACTTTTTCCCTTCAGTGAGTCCAAAACATTTTCGGCATTTTGACAAAACACTGAATTTGCCAAATGTCAGACAGACCGGGGAAAGAATAGAACAACAGAGTTGGAAGGGACCTTGGAGGTCTTCTAGTCGAATCCCCTGTTTTGGCAGGAAACTCTTATACCGTTTCAGACAAATGGTTATCCAACATCTTCTTTAAAACTTCCAGTGTTGGGGCATTCACAATTTCCGGAGGCAAGTTGCTCCACTGATTAATTGTTTTGACTGTCAGGAAATTTCTCCTTAGTTCTAGGTTGCTTCTCTCCTTGATTAGTTTCCACCCGTTGCTCCTTGTTCTGCCCTCAGGTGCTTTGGAGAATAGCTTGACTCCCTCTTCTTTGTAAAAACAACAGGGAAAGCATCCCTGTTGCTTTTAAGCAGCACCATAAGCTCAAAATCCATCATTTTGAGCTTCTCCCTCCTGTTCAGCCTGCAAGGATGGTTTCACAGTTTCTCTTATCCCCGTCTTAACGGATGAGAACGGTCACAAAAACATACATTAGCAGCGGGAAAAATATGTTTCAAATTGGGTAGAATGAAACTTTTCTTAACGTGTTGTCATGAAAAGAAGTGCAAGGAATACAGTTGATTTCATTTTCTGTTCATTGGAAAAATAATAATTCCTTCCCACTAGGTAGCTTTAATCCATTCCATATCTATAATATACAGGTGATTAGTTGTCGTTAGTATTATCAAATTATCCAAATATCAAATCCCAAATTGTCCTTCCCAATTGCGGTTGCTAAAGGAGATCTGTGTTTGTCCATCCAGCCATCCTCTACCAATCATATATCATTAATATACTTATGTATCTACCTGTTATCTAGCTATCTATCCTATTATCTAGCTGTCAACTATTTCTCTACTTATCTATCTACCTACTTGGCTAACTATTATCTGCTTTCCTAAGTAGGCAGATGTATATAGTAAGTAATATATCTAGCTATCTACCTATAGCAATCTATTTATAGTCTACCTATCTAGCTATCTACTTATTATCTATCAATCATCCATCTACTCTGTCCGATCTACCTATCTACCTATCCATCCATCCATCCATCCATCCATCCATCCATCCATCCATCCATCTATCTATCTATCTATCTATCTATCTATCTATCTATCATCTATCTATCATCTATCTAAATCTACCTATCTACCTATCTACCTATCTACCTATCTACCTATCCATCTATCCATCTATCTATCCATCTATCCATCTATCTTCCATCCATCCATCCATCCATCCATCCATCCATCCATCCATCCATCCATCCATCCATCTATCTATCTATCTATCTATCTATCTATCTATCTATCTATCTATCTATCTATCATCTATCTATCATCTATCTAAATCTACCTATCTACCTATCTACCTATCTACCTATCTACCTATCTACCTATCTACCTATCCATCTATCTACCTATCCATCTATCCATCTATCCATCTATCCATCTATCCATCTATCCATCTATCCATCTATCCATCTATCCATCTATCCATCTATCCATCTATCCATCTATCCATCTATCCATCCATCCATCCATCATCCATCCATCCATCCATCCATCCATCCAGTTCTTCTGATAGCTAAATGCTTTATCATTTTTTCTTGACTTTTCCATGGTAACTGGCAAGCTTAATTCGGTAGGATACCCACACTTTTCCTGCAAATAACAGATACTTTTCACTCCTGGCTTTCTAGGCTCAATATACTTCTTCTAATTACATTATAGTATTATTGATGAATGAGACACATTCAATCTTTCTTGCTTCTTGGTGCATCTACAATATTAAACATTTAATTTACAACAGGAAGTTTTTTTCAAAAGGCATCCCATGAGTTCTGGAGTGGTTCTATAAAGTTGTTGAATATAAAATGAAATAGGAATCATGTTTGAAGTTTAATCCCTTTCCATATGAAACAGTCTTTTAAAACTTTTTCTGTTAGAAATCTGACTTCCCTTGTGTTGTGGCCAGCCAGCAGAGCTGGCAGCAGAGTCGGACACTGAGGAGGTTGGGGAGGAACATGGGCCAGTCCTGGGGGCTGAGGAAAGCTCAGACGAGGGCTCTGCGTCTGAGGCAGAGAGAGGGAGTTAGACCGCAGTGAGGCAGAGGAACAGCTGGAGCCTGTTCCCAGTGTGTGCATGTGCAGATCTGCCAGAAGACAAGAACAACTAAGAAAGCAGGGTCAATTAAGAGTAAAGCCACACCTTAGAGGCGATTGGGCCAGGGGTGAAATTCAGCAGGTTCTGAGAGGTTCTGGAAATTTTGAGTAATTTGTAGAACCGGCAAATACCACCTCTGGCTGGCCCGAGTGGGGTGGGAATGGAGATTTTCCAATATCCTTCCCCTCCAACGCCCACCAATCCACGCCCACAGAACCGGTAGTAGAAAAATTGAATTTCACCACTGGATTGGCCACTCCCATAGGAAACAAAAGAGGAACAAACGGGGAGTGAGCTTTTGCAGGAAACCATTCATTCATTTGGTCAGTTCAGGAGTGGAAAGTTCTGTGTGTGACTTTAAGAGACTCTGTGCCAAGTTTGCCTTGCCCTGCATTTGGAAACTAGGTATCTGGCAGCACTCCAAAGGAGATAAGGTGCATGTGGATAAACATTCCTCTGAAAGACTGTTTACTAAGCCTTGCTGACTGTGAATGAAAAGAATTTACAGTCGTGTAAATAAAAGAGATTTTGCAGGGGCCCAGACTTTGCTTCTTGTTTTCTAAGGAAGCTTGGGTCAGAACACATTGAATTAATTTTTTTTAAAGATTATATATACGTGTGTGTGTGTGTGTGTGTGTGTGTTTGTGTGTGTGTGTGTTGTATTTGTGCTGATAAATAAATAAAGGGAGATTTATCAGCACAAATACAACACAAACATAGCAAAGACAACATTAAAAATAAAAATATGGTTTTCTGCCTGATGGTCCTCTGTAATGAGCCGATAGACAGAAAGGGGGAGTAGTGAGCTCCCTCCCATATTTGGGCATACCAGGGGTTGTAACACAAATACATACCTATTTCCCTGGCTCAGCTGATAAGGAGGAGAGCCTGTGGCTTAGTGGCTAATGCATCTGCCTAATATGTAATACAGCCCAGGTTCGAATCCCAGTAAGGGTATGGCTAGCTGATGAGAGCTAAATAGCTTGAAATAGATCTATACTAGTCTCCCTTTATTTATTTATCAGCACAAATACAACACACACACACACACACACACAATCACACACACAAACAATCACACACACACACACATATTTGTGGCAGGAGAAAATAAAATGCTACTTTGTATTTGATGTATGCAGAATTTTATGCATGCAGACTTCAATGTGTAAAAAGTACGTTTCAAAAAAGTTAAATTTGAACTACTGTTAAATAAAGAAAATATTGTTCTCGGCTTGGTTACGAGAAGTAATCAATCCACTTGGTGTTATTTATTGTTGATATTAAAATGATTAAAAATGTTTGCCATGCAGAATTGAAAAGTGTATTGGCTGTGATAAGTGTTTAATGTCACTCTTAATTGCATTTTTTAGTTTTGCATACATGGCTTCGATTAGGCGATAATATTTATTATGGAAGCGATTTATGTTCATGTGCCCACTGGTAAAATAGGTCTTGTCGATAAAACACAAGAAGATAGCTCCATTGCTATTTGATGTCGACCCTTTCATTACTGCCCTTTAAAGGTTGCAGAAAAGCTTGTCGGTCCATTATTGACTTTGCTAGCACTGATGACGTTACCTAGTTGGGTAATGAAACATCTGCAAGAAAACAACCAACCCCAGAGAGCATCACGGACCCCACAGTTCTACCCTGAGCTACACAATTTTCTTCTATTTTGTTGTGGCCTGCTGGCGGCCAGTGAGGAGGTTGGGGAGGAACATGGGCCAGTCCTGGGGGCTGAGGAAAACTCTGATGAGTGCAGGATTCATTAACTTCTTTATATACATAATAACACATGAGTAAATGTACAGTACCAACAGCAGATTCTTCCAACATGGTACTAGTTACCGGCAAAACACAGGTAGAGATCAGTTTTCAGTTCAGAGAGCAGACTAGTTCTCTTGCACAGACTCAGAGCTACATAGATAAGCCACGCCCAGGCTCCGAGCCGTCTGGCATGGCTCTCAGTCACCAAATAGTTCCCATTGGCTGAACCAGTTGCCATGCCTATACATTGGCTGACCTTGTTATCATGTCCTATTCCAGCCAGTCCCCAATGGCTGATTGGTTGCTATGGGCTATTCCAGTTCATGAATATTCTGACAGATCAGTCACTAAACAAATGGTTATAAACTGAGGATTACCTGGACTTTCTGCACACCACACAAATTATAGCCAAAGAAAGGACATTTTTTTTTTCATAGTGAAAAGTCCGAATTTATCTAGTGTGTGGTAGAAAGAAAATATTGTTTCAAGCTTGGGGAATATTCTCGCCAAGAAACTTCTGAACCATCTAATCAGCATCTTTTCCAAGAAGCAGAAGATAAAATGCTGTCTTTTTCCTGGAATTTCAACTACCTTAGCACTTTGCCGAAGCAAGACACACACATACACAGAAAACCCCACAAAAAAGCTGTCCGTGTTTCTCCATATTCTAAGGTAGAAAAGTATGAGTTAGAATTTCCTTTAAAGGAGGATATCTGTAGCTCAGGGTTGAAATGCAACAGCTTGGCTGTTTTCTTGCAAACATTTCACGACCCAAACTAAGTAACATTGTGAGTGTTGATACACAACATTGCCCTGAGGTTGTTTTTTTAAAACCTAGTTTGGGTAATGAAACATCTGCAAAAAAAAAAACCTGAATTTTGATCACTTGACCAGGGGGAATTCTACGACGGTCATAGGTGCAAGAAGCTTACATAATCTTTCATAATTTTGCTCAGTGTGGTTGTGACTTTGAATAGTTGCTAAAAAGAATGTATTTTATGATGTCCATGGAGAAATGTACATTAATAAGTAGAACCTACTTAAAAACAAAATTGGAGTGAAGATCACAATTTCAGTATCAGGGATTCATATATATCCTGTTTCCCTAAAACTAAGACCTCCCTGGATAATAAGCCCAATTGGGATTTTGAGCACAGGTGCTAAAATAAGCCCTCCCTCAAAAATAAGACCTCCCCAAAATATTGCAACCCAGCAGCAGCCATGAAGTGACCACGCTCGCCGCCTCCTGCACCTCAAAAATAATAAGACCTCCCCAAAAATAAGGCCAAGCGCTTATTTTCGGGGATCAAAAGAAAATAAGACCCTATAGAAGAAACACGGTGTTATGTATGTGTACACACACACACACACACACGATTGGCCCGAAGTCTCACCCAGCCAGCTTTCATGCCTAAACAGGACTAGAACTCACAGTCACCATATATATATATATACATACATACATACATATAAGCCAGCTGGGTGACTTTGAGCCAATCACCAGGAGACTGGGAGTTCTAGTCCCGTGTTAGCCATGAAAGCCTGCTGGGTGACTTTGGGTCAATCATCAGGAGACTGTGAATTCTAGTCCCCCCTTAGGCAAGAAAGCCAGCTAGGTGACTTTGGGCCAATCACCAGGAGACTGGGAGTTCTAGTCCCATGTTAGACATGAAAGCCAACTGAGTGACTTTGAGCCAATCACCAGTTCTGAGTTCTAATCCTGCCTTAGACATGAAAGTCAGCTAGGTGACTTTGGGCCAATCACCAGGAGACTGTGAGTTCTAATCCCGCCTTAGTCATGAAAGCCAGCTAGGTGACTTTGGGCCAATCACACTTTCTCAGTTCAACACACCCCACAGGGTTGTTGTTGTGGGTAAAATAGGAGAAAGAAGTTATGTTAGTTATGTTAGTCGTCTTGAGTTATTTAGAAAAATAACTCAGGGAGGATACAAGTAACTAAATAAATAAACAAACTATCAAGCTTTATGTTTAACAGCAGACTGCTTATCGCAGTTTAAATTCAGTTAGTTTGGCTCCCATGGAGATAGCACTTTTTTTTTTTTGGAATCTACTTTTAAAAGAGCAGGATTTGCAGTTATGGTTCCAAAAAAGATAAGCAGTAAGCTTTCTTTTAACTTCCTGTTGTTTTCTGGCTTGTTTTTTCCCCCCTATGTTGGCTTGGAGACAGTTGGCTCAGAAGGACAGTTCCCGACGATGTAAATAACAACCATCCTCTTTGGGATGTTTGTTTTTTTCCCCATTTGAAACTTGTAAAGAAATAATAACATGAAGAGAGATTCCGAAGAGATCAGCCATGGTTTGATTCTGTAAAAAAAAAAAAAAGGGGGGGGGGGAACAGGGATGGAAGGATAAAGGGCAAAAAAAAAGGAAGCAAAATGTTGACCCTCAACCTTGGCAAGTTTAACATGTGTGGACTGCAACATCCAGAGTTCCCCAGCCAGCATGGGAAAAAGAAGCAGCTAATAAATAGGTAGATCATTTAAAATTCTGTAGATCACGCTGATTATATGAGGAAGATCTCTAAATTGGAGTTCTCTTATGTTGAGTAGGTTAGTTAAAGTCTTTTTTAGATGCTGTGTTTCTAGCAAGTAAAAGGAACCCAGGCAATATTTTCTGTGCCGATTCTTTTGCAAACAGGTGTCCAAAATGTGTGTTCTCTCTTTCTCTCTCTCTCTCTCTCTCCCTCTGTCTCTCTCTTCCTCTATCTCTCTCCCTCCATCCCTCTCTTTTCATCTCTCCCTCCCTCTTTCTTCCTCCTTCTCTCTCTTTCCCCCTCTCCCTCCTCTCTCCCTCTCCCTCTGTCTGTCTCTGTCTCTTCCTCCCTCTCCCTCTGTCTGTCTCTCTTTCTCTCCCTCTGTCTCTCTGTCTCTCCCTGTCTGTCTCTGTCTCTCTCTCCCTCTCTTCTCCCTCTCTGTCTGTCTCTCTCTTTCCATCTCTCTCTCCTCTTTCTCCCTCTTTCTCCCTCCCTCCCTCTCTTTCTCTCCCCTACCCCTCACCTCTCTGTCTGTCTCCCTCCTTTCCTCTCCCTCCCTCCCTCTCTCTCTCCTTCTCTCTGTCTGTCTGTCTCTGTCTCCCTCTCCCCCCCTCTGTCTCTTTGTGTCTGTCTGTCTGTCTGTTTGTCTCTCTCTCTCCCCCTCTCGCCCCCCCTCTGCCTGTCTGTCTGTGTGTGTGTGTGTAGGGAGCGGAGATGCATTCAGGAAGGCTTCAGGTTATATAAGCTCTGAGTTACATCATTGAGACGCTACTAAAAATCTATCCTTTTTTTTTTTGCACAAGACGTGCTGGGCTATGTAGTGGCCTCTAGGTAGATGGGCGGCATATAAATTTAATGAATAAACAATAAAATGAATACAGGCTGTCCTCAACTCATGACCATTCATTTAGTGACCGTTCGAAATTACGACGTCGCTGAGAAAAATGACTTAGGACCATTTTTCCACATGACTGTTACCACCTCCCCATGGTCACGTGATCAAAATCCAGCTGCTTGGCAACTGGCATGTGCGTATGCCTGTTGCCGTGTTCCAGGGTCAGGTGACTGACAGCTTCTGACCAGCAAAGTGAAAGGGGAAGCCAGATTCACTTAACAACCCTGTGACTATGTTAACAATTGCAACGATTCACTTAACCCAGGGGTGTCCAAACTTGGCAACTTTAAGACTTGTAGACTGGCTGGGGAATTCTGGGAGTTGAAGTCCACAAGGCTTAAAGTTGCCAAGTTTGGACACCCCTGACTTAACCACTGTGGCAAGAAAGGTCGTAAAATGGGACAGAACTCATTTGACAACTGTCTTGCTTAGCAATGGAAATTTTGGGTCTAGGCAGCGACTGCAGTAAGCGCAAAAATCAGCTGGCTGGCTTATATAGTCCAAGGACTGCTTGTATACATTTAATCCTCGATTTACGGCAGTTCCTTTAGTGACCATTACAATGACACTGAAAAAAAGTGACTTATGACCGTTTTTCACACTTACGACCATTGCAGCATCCCCACGTCCCTTGATCAAAATGTGGATGCTTGGCTACTGACTCACATTTATGACGGTTGCAGTGTCCCGGGGTTATTTCATCCCCCTTTGCGACGTCCTGGCAAGCAGAGTCCATGGCGGAGCTCGAGTCACCTAATAACCCTGTTACTAGCTTAACAGCTGCAATGATTCACTTAACCACTGTGGCACGAAAGGTCGTAAAATGGGGCATACACATACTTAGCCATTGTCTCGCTTTAGCAGCAGAAATTTTGAGCTCAGTGGTGGTCCTAAGCCTGTTCAAATCAAGGCTACGTGTCCGGCCCCTCAAAAGTTTACTTCAAAGTACTTTTTAAAAAAAATGCAAACAAAATCAGCTTTTGGAAAAGTAGTTGCAAAAGATGATGAATATTTGATGCCATGCCTCCATTTGGAAACTGCGTTTGTGTTTTTTTAGCCATGCTCGTTCACATAATGCCTTGAAATGTACTCCCTTCTCCACAGGCCTATTACGAAAAGTATTGTGTGCTTGGCTCTCTGTCTGTCTGTCTGTCTGTCTGTCTGTCTGTCTGTCTGTCTGTCTGTCTGTCTCTTTCTCTCTGTGTCTCTCTCTCTTTCTCTCTCTCTCTCTGTCTCTCTCTTTCTTCCTCTCACTCTTTCTCTCTCTGTCTTTCTGTCTCTCTTTCTCTCTGTCTCTTTCTGTCTCTCTGTTTCTATCTGTCTGTCTTTCTATCTCTCTGTGTCTTTCTCTGTTTGTCTCTCTTTCTCTCTCTCTTTCTCTCTCTGTCTGTCTCTCTCTCTCTTTCTCTCTGTCTGTCTTTCTCTGTGTTTCTGTGTATCTCTCTATTTCTCTCTGTCTCTCTGTCTTTCTCTCTGTGTCTCTTTTTCTCTTTCTCACACACTCTTTCTGTCTTTCTCTCTGTCTCTGTCTCTATGTCTCTCTCTCTTTATCTCTCTCTGTTTATCTGTCTCTGTCTTTCTATCGCTCTCTGTCTTTCTCTCTGTCTCTCCCCCTTCCTCTCTCTGTGTCTCTCTCTTTCTCTCACTCTTTCTCTCTGTGTCTTTCTCTCTTTCTCTCTGTCTCTGTCTCTCTTTCTCTGTCTCTGTCACTCTCTCTCTGTCTCTCTCTCTCTCTCTCTTTCTTTCTCTCCCTCCCTCTCTCTTTCTGTGTCTCTTTCTCTCACTCTTTCTCTCTCTCTCTTTCTCTGTCTCTCTCTCTGTTTCTCTCTGTCTTTCTGTCTCTCTGTCTGTCTTTGTCTGTCTGTCTGTTCCTCTCTCCCTCCCCCCCTCTCTTACTGTTGTTACAAAAATAATAATAAAGCCAAAATCCAAATCTATGTATTTACTCTTCTCCTAAAATCCAGCCACTTTTGTTACCATGTGTTTTGCTAATACTCAATCTGTAGCACCCACCAGCTCAAAAATGTTTTATTCATGACCCCCTTTGTAGTTTTCAAAGATGTTATTTGTTTAGTGCATCTCTGGAAAGATTATTTTATTTGCTTACAAGCCAAGCTGCAATGGTGTGTGTGTGTGTGTGTGTGTTTCCTCCTTCTGTGGAAATAAAAGTAGAAATACAGAGTTGGAAGGGACCTTGGGAGTTTTCTAGTCCAACCCCCTGCTTAGGCAGGAAACCCTACACCCCTTCAGACAAATGGCTATTGGATTGTGCTCCCATTCTTCCTGCAGCGAGGATATTTGTGAATGTGGTTTGTATACATCCCAGTCTGAACTCCTGAGTGGTATAGGAAATTCAAATGAGCAACAAACTTTCTCTGGGTTTTTTTTCTGGATTTTCTTTGAAGATGTTTGCACTTCTCATCCAGGAAGCTTCATCAGATCTGACTGGATGGTGGGGAATGGAAGGATTTATATTCCTTGCAGACAGCTGGTCCTTTGCATCCTTTTAGAGCAGTGGTTCTCAACATTCCCCAATACTGCGACCCTTTAATACAGTTCCTCATGTTGTGATGACCCCCAACCATAAAATTGGTGTCTCGGTTCCTAAGGCCATCAAAAATATGTGTTTTCCCCAAGAACCTCTAGACGAAACAAGAGACAGTGCACAAGACATGAAGGGGGGAGGAGCCATGGCTCAGCCAACAGACAGGGGAGAGGAGGCAGCAATGAGACTTAGGTCACAGAAATGAATTAAAAGCACATTGCAATTGTTAATATAATGAAATGGTTAGAAGTGATATAAAGTATGATTGAAGATGTTAAAGAATTTGAAGTAAATCTGAACTGCTAATATGTATGTAATAATGATATTCTGATATATATAAAATAAGAGAGAGATGTAAGATCCCGGGGAAGTACCACCTTCCGTATGATGTAGCTGTCAAAATTTTTCTCCACACTTATGTACCCTTTCCCCCAAAATATTTGAAAAAAACCAATAAAACCTAAAAAAAATATGTGTTTTCCTATGGTCTTGGGCGACCCCTGTGAAAGGGTAGTTCGACCCCCAAAGGGAGGTTTGTCTCTGTCATCAGGGTAACCTTTGCAAAAGAATGCAAATGACCAATCAAGTTGGGCAATCCTGCACAATATGTTAAATACCCCAAAGGTGCTTTTTCAAGAGGCAACTGGAATTTCTTGGCTTTTCTTTGAAGACATTTTGCTTCTCATCCAAGAAGCTTCTTCAGCTCTGACTGGATGGGGGTGGATGGAAAGATTTATATTCCTGGTCATTTGCATCCTTTTAGAGAGTCATTGAAGCTACCTGGAGGTTTGTCTGTGTCCTCAGGGTCACCTCAGTAGTGCAAAGGAGTGTGGAGCCTTCTTGGAACTGCTAAAATGACTGTGTTGCGAACCCTGAGGACACAGGCAAATGTCCAAGTGGCCTCAACGACTCTCTGAAAAGGATGCAAATGACCAGCTGTCTGCGAGGAGCATAAATCCTTCCATCCTCCACCACCACCCAGTCAGAGCCGAAGAAGCTTCTTGGATGTTTTTCTTCCAAGAAAAACCAGAAAGTCCAGTTGCCTCTTGAAAAAGCACCTTTGGGAAAACCATGACCTGAAAGATGGATGATCTCCATAGATATTTTGGTAAAGGTTTCTAAAGGTCAGAAAATGAGGCAAAACTCACTTAAGCAACAGTCTTGTGTCAACCCTGATGAAGTAGAATAATATATGGATTAAAATATAAGAATGAAGACGTGGGATAAAAGGGACAGTTAGAAGCTTGCTTAAAGGGACGGGGAAATGCCATCAGCCTTCAACCACAACATGTTCCAGCAAACATCCCTATGTCAAAAGTCCAAAACCACAAGGTTCAATTAAAGTTCGTTAATGGCACGTAGTCCATACCTGTAACAAAAGGAGAAGTAAGACCCCCATCTCCTTATAAGGCTTTTTCCTCAAGGTAACCAATAAGAAATGAGTTAAGTGTTTCCGTGTTACACTGTCTTTGAGAATGTATAAGAATGCGTGCTTCGATAATGAAGGTCGTTCAGAAATTCACAACGTTAGCCATGGGCTAACTTTCTGAACCTGGCTGCCAAATAAACTCCTCCTGTATCCTGAGAAGTCTAAAAGTCCTGTCATTTTCTGCAACAATTCAGCTGACCGGAGCCATGTTGGAGCTTCAGTGCTGAGAGATAGGGAGGGAGAGAATAGAGATAGCTGGGAAGGGGGGATTGTAGCCAAATTAAAATACTTTCTCTTGGGAATCAAGGACGT
Organism: Natrix natrix natrix; assembly: GCA_029891615.1. Taxonomy (NCBI): domain Eukaryota; kingdom Metazoa; phylum Chordata; class Lepidosauria; order Squamata; family Natricidae; genus Natrix; species Natrix natrix. The sequence continues at coordinate 1,490,578 of JAKRSK010008491.1, read as the reverse complement.
TATCAAACCTGGCCAGAGGAAGGAGGAGTGAGGTTACCAGGCAACCAGACAGCATCTTGATTGGACCATGTGACGGATTGTTTGGGGTTGAGAGAAAAACTTTTACTTTGAATTAGGTGAAAACTGCGGGAACTTTCAGAGTCGGTTTTCACCAGATCGGTGCCAATATGATATAGCCAATAAAGCTATTCTTTGAGGAATCTACCTGCCTCGGAGTTTTTGCTTGCAATGGATCTATCACTTGGAACCCTGACATCTTGTTTAGCCAACAGGAGGTATGGGCTCAATGGCGGTCGTAATGTAATGTGAACAAATTCTTCTGCCTCTATAAAGCTAAGGCCCTTTTCTCATTCGCAAGGCAGTCTTGCAAGTCAACTTTGGCTGTATTGTTTGTTTTATGTGCTTCCTTGCTGCTAGGGGTGCGGTGATATTTCTGGAGGCAAACATAATTAACTTTTTTTTTTTTTTTAAAAAAGTGTTTGCAGTCCAGGCTTTTCTGAGGAAGAGCTGTATTATCTAATCTCTAGTCTCCCTCGCTCTCTGTCCATTAAATAGGATAGTGTACGCTTAGAAACTAATTCTCAAAAATAAGGCTTGTCAGCCCAGCAGGTTTCCGCTTTTAATTAAAGGAGCCTGCAGTTTTCCAAGCTTCTTCAGGAAACTGAAATAAGATTTTAGCTCCTACGGAAACCCAAAACCCCCAAACAAGTGGCTGCTTTAACTAAAGAGAAGAGACACGCTGGTTCATACTTTGACGAAGTCCGATGCGTATTTTACAAATGATGATCAAACTCTACTCAACCCGATTCACTTTTCCTCCCAGCTAGTAGTATTTACCTACTAACAGTACTACTACTTACTGTATTTTTTGGAGTATAAAATGCTTCAAAGTATAAGACACACCTAGCTTTTGGGGAGGAAAACAAGGGGGGGGGGGGGAAATCTGCTTCTGCCTCCCAGCAATTTGCCTCCTTGCAACAAACAGCAAACAGTACAGACAATATGCACTGTTTTTAGTGTTACATTTCAGACCGTACTTGTACAGATGCTGTTAAAATTGACGTGCTTTCTGGAAGTATTGTTATTGTCTGCTATTTAAAAGAAGATACAACAACACTGGGCCTCTTCAGATCAAGCATTTATTTTAAAAAGCTTCTTTATTTTGTTAAGCTGTCTAGAACAATAATAAAGCAGTCTTTAAAAAATAAGTCTAATAATTTGAACATTTTATAGGCATTTATAGTTACTGACTTACTTCTTGCAGCAAACAGCCTGATTAGCACAAGAAAAAAAAATCTGCTTCTGCCTCCCAGCAATTTGTCTCGTGGAGCAAATACCAAGTTTCATGTTCAGTTTAAGCACAGGCCTCCCAATCATCAGCTGTTTCAGGCTGCAGGGATTGCTCTAGCCTATTGCAGCCTCCGCAAGCCCCATTTTCCCCGTTTGTTGCAAGGAGGTAAATTGCTGGGAGGCAGAGGCCAAAGGGTGGGGGCCGGTGGGTGGGTGGGGCTACATTCAGTGTATAAGACACACCCAAATTTTCACCCTCTTTTAGGGGGGGAAATGTTGTGTCCTCGACTTGCGACCGGCCTTAAGTCCTCAACTTAAGACCGGCCTTAAGTCCTCAACTTATGACCGGCCACAAGTCCTCGACTTGCGACTGACAGCCAGCAATAGCTGAGCCGCGCCTGATTGGCTAGGGCATGGCTGGTTGAGCGCGGGCTGTTTCCTGCAATCTCATTGGTTGCCGTGCTTGACACCTCTAGTATAAATAGCTGTCAGGCAGAACAAGGTTCCATCTGTATATAGTTGGTGTTGATTCTTGTCTGTTAGCAATAAAGCTGTTCTAATTACCTCAGCCGCTCCACGCTTCATCTGTCCATCGCGGCTTTTAACACTGGCGACGAAGGTGGGATGCTGAAGGTCTTAAGACAGAACAGCAATGAGAAGAAGGAAACAGATTTTTTTTTTAAAAATCCTCTCCTGCTTTCCCCCCCCCCTCGGCATTGGTAGTAGCTATGGTTTCTCTGCCACAATTTGCGCCTTTTGGCTTGGCCTCTGAATCGTGGGCCGGATTTCTTGAGTGTTTTCAATGTTTTTTGATTGCTAACATCTACCATCAGCTGCCTGAGGACAGAAAATGTAGTTTTTTTCTTAATTCGTGTGGGCCAGAGATGTTTAATACTGCAAGAGCCCTGGCCTCGCCTCTACCAGTCCACGATCTGAAGTGGGACACTTTGACAGCTAAATTGAAAAATTACTATGCGCCCACACCTTCGCGCATAGCCCTTCGTTATGCTTCCCGTCAGTGCGTGGAGAAAGACACGGAGACTGTAAGCCAATTTTTGCAGTCAGGAGGCTTCCCTGAAGGCTCCGGATGGCAAAAAATGACCCTACAAGCAAACCGGAAGTGACTTCCGGTTTGTCCGTAGGGGCGTTTTTTGTCCTCCAGAGCCTTCGGGGGCTTTCCGGGGACTTCCCTGAAGGCTCCAGAGGGCAAAAAATGACCCTACAAGCAAACCGGAAGTACGTTTCCAAACTTCCGGTTTGCCAGTAGGGCTGGTTTTTCGTGTTCCGGAGGCTTCAGGGAGGCTCCTAAAGCCTCTGGAGAACGAAAAATAGACTCAAAAGAAGGCCAAAGTCAGCATACGCACTGGCCAGCTGACAGGGCAACGCCTCACATGCCCAAACAAATGGCTCCATGTGCCGCCTGTGGCACGCATGCCATAGGTTCGCCATCATGGCCCTATACCATTTCAGGCTGAATGTTTCGATAAACGCAGCATCTCCCGTTTGAGTAGGGAGCTGGACTAGAAGACCTCCAAAGTCCCTTCCAGATTCTGTTCTGTTCTGTTCTATTCCATTCCATTCCATATTTTCTATTCTATTACTATTCCTATTCTTATTCCATTCCATTCTTAACTTCTGACCACAATTGATGCCAACATTTCTGCTGCTAAATGAAATAGTTGTTAAGTGACTTTGCCCCATTTTATGAGCTTTCTTGCCACCGTTATTAAGTGAATCACTGCAGTTGTTAAGAACTATTAACAAAATTAAGTATCGCAGGCTAACTCTGCCCACAGCCTGGAATGCAATCCTGACCAACTCAAGGTTGACTCAGCCTTCCATCCTTTCGAGGTTGGTAAAATGAGGACCCAGATTGTTGGGGGCAATATGTTGACTCTGTAAACAGCTTAGAGAGGGCTGTAAAGTGCCATTGTAACTTTGAAAGTCACTAAACGACGGTTGAAAGTCGAGGATTACTCGTTGAGGATTTTCCTTGAAGATCTGGGTAGTACAGGGATGCCGAAATTGGCACCTTTCAAAATTTTAATGATGTAATTCACAGCAAAAAAAAACTCTCAGAAATGTTATGTTAGGAAAATATACCCAAAGCTGTATATTTCAACCAAAGTTACGCAACAGATTTAGCAATAAAAGATGGCATGGTTATTACTTGTGTTATTTTAGGGTTTATGGGTTGGGGTTTTTAAAATCTTCCTACATTCAATGTGTTAGTGTACAATATTAAATGTATATTGTCTCAAGATGCTCGGATGACAGGCAATAGATGTCAGGGCTGACAAATATGCTTACATTATCAGAAGCAATTCATAAACAGGGAAGCGAAACGAAGGGGGGGAAAAATGTGGATACAACCCATGAAGATGCAACTGTCAGATTTGCTCATCTCAATTTAGAGCCTTGCCAGCTCATTACGACCAGGTGGAAAAACATGTGTTACAGAGAGAAAAATCTCTCTCCAGGGAGAATCAAGGGATTGTTGACACAAAGGATACACAGATATTAGCTGCATACCTTGGAAGCAGATTTAAGGGGGTTGGAGAGTCCAAATCACCAAAGGATGCCGGCCAATGAGAGAGCTGCTTTCATGCTGGACGAAGGGTGAAGTTTGTTTGCCTCTGGAACAGCTGGGTCTGGACAGATGAGAGCTTTTGAGCCCCAGTAGGGGTGTGGTATTACTGCTGATCTCCGCTCCTTCCGTAAGAAACTCAAGACCCACCTGTTCCAATTAGCTGGCCTGGCCCAATCATAATCATAATCTAATCCCGACCCTCCTGGCCGGTATTTTAAATTTTAATTTTAAATTTTAAATTTTGGGGTATTTTAATTGGTTTTAATTATTAGCTAATTTTATAATCATTGTACAGACTTTTTGTTTAATCTGTTTTCTGGGGTTTTGTATTTCTGTTGTTTTTTATTGTGCATTTTATTTCTGTCTGTACACCGCCCCGAGTCCCTTCGGGGAGAGGGGGCGGTTTATAAATCTAATAAATGAATGAATGATGAAATGATGGTATGTTGATGGTGGCTGATGGAGTAGAGAACACCTCACTTTGATCTCTCCTTCTCCATCCTGCCTAGTTTGATTTTAATTGGGTTTTTAAATGTAAGACCTTTATTTATGATTTTAATATTTATACCTGTCCTAATGGGTTTGTTCTCCTATGTTGGACCATGCGTTTGTGAAGCGGTTGTTTTGTTTCCCCAATGTATAGATCTACACGTCTCACTACATTGTATGGCATATATCACATTGTGAGAACTCTGACCAGAACATTCACACGGTTTTAATATCTACATCTCAATTTGCACGTTTCTCAAATAAATATTTATTGGGTAGCACTTTGAATTTAAATATCTATTCCCCTCACATTTGGAGGGCATTAGAACAGAAGCCTACCTATTTATCAGGAAAGTGGAGATAAATCAGAAATACTTCCAAATGCAGAAATATTATCTTACTCCCAGTTGGGTGTACATTCAGGTCTGAATGCTGAAATGAGATTAGGTTGGAATCACTCAACTTTATCTGGAAAATATCCAGCATGTAGATATTCAGCGGAACACATAGAAATTCATCTTCCACTAAACTGAAGTTGAGATTTAGACTAGCTCTTTCTCAAGAAATAAACAGGTGGCTCAGCCCGCTAGTTTTATTTAGCAAACATGCTGTTCCATATATTAATTTCTGCTCATTCATAAATGCTATGGCAAATGTAAGAAATGGTGCCAAGACTTTATGTTACTTAATAAAAAGGATTGTGACTTTACAGTTTATCCTCTTATTTTATGCACTCTGATGCTGACTTTTTCACTTAAATATACTTTTAATGCACTTCATATTTATTTATAAGATCGATATTTTCTCAGTAACAGCATGAATAAAAATTCAGGATAGTACTTAGAATTTCCTAACACAAACTCCTGTTATTTTTGAAAGATTCAGGCTATGCACACTCATCCAGCCTAAAACATGAAGAACGGTTGCAGGAATCGGGCATGCATAGTCTGATGAAAAGAAGGACTATGGGGAAACATGATAGCAGTTTTCCAATATATAATGAGTTGCCACAAAGAAGAGGGGGTCAATCTATAGAGTGGTACTAATACCACTCTATAAAGCCTTAGTAAGACCACACCTAGAATAGTGCATCCAGTTTTGGTCACCACATTATAAAAAAGATGTTGAGACCCTAGAAAAACCGCAGAGAAGAGCAACAAAGATGATTAAGGGACTGGATGAACAACGGTTACAGGAACTGGGCATGGCTCGCCTAGTGAAGAAAAGGACCAGGGGAGACATGAAAACAGTGTTCCAATATTTGAGGGGCTGCCACAGAGAGGAGGGGGTCAAGCTATTTTCCAAGGCACCTGAAAGCCAGACGAGGAATAATAGATAGAAACTGATCAAGAGGAGATTCAACAATAAGGAAAAATTTTCTGACAAGTGAAAACAATCAACCCATGGAATATAAATTTCTTTGGAAGTTGTGGGAGCTTCATCCCTGGAGGCTTTCACGAAGAGACTGGACTGCCATCTGTCAGAAATGGTGTAGGATCTCCTGTTTGGGAGGGGAGTTGAACTAGATGACCTACAAGGTCCCTTCCAACTCTGTTAATCTGTTAATATCTGTTCTCCAAAGCACCTGAAGGCTGGACAAGAAGCAGGATAGAAAATGATCAAGGAGAGAAGCAACCTAGAATTAAGGAGAAATTTCCCGAGAGAACAATAAATCAGTGGAACAACTTGCCTCCAGAAGTTGTGGCTTCTCCCACACTGGAGGTTTTTAAGAAGAGATTGGACAACTATTTGTCTGAAATGGTGTATGGTTTCCTGCCTGGAAAGGGGTTGGACTAGAAGACCTCCAGTGTCCTTTCCAACTCTGTTAAGACCCGTTTAACTCAGGGGAACTTTGAAATGTGTGTGTTTTTCCCTCTCTCTGTATATTATTTTACTGTAAGATAATGTGTTACAGTTTATCATCCATTTTTCCTGAGGCAAAGCAGTTCTTTATTGAAAATGTTTCAGGCTTGAATGTCCTAACGTGCTGTTTTCTGTAAGAGCTGGTCAGTGGGTTAGCAGAACAGGGCATCTTAATATGGTAAATTTTAACCAATGACCCAGGATTAATAGAGACAATTTATTGCCCTAAGTACTTCTGTACTCTCATAAGGCGCCCTTGTAATCTGCACAACGGCAGAAAACATTGAGCGGGGACCTGAAATATTAAATTAATGAACATCTTTGGGTACAATGATAAAATCACCATGTCCTGTTTTACAAATGATATTTTGCGTCTCAAGTGAATCAAAAACAAATTTACAGGATGTAATACAATTTCGCCAACAAATGCAATTTGTTGAAGGTATGGATGCTAATATTATCCCTGCTGTTGCTATCAGTTGGAGATAAGGAAATTGTCAGAGATAACAATTTTGATTGCAATTGTGCCCTCTCCCCACCTCCAGATTTGGTTTGATTTTATTCATATTTTGTTTATTGCTGTAAGTTGTCCTGAGCTGTGGAATAAACAGAACGGAAGGGTTTTAAATTCAAAAGTCAATACATTATTTCGTCTAGATCAGTGATGATCTTTTTGTTGTTGTGTGCCCAAAGTGCGCCTGTGCACCCCGCCCCCCCCTGCACATGCACACGCTCCCCTCCACGCTCCCCTTACATGACCCAGGGACACTGCAGCTGTCGTAAATGTGAATCTGTTGTCAAGCATCCAAATGTAAATCACATCAGCAGGGGGATGCTACAAAAGTCATAAGTGTGAAAAATAGTCATAAGTCATTCTTTTCAGTACCGCTGTAACTTTGAACGGTCACTACGTGAACTGTTTTAAGGCGAGGACTACCTGTAGGACAGTGACTTGCGGTGAGGTTTATGGCTGGTGAGGCACTGACCCAGTGGTGGGTTTCAAATTTTTTTAGACTTGTGGACTTCAACTCCCAGAATTCCACAGCCAGGCATGCTCAGATCCGATTTAAAGCGACAGCATTTGTTTTTCTCCTTTGCGCCCTCTACTATGAGGCGGGAAAACTATGTGCCTCACCTACGTCAGGAATTTTTAGGCTTTAAACCCTTGCTTAACTCTGCTCGAGTGATCATAAAACGCCTAAAGTCAGACTAGATGAGGCATGCAGTTCTCCTGCCTCATAGTAGAGGGCGCTTTTTTAGAGGCTTTTTTAAACACTTAAGCAGAGTCATCCACGGTGAGGCAGCAACTAGCTCAGTGTTACCTCAGCTCTCGCCTTTTTCCTTTTACATTTTTCTTTTCTTTTCATGATGACGGTGATGAGGCTGTGCCTCCCCTGCCTCACCTGACTGCACGTCGCTGTTGTAAGACTAAGAGGTTGCAGAATTCGAAATCTGAGATGCAGATTTTTTTTAAAAAAATGTCCCTTTACCAAAGAGCTTTTAATCTGCATCTTGCGTAGTCTTACCGCATTCTCAGTGGTGGGATTCAATTTTTTTTACTACCGGTTCTGTGGGCGTGGCTTAGTGGGCATGGCGTGGCTTGGTGGCCATGGCTTGGTGGGCATGACAAGGGAAGGATACTGTAAAATCTCCATTCCCTCCCCACTCCAGGGGAAGGATATTGCAAAATCTCCATTCCCTCCCGATCATCTGGGACTCGGGAGGCAGAGACTAGATGGGGGCACGGCCAGCCAGAGGTGATATTTGCCGGTTCTCCAAACTACTCAAAAATTCCGCTACCGGTTCTCCAGAACTGGTCAGAACCTGCTGAATACCCCCTCTGCATATTCTTCAGAAATCCTGGTCTCAAAGATTCAATTCATACCATTGAACATCTTTTATGTTTAGAAAATATTGCTTGTAAGGAAATTTGATGGCTTTTTCTCTCAGAGTGAACGAGCGGGGGGGGGGGGATCAGACAAAGTTCCTGATGCACATCAAAGAGAATACAAAACTTTTGAAAGGGCAACACGATCCAAAGACTGGAATTAATTGCCTGACAAGGATACACAGTAGTATTTACAGTATTCAGGAAGGAGAGTTGAAAGAGAAAAAATAAAATAAAAGTAAGGACAAGCTGCTGCCTCAATGAAAGGATGTGATTTGTTATTTACCAGCCTTCTGAAATGTAGGGTGGGGAAATGGATTTTACCATAGTAACCTTTGCATTCCAATAGGGGCATTTGGGTGAGGCTACATCATAGCAAATAAGACAGGACATTTATAAATAATTTATTCACCTCTCTCTCTCTGCTAAGATTCAAGATCGGTTAAGTTCAAAACCTTTTAAGTACCCTTTATTTATCTTCATTTTTTCCCCTTCCTTTCAAGCTTTGGATATCTCAGCTTAATCAAAAACGGATTTAAGGTCATTTATTCAACAGATCATTTTGAAGTTCTGTCCTGCTGACTTCCTTCCAGGCAGTGTAGCTTTATATTCCGTTGGACATTTTGGGGTTCTAAAAACTTGAGACCGAAATCATTGCCAACTTATAGGGGAATAATTTATATTACATCAGGGGTTTCTCCAACCTTGGCAACTTTTAAGGCCTGTGGACTTCAACTCCCAGAATTCTATGCTGGCTGGGGAATTCTGGGAATTGAAGTCCACGAGCCTTAAAGTTGCTGTTCTGACCTAGGCTTCTCCAAACCAGGAAGCAGACGCCTTGTCCTGACCAAAAAAACCCCCTTTTTATTAAGTTACTGTGAATTTCTCTCATTCACATCCAGCAAAGTCTTTCAAGCGTGAATTTACAGCAGTGTTTCTCAAACTTGGCGACTTTAAGTCCTGTGGACTTCAACTCCCAGAATTCTGGGAGTTGAAGTCCACAGGACTTAAAGTCGCCAAGTTTGAGAAACACTGATTTACAGTCACGGACCTTATCTGACTTGAAGAGCTGCCAGGCCAATAATCTTCAAAACTTGTCAAGGAGCCACTGAGAGTCACGAACCAATTAAGCGAACTAATTGTCTCCTGCAAACTCCCCTCCCCTTTCACTCTTCTTTTATTTCCTCTGGGAGGGGCCCTTTATCGTCCACCTGTAGCCTTACTCCCAAGTCAAGCACTGTTGTTTAGCTGTTCCCTTCGTCTGGCAACTCTGTGTATGCGCACACTGGGAACAGGCTCCAGCTGTTCTTCTGCCTCACTGATGTCTGACTCTGAAGGCAGCTGATAACTGGCATACGGCTCTGGCCCCCTCTCTGCCTCTGACACCGAGCCCTCATCAGAGCCTTCCCCAGACTCCAGGACTGGCCCATGTTCCTCCCCAACCTCCTCACTCTCCGAATCTGCTGCCAGCTCTGCTGGTTTCTCTAAAAAATATTCAGCAGCTTGTAACAGAGTAAAGATTTAAGAACTGACCAGCTGCTACAATGATGTAATGCTGAGAATGAGTCGGCAGGTTTTTTGGGCTGATATCACTTTAAGAGACTGTAATAAGAAGAGGCCCTGTTGTGGGGGGCATATCTCTCTCTCCATGTGTGCTTCCATGCTGTAATTGCTGATTGCTGTTCGTTTGAGGTCTGACTAAAGTATGTGTATGTATGTATACTTTGTAGATAAAACCACTACTTAAATAAAAAACCTTCGTTTGCTTCTATTTGCTCCTGGGTTGTCTCACATAGTCAAACTGTGCGCACTCCGACACCTCTGAACTTCTAGAGCGATTTGGGAGAATCTACAGGAGCTGCAGTTGAGAGAGAATAATCCTTTGCAGTTGTGATTGGCAGGAGATTTCCATTAGACTTCGCCTAGTTTATCTGAAGATATTCAGCAGCTTGTAACAGTAACAATGGTTTCCATCAAGTCTCTTAGCGGCCACTTCCAAGCTTCTCCCCGAGTCATTTTTAACCAAAGTTATTGAAGGGGAAAAATGATTTAGGTTCACGAATCGTGGCAAATGGATACGTTGACTTTAACACACAGCAGCCAATTTATCTCTCTGAATTTGTCAGAAGAGAGGTTTCCCCCCCACCCTTTTCTTCACGCTAACTACTCATTGATGCAATGGATAGGTGGTAACCTTTTTTTTCCCCACTGATAAAGAATGCGCAGATGTAATATTTTGCAGTCTGCCAAGCTTCCAATAGCCCATGACAGTTTCATTGTACCGATTTGGAGCATATCACTCAAGTCAAAAGGTTTCAGGCAATTGTGGAATACACACACACACACACACACACACACACACACACACACACACACATCCATACACATACATATGTTTATTTGTGCTGATAAATAAATAAAAACAACACAAATATAAAAAGGCAACATTAAAAATAAAAATATGGTTTTCTGCCTGCATGGTCCTCTGTAATGAGCCGAAGGACAGAAAGGGGGAGTAGTATATATATTACATAGACTATTTTTTTCTTTTATTGCATACACTAACAAATCAACGTATGTGTTGGTCCAAACTTGGTGTAATATTACTCCACTCAAAGTGGTTTCAGGCAATTACAGAAGGCACCCGAAGAGGCAACGGTTGAAAACTAATCAAGGAGAGAACCAGGCTGGAATTAAGGAGATGTTTTCCGACAGTAAGAACCATTAACCAGTGGAACAACTTACCTCCAGGAGTTGTGGGTGCTCCATCCCCAAAGGTTTTTAAGAAGAGGCTGGACAATAATTTGTCTGAAATGGTATAGGGCAGCGGTCACCAACTGGGGGTCCGTGAGAAAATTTTGGTCATCCACAGAAAAATTATTTGCATTTTTTATATTGCACTAAATCAGGGGTCCTCAAACTACGGCCACTGGGCAATGAACTGGGCAATACGTGCAATGAACGCTTGTATTGCTGCAGAGAGTCTCCCCCTTCGGGGTCATTTTGTGTGGGTCGGAGGGGGGCAGAAATTCTGACTTGGGGTCTGCTTCAGCCTCTTGGTACGGGGCTTTGGGTGAAGGCTGGAGGGAAGCACCACTGGTGGCGAAGAGCCAGAGGGCCTCATTCCAGTGGGACTGCATCATGGCCTGGACCTGGCTGACCATCTCAGCACTCTGAGCCTCCAGGAGCCGGTACCTGGCCTTGCTCTCCCACAGGGTCTTCTCTCTGCTTGGAAAGCCTATGCTCGTAGTCCTCAGTGAGGTGCTTCTGCTGAGCCTCCTTCTCCACCAGATCCAATTTGAACTGAGCTGTTTTGCCAACTCTTTCTCGTGGTGGCTGCTTAGCTCCAACATCTGCTTCCTGTTGGGGCCCTAAGGAGCCCAGACAATCAGGTGAGGAGTGATGGGGAGGGAAGGGGTGAGTAGAAGCTGTCAAGGTGCCCCTCAACATGAGTGACATCAAGTTGGCCATGCCCACCCAGTCACATGACCACCTAGTCATGCCCACCCAGCCAGTCATTAGGCAGATCATATTAGTGGTCCGCGGGATTTAAAATTAGGAATTTAGTGGTCCCTGAGGTCCAAAAATTTGGGGTAAACTAGATGTTACCTAGTCGGGTAATGAAAACATCTGCAAGAAAACAACCAACCTCGTAGACCATCAAGGACCTTTCCTATCTCATCTTTCTTAGATTATAAACTCCTTAGGATCAAAAATTTATGCCCCTTGCTCCATTATCTCTCCATTATGTGCCAGGCATATTAAGGATGACTTCTAAAGGAGAAGAAGAGAAAATTAAAAGAGTTTATTGATTGAACCAGAAAGAATGAATTGCTTATAGAGAACAACGTGTTCTCTAGATAGATGGAGCAGCCATTAGATAAGGGATGGGATTCACTTGTCAGTTAAGATGAAGGATCTCTTCACGCTGCAAATGTGCCACCCAATTGGCCAGAAGAAGACTTTGAAGAAAAACTGGAAAGGTCACAGAAGACCTCTGTAGCTTGCAGAAAATAGTCAGCAAACTCTCTTTCATGTTGGCACCAATCAGGATCACATGTTAAATTCAGGGGTGAAATTCAACAGGTTCTGGAGAACCGGTAGCGGAAATTTTGAGTAGTTCGGAGAACCGGCAAATACCAGCTCTGGCTGGCCCCAGAGTGGGGAGGGAATGGAGATTTTGCAGTGTCCTTCCCCTGCCACGCCCACCAAGTCACGCCCACAGAACCGGTAGTAAAAAAAAATTGAATTTCACCACTGGTTAAATTCCAGTTAAGCTGATTTGTTGCCCTTGCCTATACACAATCTAGCCAACTAATGGTCAGCGCTAAATGGGTGCTAGATCAGAGATAATGGAATTCAAGGAGGTTTGGATTAGACCACTTATGAGAACGTAAGGACTCCAGGTTGATTCCTCTCTTAACTCTACCCCCAGGAGTCTGTGTGTCCTTCTTCACAACACCATGCAATATAAATGTGGTTTGCTATTGCCTTTTTCTAGGATGTTCTTCTTTATCAGCTTACTAGCTGATAACCCGGCGCTGCCTGGGTATTTATTTATCCCAACCATCCTTCCATGAACGTCGCCGCAATTTCTAATGTTGGATTTTTTCCCCTTACGAGAGGAAGCCCCCTTGTACTGTGAAGCCGTTACCATGACAACTTCACAGCGCTGTACAGTTGAAACTAGTAGAAGGCAGTAGAGTAGAAGCCATTTTAAGGCACAACAGGCTGTATCTTAACAGAACACACACCCTGAGAGGTGCCTTACCCCCCACAGTGTTTGTTTCCAGAGGGTACGTCATCTGTGTACCAAGTTTGGTTGAAATTGCCAGAGTTATGCCGGAACATACACACCACAGCCATTTTTATATACATAGATAGCTGTACAATTTCCTGGTAGTCTCCCATCCAGTTATTAAGCAACTTGGACGATTGAAAGCCTGGACACTAAAAACATATGAAGAGCAGTTGCAGGATTTGGATATGGCCAGCCTAGGGAAAAGAAGGACTAGGAGTGACATGATACAATATTCCAGCCACAAAGAAGGGGGGGGGTGTCAACTTATTTTCCAAAGTACCAGAAGGCAAGAGAAGAAACAATGGATGGAAAGTAATGAAGGAGAGAAGCAACCTGGAACTGAGGAGAAACTTCCTAACGGTGAGGACAATTAACCAGTGGAACTGGATTGCCTTCAGAAGTTGTGGCTGCTTCATCCCTTGAGGCTTTTAAGAAGAGACTGGACCCTTGTCAGGAATGGTATAAGGGTTTCCTGCTTGAGCAGGGGGTTAGATTAGAGCAGTGTTTCTCAACCTTGGCAACTTGAAGATGTCTGGACTTCAACTCCCAGAATTCCCCAGCCAGCGAATGCTGGCTGGGGAATTCTTGGAGTTGAAGTCCAGACATCTTCAAGTTGCCAAGGTTGAAAAACACTGGATTAGAGGACCTCCAAGGTCCCTTCCATCTCTCTTCTGAATTTGAAATTTGATATTACCGGCTCTTATTTTCTTTTGACCCCCGAAATAAGCTCTTGGCCTTATTTTCAGGGAGGTCTTATTATTTTTGAGGTGCAGGAAGAGGCGAGCGTGGTCACCTCATGGCTGCTGCCGTGTTGCAATATTTTGGGGCAGGGCTTATTTTCAGGGGAGGGCTTATTTTAGTGCTCAAAAGCCCGATTGGGCTTGTTATCCAGGGAGGTCTTATTTTCAGGGAAACAGGGAGCAAGATCTCTCTCTGCTTAATTATTTGCGATTAATTAAGACAGGTTCCATCTTGACACCACCTGTGACCACTGGGATTTAATTCTACACAACTCTCCGTGGCACATATGGGCTGCAAAAGAAGCAGCCATTGATCGTGTTTTTATTTGGAATGGGGCATTTTGTTTCGAAAAAGGTATCTTTGATTGTCTTGATTAAACAGTCAAATTTCATGAAAATTATGCTCCTTGCCTCAGGAGGAGGTAAATGTTTCTAAGTATTCTGATGAAACCCTCTTGAGATCCTTGCGTGCTTTCTTGCAAAAAAAGAAAGCACCCAACAATGTTATGACTGCTTATAAAATGCTCTTTTGTTATTACTTCCTCATTTTCTTTCCAATCCAGAGCCAATAACTTACTTTGGGACAGAGTAGAAAAATGCACTGAAGGCTGCAATTCTTTTTTGTTTGTTTGTTTGTTTCCTCCACTGCTGATGGGACCGGAATTAGAAGTCCTCAAATGCACAATGGGAAATTGAAATAATATGCATGATTTCCACTGAAGAAGAAAAATAATGGTATACATAACCTCACCCTTTTCTAGAATTACTGGAAGAGTTTCCCCCCTAGTGGGAAAAAGCTTTTAAACATCTCCATGCTGCTTATCATTCCAGGTCTCAAGTCAATTGTTGGGTTTTATAGCACAGCAAGAATGAGATGTTGCTTCTGCTTTCCACTTACATTGTGTCTCATGAAGATTAGCAGAAATACACTTTAGGCCAGGGGTGTCAAACTCACGGCCTGGGGGCAAGATCCGGCCCATGTGGGGTACTTAGATCTTGTTATGACCTAGGCTTCCCCAAAAAGCATAAGGCAGAAACCTGGTCCCGACAAAACCCCGTTTATTAAACAAAATGTGAATTCCTCTCATTCCCATTCAGCAAGGCCTGGCAATCAGTCTTTCAAAGGAATATTTATGACTACAGACCTTATCTATCTTGGAAAGCTGCCATGTACATATTGTCCAAATGAGGTGCTGTGCAAAGAAAGACTGGGCACAGAGTCTCTGAGATTCACAGACAGATCTTCACACAAGTTAAAGAATATTCTGTGTCTTCTTTATCCTTTATCTTTAGTGTTAACCTATCCATTTCTGCACAATCTAATATTTTATTTTTATTTTCATCTGAAGGAATTTCCTAATTTTTCCAGTATTGTGCAAATATAATTCTTGCTGCCGTCAAAACATGTAGAATTAAATATACATTCCCTGTATTATATTTTTCTGGCAAAATACCTAAGTAAAAACAAGTTTTATGGCATGATGGGGAGACTTCATTATGGTTAGACATGGGGGCTACCTGTATCAATTATTTCATTTACCAGATAGTCCCTTTTTCTGGCACATAACACTGGTGTGACTTTATCCCCATGACAATCTTGTGTGATCTTTAAGCTGAGATTGGTCGGTGGTTGCAAATAACTCACATACAGAAATCAGAGTCTGAATATTCCTGGTTTGACTTTTCTAAATCAGCATTCTGATGCTGGACTGATGTTTGTACCTCAGTCTATTTTTAAAACTCTGAGTTCAAATTCTCACTCAGCCATGAGGTGGTTTCCTTGTAGACTAATGTTTCTTGCATAGCTGGTAAATGGATAAAAATGGAAGTGAATTATGCATGATGGATCAAGGAAAAATATTGTTGGAAGTTAGCACCCAGCCCTCTCCTAGAAAAATGAAATATTTTAGGAAATATTAAAAGGGCAGAATTTTCCCCCTAAAAGGGAAGCAGAAACTCATTCCACACCCACCTTTGTCAATGGGCCATTAAGGCCTGGACCAGTCTATTCTACATAACAAAGATCTACCTCCTTCAAGCAGAGCCATAATAGGAATTGCCCAAAGCCCTTCCATTACATCATCACCCAGCAAAAGTCAACCAAGCTTGGGACTCAGGACAGCCTGCAGAGTTGCCCCTGCATGGCCCCCATGGGAGTCTGACAACCAATCAGAATACAAGCTCAAATTCAAATTTCTTTTGCCCAGGACCTCAAACCATGTGGTTCTGCCCATCAAAAAACCTTCTTTCCAAGAAACTTCCATGAATCCAGTGTTTTTTTCCCCAATTGGAACTGAACCCAGAAAGATATTTCTTCCAACAATACGATGCGATCAATGGTTAAAATATGCCGTATCTTTCCTAATCCCCCCCTCTCCCTTTTTTCTGAAACTGATTTATTTGTTTTCTTCAGAAGCGGGAAGGTTAATCTCCACCTGAAAATGTTGAATTCTGTGCACTCGTAGGCGGCACTCGTCATGTATAATAAATATCTCTTATTCAAGAGTGGCATCAAGTGTAAGACAAAGTGGAGAATGCAGATGAATTGAGGCTACTCAGATCTTAGCAGAGCCAAATGTAAGCAAGATGAGACAAGCTACAGTCAGAATATAAAAGAGCTAAACAAATCCAGTTTCCAATTTGTCATGAAAAGGCTTCAAGAAATAGTATTTGTTCTTCCGGAGGTCCAGTGTTACTTCAAGATGTGTGGACTTCAACTCCCAGAATCCCTCAGCCAGCCAACCAATGTCAGCCAACTCCCTAGCTAGGGAATTCTGGGAGTTGAAGTCCATACATCTTGAAGTTGCCAAGACAGAGAAACACCGATCTAATAATCTATAGCAGGGATGGCGAACCTTTGTGGTCATTGTGTGCTGAAAGTGCGTGTGTGTGTGCACCCATAGCGCTTCCCCACCCACACATGCACATGTGACCTCCCCTACCCATATCCTGTTTTGGATCTAGTAGGCAGATTCCTGGGACCAAAAATGGACTGTGGTGGGGGGCGCCACGACCCCCCTCACCTCCCACGCATGCGCACACATCTCCCACATGTGCCCCTTCCCCCATGCATGCACGGTAGAGACCAGTGATGGATTTCAAATTTTTTTAGAACCTCTTCTGTAGTGTGGCCTGCTTTGTGGGAGTGGCTTGCTGACCATGTGGCTGGGTGGGAGTGGCTTGGCAGTCAGGTGACTGGGTGGGCATGGCCAACTTGTAAAATGTGGTGAAACTCACTTAACAATGCTCTTGCTTAGCAACCAAAATGTTGGCTCAGGAACTCTGGCATTGAAGCACACAAGTCTTAAAGCTATCAAGTGACAAGGCCCTTGCACCCCTAGCCCTTTAGAAAAAAAACCCCAGGGGTCTTCAAACTTGACAGCTTTAAGACTTGTGGACTTCAACTCCCAGAATTCCTTCTCCAGTCATGTTGGCTCAGGAACTCTGGCATTGAAGCACGCAAGTCTTAAAGCTGTCAAGTTACAGGTTCCTTGCACCCCTAACCCTTTAGGGAAAAAAAAAAAACCCACGGGTGTTCAAAGTTGACAGCTTTAAGACTTGTGGACTTCAACTCCCAGAATTCCTCCTCTTGCTCTTCACCTTGATGATGTGCGGACGGGCGGGGGGAGGGAGCTGGAACCGGTTCTAAACGGCACTGTAGATTTGTGGAACCTCTTCTATAGAAGAGCTTAGAACTGGCAGGAAACCACCCCTGGTAGAGACTCAAAAATCAGCTGGCTGGCAGGAGGCACGTGCACACGCATGGCGAAGCTGAGCTGGGGCGGGCATGCGTGCCCTAGTTTCGCCATCAAGGATGTATAGGTTCAATTTAGAGTAAGACTACGAATTGATTATAGTTCCTGAGTATCTCACTGTGATTCCAAGACTTGTCTGTGTAAGTTTCAAAATGGCTGCCTTGAAACAAAACACAGCTACGCTAGACTGGTGTGCTTTGAAAGAAATGGGTGTACTTAAGAGTAAAATGATTTAGTAATTATAAATAGATACATTTTAATTTTCATGCACATATCATGACTAGTTTAATTCAGTCGTTTCTATCCCCTGTTAGGCTAGACTGGAAGCAATTGAACAGGCACACAACAATCCAGGAGCTTCCGATAAGGCACTTTTGCAAAAAAAAAAAGTTCTGAAAAAGCTAATTAGCTATTGGGAAAGCATTCCAGCTGTGTATCAAATGCCAACTTTAGTTATACAACCAATGTTCAAATTTATGTACTTTACCCCCCTTCCATCTGCTGTAAAGGTCTAAAATGATGATTCTCATTTGAGCAGGAGATAAAGAGATTTAATCTGTTCTTGGTTTTGGTTAACGGCCTGGTTTAAAACCAGATAGTTAACCAACACCCTAGATCAGTGGTCGGCAAGCCGCGGCTCGCGAGCCACATGCGGCTGTTTACACACTTTAATGTGGCTCTTCTGTGTGCCGGGCGCCCGCTCCCCTCCCTCCTCTCGGGCACTTCAAAACAAGCGCCCCTTTCCCTTTTTTCTTTTCGACCCACAATGATTAGGGAGGATCCTGAAGTCGGGCGGGGACGAAAAGCGAGGAGGGAGAAAAAGAGACGGAGGCTAAGGAGCTTCCCCCCCGCCTCCTTCCAGCAAAAATCTAACCGGGGAGCCGGGCGGGCAGTAGCAAATTAGCCGATCACGCCGTGTGATCAGCTAATTTGCTACTGCCTGCCGGCTCCCTGATAAGATTTTTGCGGGGGGGGGGGGAGAGAAGCTCCTTGGCCTCCGTCTCTTTTTCTCCCTCCTTGCTTCTTGGGGCTTCACCAATGGGGGAGCAAGGCCCGCCCAGCGCCAGGCTTTGGGCTAACACAGAGGTCTGCAAAGTTGGCTGTTTTAAGACTGGTGGATTTCAATGCTCAGAATTCTGGGAGTTGAAGTCCACCAGTCTTAAGAGCCAATTTTGCAGATCCCTGGGCTAATATGATTGATGCCCTTGGTGGACTTCAATTCTCAGAATTCTGGGAGTTGAAGTCCACCAGTCTTAAGAGCCAATTTTGCAGATCCCTGCCTGGGCTAATATGATTGATGCCCTTGGTGGACTTCAACTCTCCGAATTCTGGGAGTTGAAGTCCACCAGTCTTAAGAGCCAATTTTGCAGATCCCTGGGCTAATATGATTGATGCCCTTGGTGGACTTCAATTCTCAGAATTCTGGGAGTTGAAGTCCACAAGTCTTCAAGCTGTCAGGTTTGAAGACCCTGGTTTTTTTTCCTAAAGGGTTAGGGGTGCAAGGGTCTTGCAACTTGACAGCTTTAAGACTTGCATGCTTCAATGCCAGAGTTCCTGAGCCAACATGACTGGAGGAGGAATTCTGGGAGTTGAAGTCCACAAGTCTTAAAGCTGTCAGGTTTGAAGACCCCTGGGTTTTTTTTCTAAAGGGTTAGGGGTTCAAGGGTCTTGCAACTTGACAGCTTTAAGACTTGCATGCTTCAATGCCAGAGTTTCTGAGCCAAGATGACTGGAGGAGGAATTCTGGGAGTTGAAGTCCACAAGTCTTAACGCTATCAGGTTTGAAGACCCCTTGGGTTTTTTTTCCTAAAGGGTTAGGGATGCAAGGATCTTGTAACTTGACAGCTTTAAGACTTGCGTGCTTCAAATGCCAGAGTTTATTGAAACTAAAAACAGTGTACCATCCTATGTATTTTCGGTTTTAAAAATGTGGCTCTCAAAATAAATTTCAATCGTGGTTTTGGCGAGATTTGGCTCAGTTGAAAAAAAAGGTTGCCCACCACTGCCCTAGATGATAGGCTCAAGATCCAGATGGATCTTGACAAACTTGAACATTGGGCCCTATCCAGGGGTGGGACCCGGCCGGCTGGATGTGCGCTGCAAGCACATGTGCAGTTCAATTAAAATTGTTCTGCGCATGCGCAGAACTCAAAAACAAGATGGCAGCAGCAACGGTGGCGAGCAGGAAACTGGTTCATGGCAGCCCTGAGTGGCTGCTGGTTCCAGCGACCCAAGCTGCCATACCACTACCGTTTCAGCTGAACTGGGCCAAACTGGTAGGAACCCACCGCTGCCTCTATCTAACAAAATGTAATTCAATGTAGAGAAAAGTAAAGTCTTACACTTAGATAAGAAAAACCAAAAGTGCACATATATAGACTGGGTAAAATCAGGCCTAGTAGCAGTGACTGCGAGAGGGATCTTGGAGCCTTAGTGGACAACCAATTAAATATGAGCCAGCAGTGTGCAGCAACGGCCAAAAAAGTCAATGCAATCCTAAATTGCATTAACAGAGGGATTAAGTCAAGAGCATGTGAGGCACTAATAGCACTCTATAAAGCCTTAGTGAGACCACACCTAGAATACTGCATAGGTGGGTGGATGGATTGATGGATAATAGGTTACACACACAAACACACAGTTTTTAAAATGGCGAATATACACAATGCTCCTTTTTCTTCCTATTTTTCTATGACAGCATCACTGCGAGGTGGGGTGGAGTGAGAGCGAGTGACTGGCCCAAAGTCACCCAGCTGATTTTTACGCCTAAGGCAAGACTAGAACTCGCCGTCTGCTGGCGATTGGCCCAAAGTCAGTGCCTGACGTGGGCCTAGAACTCACAATCAACTGATTGGAGATAAAATTCAAGATGGGCTGTTTAGAACAAGCTGGTTCTGTGGCTAAACAGGGCCTAATCTATGTATGGTTCCTTTGTATGATAGTTTAGTCCCAAGCAATCGGAAGATCTGAAAATGATACCTAATATTAATTCAGACCAGTGGCCCATCTGAGTCACTATAAACCAGGGTTGTCAAACTCGATTTCATTGAGGGCTGCATCAGGGTTGTGTTTGACCTATGGGGGGCCGGTATGGGCTTGGCCAGGGTGGGTGTGGCCAGCTTGATGTCACTCTTATGGAGGCCCAAGCGCTCTGCCAGCAAAAACGGGCTCCCGAGTTCCGTTTTCAGCTGTGATGGCCTCCTGCAACCCTCTGCCAGCAAAAGTGGGCTCCCGAGCTCCGTTTTCAGCTGCGATGGCCTCCTGCAACCCTCTGCCAGCGAAAACGGAGCTCGGGAGATCTGCATGCGACCCTCCCGAGCTCCATCTTCTCTGGCAGAGGCACCGAGGGCCGATCCCTCACTGTTTCCAGGGAGGCTCCATGTGCCAGATCTAAGCACACTGTGTGCTTAGTTTGACACCCCTGCTACAAGTTGATGGCAGCGTGCTTCTTCACAAGCTGTCATGTAGACCACTGAGGGTGTCTTAGCTTGCTTAGCTAACAAAAGCATCATGTTCCCAGATCTGTCACCTGATCTTGTGTCATATCTAGAAAGAAATGTATTGGCGATATGATGGAGCATGAATTAAAGCAAAGGTTCCCCTCGCACATATGTGCTAGTCATTCCCAACTCTAGGGGGCAGTGCTCATCTCTGTTTCAAAGCCGAAGAGCCAGCGCTGTCCAAAGATGTCTCCGTGGTCATGTGGCCGGCATGACTAAATGCCGAAGGCGCACGGAACGCTGTTACCTTCCCACCAAAGGTGTTTCCTATTTTTCTACTTGCATTTTTTACGTGCTTTCAAACTGCTAGGTTGGCAGAAGTTGGGACAAGTGACGGGAGCTCACTCTGTTATGCAGTGCTAGGGATTCAAACCGCCAAATGACCAACTTTTGTGATCAACAAGCTCAGCATCTTAGCCACTGAGCCACCGCTCAGCATGAATTAGAGGGAAGCCAAATGGGGATGGGAGTCTTGCCCAGTTGTGGGTTCCTACCAGTTTGGACTGGTTCGGCCGAACGGGTAGTAGCTTGGCGGCCTGGATCACTGGAACCGGCAGCGACCCAGGCCTGCCACGCCCCCGAACTGGTTCTCCCAGCGTTGCCATCTTGTTTTTTGCTTCTGCGCATGCGCAAAGCAATTTTAGTTGTATTGCGTGTGTGCACTAAGGGCGCATTTTTGAAGCGCCCCTTTGCGAACCGGCAGTAGTCTCTGCCGGAACCCACCCCTGGTCTTGCCGCCAAGGTTTTGCGCTAAAAAATAATTGCCAACAAACCTGCTGTGCAGCTCTAAACTTTTATTTCTAAATTTAGCTCAGATCGCTTCATCATTTTTGCATGGCCCATTTTAACTGGGACGTGTGTTTCTGCTGGGGGGTTTAAATATTCAGTTTCCTCTTATGCTTTTGCAGCTAATCATTTCCCCCCTCTTGGAAACTGTGATATGCTTCCTGCAGCTCAGCTCTGCCCTAGCTTAAGTCCTAGAGCGGAAGGAGCCCAGAGGGTTTGCTGCTTTGCTATTTCCAGAAACTCTGACAGATCCGCTTCTTGCAATTGGACCTTAACCTGCCAGAGGCAGTCAGAATTATGAACCACAAATAATCAGCCAACCAGGGTGTCCTTTTTCCTTTTGGAGAAAAAAATGGCACTCCATTTGGAAGGGAGGAGAAAGAGAGATGCCCAAGGAAAGTGACAGCTCAACATAGAGAGGAATGTCTGTTTTCTTTCCATCGCATTCCCTGAGAGCTTCCTTTTTCTTCATATCCCGAAAGATCATGGAGAACTTACAGAAATGTTTCTTGGTTGAATTTCCAGGACTGTTGAGTAATGAACATGGGAACCCATAATACCATAATTTTAGTCCTGTAAGTAAATAAATATATAAGTAAATTGAGAACTATCATCATCATCATCATCATTTAATGACCCCATAATCCCTTGCGGGTAGAGTCTGGGCAACTGATTGGAGCCGAGTGTTTACTGGCCAGATGCCTTTCCTGTCCCCAGTGCGGAGTTATATTCAGCAGATATATTCTCCTTGTGCCCAGAGAGAGAACTATCAGCCTCTACCTTAGCTCAAACTCCTGATTGTAAGGTGAGAGCTCCACCTCTAGGCCACCGCACCACTCAGAACTCTGTTCATCCTGACCCAAAAGTTTTTGCAAAGACCTGCAGGATGGGGGAGAACCTTATGTTGGGGTGAAGATAGAACCTACCACAGAGAGGACATATTACTTACCAAGCCTTTTTTGTGTTTTTGCTTTGTAGTAAATCTCTAGTTGATCATCCCAATCTCTAGTGTAGTTGATCATCCCAATCCTGTTGCCAGATGCTAGCTCAGAAGATCAGAATAACAGAGTTGGAAGGGACATTGGAGGTCTTCTAGTCCAATCTCCTGTTTAAGCAGGAACTCTTGCACCATTTCAGACACATGGCTATCCAATCTCTTACTATCTTCCCCTCCCCCTGGAAACAGGCAATAGATCACAAGCTGGGCTCTTATGGGCTCTCACCGGTATTCTTAATGTCCCTAGGCTTTAACCAAGCAAAGCAAGTAGTAATCAATAGAATGAAGGACATGGAATTCCAAGAAGAACTAAATAGGTTGCCTCTCCACAGTAGGGACAGAATCAAACAGGGTGTGTGGAATTCGGCAAGATATCTAAATGACCTGATCTTCCCAAAACAAAGAATAGCTTTCTTCAGAGCCAGATTTAACATTCTTCCTTCAGCACTCCTCCAGGGCAGGTGTAAGAGAACACCTATAGCAGAACGGGTTTGTATATGTGGTAAAGGAGAAGTGAAAGATAATTCACATGTTCTATTACACTGCGAGCTATACAGAGCTTGTAGGTATGCACATATTCACCCCTTATTAGAGAGGTTGCCAGGGAGGGCAGACAATTTTTATCTAGGCTTTCTCCTCCAGGACACAAACCCGGTTACCACGTATCCACTGGCAAAGTTCTGTGCTGCTGCAATGTCCATAAGAAAAAAAAATCGTTACAGAATTATAGTTGTCATCTCGCACCAATTATTTGGGCATATCCCTAACAATTTCTGGGCCATTGTGTTTACTCCCATACATAATTGGCTTTTCACCCATGTAAACCATGGAGTGACCCGAACAGTTTGAGAACATGTAGTTATTATCCACTTTTAATGTCAATACTTTAAATATATATTTTTTCATGTCAGTACTTTTTTAATATATTGTAAAAAGTAATGTGTATTGCTGGTCTTTGACCGTAATAAAGATTTATACTCTCTTAAAAACCGACAGTGTTGGAGCGGCCACAACTTCTGGAGGCAAGGCGTTCCACTGATTAATTGTTCTAACTGTCAGGAAATTTCTCCTTAGTTCTTGGTTGGTTCTCTCCTTGGTTAGTTTCCATCCATTGCTTCTGGTGTGCCATCAGGTGCTTTGGAGAATAGGTTGACCCCCTCTTCTTTGAGGCAGCTCCTCAAATATTGGAAGACTAGCTGGATACCCGTGCTTCATGACGAAACTATGTGATTGGGCTATGCAGGAGAAATTCGGTTCACAATCCATTGGCTCAGTGGTGGTTGGTGATTGAAACACATAAGGGAATATCGCTCCTGCCGCCTTGAGTCTGGAAGCAGTTCCATAGGTGTAAGGCATAAACATTTTCGTGAGGTACCGACATTTAGTACTGTAAGGAGCCCCAGATCACTCCTGAGTGAAACGTCTGCCAGTTTGAACTGAGGTAATGGAATGGGAGGCAACTGGCAGTTGGAACAGAGTTCTTTTCAGGTGGGGAGGGGGAGTAGAACTCCTTAGCATCAGAGCGTGTTAATTACTGTATAAGAAATACTAATGATCTGATGGTCATTTTGAAAATTCCTTTCCTAGAAGCCAAGAGGAACATATGTTCCAAATTTCAAGTTTGTAGGATTTACGGTTTTGGAGATTTTGTGATGAGTGAGTGGTAGTTGGCTTCTATATATATATAGATTGCTATCATTAGTCTTTCTTTTCCTTAAACTAGACATAAGAAAGCATCAGAATTCTTAGAAAACAAGTAAAAACCTATATGGAATAAGAAAGTTTCAAGGAACCCAAACCCCAAACAATGTATTGTCAAGCTAGAAATACAGTAATCCTCAAAGCTAACATTTTCAGCACTTCAGGGTTACTAGTTAATAATACTAGTTAATAAATAGTTAATATCCACACAAAAATTCTTCTGCAAGCTTGCCTAAAGTTTACTCAGTAACTCAGTGAATTTGTCGTTGAAAATAAAAGAAACATTGGATTAGAAAAGTTTGGGAGGAAAAATATTGGCAACAAAATTTAATATTGTTTAATATTGAATATAATCTACTATTATTTTTGTGCATTTATTTAGGCAGGACAACATCACAACAGCTTTACAACAGGAAATAAAAAGTCTAAGATAGACTAAAAACAAAACTGAATGGAATTGGAGCATGAATGAAAGGCTTGCATTTTGCAGATTTTTTCCCCCTGTTGTAAAACTGTTGCGATGTTGTCCTGCCTTAAACAAAATGCACAAGAAATAACTTGGAAGCCCAGCAGATTTGACTTTGGCAAACTTCCTAGATCAGGACACTGGATAGTGGCTATTCTGAAACTCAACAGCTTTTAGCTGTGTGGACTTCAACTCCCAGGATTCCTTAACCAACATTCTGATTAGGGAATGCTGGGAGTTGAAGTCCATACTTTAACTTTAACTTTATTTAAATTTATAAACCGCTCCCTCTCTCCAAAGGGACTCGGGGCGGTGTACAGTCAGGGTAAAAAACACCATACATACATATAGATAGAGGAGGCAATATACAAACTGTACAGTAAAATACAATTAAGAACAACGTTAAAATCAACCCCTAAAATCTACCCCAAAATTAAAAATAATTAAAAATAACTGCCAGGAGGATAAAAATAGAACTATAGATGGGCCAGGCCAGCTAATTGGAACAGGTGGGTCTTGAGTTTCTTACGGAAGGAGCGGAGGTCAGTAGTGGTTCTAATGTCGGGGGGGAGGTCATTCCAGAGGGTTGGGCCCATCACAGAGAAGGCCCTACTCCTGGGCACCGCCCGTTGGCATTGCTTGGTGGATGGCACCCGGAGGAGTCCCTCCCTGTGAGAACGAATTGGTCGCAGGGATGTATGGGGTAGGATGCGATCCCGCAGGTAGCTAGGTCACAACCGAAAGTTGATGAGGTTGAGAAAAACTGTCCAGTAGCAATGAAAAGATAACCTAAGGCTATAGTTGGGGACTTCTGAACTACACTTGAGCTAACTACGGATGATATTAAAATCCAAATGTTTAGTTGATTTTTATTAAGAGTTTCGTGTGCAAATGAAGGCAAATATATATGTCCCGGGACAATGTTGCAGGATGCAGTCAGACCACAGGTTTAGTTTTCTGAGCTTTTGGACTTGTGTTGGCTCCCAACCAGTGGTGGGTTTCAAAAATTTTTAGAACCTATTCCGTAGGTGTGGCCTGTTTTGTGGGAGTGGCTTGGTGGTCATGTGACTGGGTGGGAGTAGCTTGGCAGTCATGTGACTGAGTGGGAGTGGCCAAGTCGATGCCACTGATTCACTCAGACGTTTTTAAAACTCACAGCCCGTGCACAGCGCACACTCTTCCAGCCCCTCTGCCTCTTCCCTCTTCCCCAACATCCTCCCCCTCCACCCCTCCACCCCACTTTCTTCTTCTGTTTCTTCTTCTGAGGATTTTTCGGCAGAATGGTGAGGATGGGCAGGGCGAGTGAAAGAGTGAACGAGGGGAGGTAGCATTCCGGTAGGGGCCTCCTGACCAACAGGTACGGGAAGGCGCGCTAAATTTCACCATCCAGTACGGCCGTACCGGTCTGTACCGGTTGAAACCCATCCCTGCTCCCAATCTAAGGGAATTGCTCTCTACCAGAATGTGACAGGTTCCCTGAGAATGGGCTCCACCATGAATCCAAAAGCTCAGAAGACCAAACTTCTGCTCCTAGTGACCAATCCAGATTGGAATCTGCAGTTTCATGTACACTTAAAAGAATAAGGGAGTCCTAGTGGACAACCATTTAAATAGGAGCCAGCCGTGTGCAGCAGCTGCCAAAAAAGCCAACACAGTTCTAGGCTGCATCAACAGAGGGATAGAATCAAGATCACGTGAAGGGTTAATACCACTTTATAATGCCTTGGTAAGGCCACACTTGGAATTACTGCATTCAGTTTTGGTCACCACGATGTAGAAAAGATGTGAAGACTCTAGAAAGAGTGCAGAGAAGAGCAACAAAGAGGATTAGGGGACTGGAGACTAAAACATATGAAGAACGGTTGCAGGAACTGGGTATGTCTAGTTGAATGAAAAGAAGGACTAGGGGAGACATGATAGCTGTGCTCCAATATCTCAGGGGCTGCCACAAAGAAGAGGGAGTCTAGCTATTCTCCAAAGCACCTGAGGGCAGGACAAGAAGCAATGGGTGGAAACTAATCAAGGAGAGAAGCAACTAAGAACCAAGGAGAAATTTCCTGACAGTTACAACAATTAATGAGTGGAACAATTGCCTCCAGAAGTTGTGAAAGCTCCAACGCTGGATGTTTTTAAGAAGATGTTGGATAACCATTTGTCTGAAGTGGTGTAGGGTTTCCTGCCTAAGCAGGGGGCTGGACTAGAAGACCTTCAAGGTCCCTTCCAACTCTGTTATTCTAAAATTCTAAATAGTAACGGCTGACAAGGGGATTTGATGTCAAGGAACAGCAATTACAAAGACTGTAACTTGCCAACACCTAACTTCTTGCTGCATTTAGTGAGTTGCCTCCAGAAATCCCATGTTTTATTATTATTTTAAAAAGATTACATTGACAAGCCAGTCTCATTTGAGAAATGTTCTGAAAACTGAGCTATTTCGATTCTCGGATCAGAAAAACTTGTGGGCAGTCAAAGAGCTTTTGATGACTATGTCCCTAAACTCTTTCCAATAAAAATCAGCAGCTGCTCCGATATTAAATAGCTGTGTTAGGATAACAATGTAGGCAACTAGCTGTTATTTTTTTGGAATAGATTTTTATTATTTTTACATGTAAAACAATGCAGTACCGCGAAGTCGAAGTGACCATACATTCACATTATATACAGCTAGTCTCAACCATTAACTATTAGCCTACTTAATACATTGTCTATCCTTCTGTCCAATCACAATATATGCAGTTTGTTCCCGTCTGATCACCTTGTCTTATACCAATCATAAAATCTGTTCCAGACTTCAAAATATTCTGATTCCCCTTTATTTTTAAGTTCAAGAGCAACTAGCTGTTATTAAACACGATTTGTTTTCTCGTCCCATTTAACCCAGCACAATCAATGGCAGACTTAAAATAACCTCTTTAGGACTGACAAGGTTTTGACAAAATCCCATTTCTCCGTTCTCCTGACCGTCTCTGCTATTCCCTCCAGAAGGAAAGACACTTTTCATCTCTGACCCAAAAAAAGCTAACTCAAAAAGCCATCGGAGGTACGCTGTTCTACCTAATTTGTTGTTAGCTGATAGGAAGAGTGGCCGAATAAAAAAATCTTACAGTGGACAGCTTGAGGGTGTGTAGATGCATATTTTCTTTCTTTTGGGGGCTTAAATGAAGCTTCAGAAATCCACAAGAAAAACTTAGTGTTCCTGATGATGGAAAGAAGCTTGATCTATTATTGATATGTTCCATTGACACAAGAGCTTTTGACTCTGCTTCCTGGCCTAATTTTTTTTTTGCTGAAAAATGAAAGAACATCTCAATCCACAGCTGGGAGCGGAGATAATAGACTGATCTTCATTACTCTACATAGTCATCTTGAGATCATGGTTTTCAGATCATGTTTTTCCTTTACTTTCTAGGCCCATGGTGGCAAACCTCTGGCACGTGGAGCCCTCTCTGTGGGAGCGTGAGCTGTCACCCTAGCTCAGCTGCACCACTCATACGCGTGCGCTTCCCGCCAGCTAGGTGATTTTCGGGTCTCTGCCACGCATTTGCGGGGCGCATGCAAGAGACACTTGCAGTTGCGCAGGTTCCCTTCCAACTCTGTTAATCTGTTAGTACTTGGGGAGTCCAGTGACGTTTATACAATATTGACCGGAGTTGATTAGAGCCGAGGTGTCACAGTTGTTAGAGTGTAGTACTACAGGTTACTTCAGCTGACTGCTAGCTTCAGTTCGGTAGTTCAAATCTCACCGGCTCAAGAAAGGAAGGAAGGAGGGAAGGGCTCAATTGTGGTCAAAGTGGAGGACTACCTTTTATTTGAATTGGATAAGCGCCACGGTGGCGCAGTGGTTAGAGTGCAGTACTGCAGGCTACTTCTGCTGACTGCCAGCTGCCTGCAATTCGGCAGTTCGAATCTCACCAGGCTCAAGGTTTGAATCATCCTTCCGTCCTTCCGAGGTGGGTAAAATGAGGACCCAGATTGTTGGGGGCGATAGGCTGACTCTGTAAACTGCTTAGAGAGGGCTGTAAAAGCACCGTGAAGCGGTATATAAATCTAAGTGCTATTGCTATTAACGTTCCAATGGTTTAGATAACTTTAACCTTTTAAAAATGAAGAGGGAAAAAAGACAAAGAAGGTGTGATAATAATGATGAAGGAATGTGTACATGCGCAGTGAGTTTAGTGATAAGAGTCAGATCAGTCTACCGTATGTCTTAGAGTTTAAACACAGCTGGTAAACAAAAAAACGCAGTGACATTTTACATCTATATGGATTAGCTCCAGAGATTTACAGTAGCTTCTATTCTTTCACCCATCAGTATTTTATAAACAGCTGGCTTCCTGGATTTGAAGGTGCAGAGTGAAAGAATACTAGGAAACTAATTCTAAAACAGAAAGGGGGGGGGTAAATGTCAGGGCTGTCTTAATGCATGGGCCTGATGGGTACTTCTCTGTGGGCCGCACGAGCATCGGTTCCCCATAGTAATCTGTGTATGTTAACTCTTTGATGCACCTTGTGTCCTATAAACACAGCAACATATTTATTACATTTTACTGCATCTTAAAATTGATACTAACATGCAAATATAAGGTAAAAGTAAGGGCTCCCCTCGCATATATGTGCTAGTCGTTCCTGACTCTAGGGGGCGGTGCTCATCTCCGTTTCTAAACCGAAGAGCTAGCGCTGTCCGAAGACGTCTCCGTGGTCGTGTGGCCAGCATGAGTCAATGCTGAAGGCGCACGGAAAACTGTTAGCTTCCCGCCAAAGGTGGTCCCTATTTTTTCTACTTGCATTTTTTACATGCTTTCGAACTGCTAGGTTGGCAGAAGCTGGGAGAAGTCCTGGGAGCTCACTCCGTTATGCGGTGCTAGGGATTCGAACCGCCAAACTGCCGGCCTTTCTGATCGACAAGCTCAGCGTCTTAGCCAGTGAGCCAACATGCAAATATATGTTTCATTTTATTGACCATTTCCATTTTTATTCCCGCGAGTCATTGTCGTCGGGGCCCCCAGTGCACTGCTTTGCCCGGGGGCCCATCATGCTGTTAAGATGGGTGAATGTGGGCCCCATAACAGTATCCTGCATGATAGCCACACTCTGGTCAGTCATGGGATCTTATCGAAGAGATTCCAATCTGTTGTGGGTGTTGGCATTGCCTGCGTGAAGAGGGATGGCCGGTGTCTTGAGCAAGGCGAGACGGGAAAACGTTGCAGGCTGTCCTCTGAATTTCCAAACCGGGAAGAACCCCTTCCATCTCTCTTCCCTTCTCCTTGCACACAGACGTGTCATTCTCCTTCTGCTTGTCAAATAATAGATAGACAGATGGATGGATGGATGAATGGATGGATGGATAGATGATAGATAGATAGATGATAGATATAGACAAATAAATATATAGATAGAAAGAGATAGATAGATAGATAGGTAGGTAGGTAGGTAGGTAGGTAGGTAGGTAGGTAGATGATAGATAGATAGATAGATAGATAGATAGATAGATAGATATAGACAGATAGATATATAGATAAAAAGATAGATAGATATAGATAGACAGACAGACAGATAGATGATAGATAGATAGATAGATAGATAGATAGATAGATAGATGATAGATACATACATACATACATACAGACAGACAGACAGACAGACAGACAGATATATAGATATAGACAGATAGATATATAGATAGAAAGAAAGATAGCTAGATAGCTAGATAGATGATAGATATAGACAGATAGATATATAGATAGATAGAAAGAAAGAAAGATAGATAGATAGATAGATAGATATAGACAGATAGATATATAGATAGAAAGATAGCTAAATAGATGATAGATAGATAGATAGATAGATAGATAGATATATAGATGATAGATAGATAGATGATAGATAGATAGATAGATGATAGATATAGACAGATAGACAGATAGACAGATAGACAGATAGACAGATAGACAGATAGACAGATAGATAGATAGATAGATGATAGATATATAGACAGACAGACAGACAGACAGACAGACAGACAGATAGATAGATAGATAGATGATAGATATAGACAGATAGACAGACAGACAGACAGACAGACAGACAGACAGACAGACAGACAGACAGACAGACAGATAGATAGATAGATAGATAGATAGATGATAGATATAGACAGATAGACAGATAGACAGATAGACAGGTAGACAGATAGACAGATAGACAGATAGACAGATAGACAGATAGACAGATAGACAGATAGATAGATGATAGATATAGACATATAGATAGATAGATAGATAGATAGATAGATAGATAGATAGATAGATAGATAGATAGATAGATGATAGATAGATAGATAGATATAGACAGATAGATATATAGATAGAGAGATAGATAAAAAAGCCACACAAACCAAACCAACCCCTTGGCTGTAATAGCCTCTCCAGCCAAGAATTCAGTGAAATGACAGTTTTAAATCCTCACTTTCTGGATCATCATCATCTTTCTTCCTCTCTTCCTTCTCTTTGGCTCTCCGCGGTCCTCCTCTCCTCCTTCTCCTCCTCCTCCTCTTCTCCCACCCCTCCCAACTCTTCCGCTTTCAACCTCTCCTATTCCCGGCTTCCTCTTTCTTTCTTTCCTCCTTCCTTCCTTCCTTTTTTTCCTTTCTTGCTTGCTCCTGATTTTTTAAAAATAAAACAATAATAATAACAATAACAATAATGCTGGGATGCAAAGCCAGCGAGGGTCTTTCAAGTTGCCGCCGCCGCCGCCGAGATCTCTCCTAATCCGCCGCGGCTGGCTACCTACCATGCTCGGCACGGGCGGGCAAGGCGAGACGCGTCGCTTCCTCCATGTAGTGCCTTCCAGCGGGCTCTGGTTGCTGGCGAGGGAGCCGAGCGATTCCCCGGGATCGTCGATGCCTCTGCAAGCGGCCGGGGAGAAGGGAGGCTGTTGATGAGGCGCATGCTGGGCGCCCAGGGCTTGGGCAGAGGAGGGGAGCTGCGCCTTGGCCCCTATGCGCCCCGTTTACTGCAATGTTTTTTTCCTGTTACTGTGCGCTCCGGACTAACGTGAAGGTAAGAGCAGACGAGGCGGTCGCTTGGGAGGGCTGCTTCTGGTCCTTCTCCTGCCTCTCTCCTCTCCTCTCCTCTCTCCTTCCTTCCTTCCCTCCCTCCCTCCTCTCCTCTCCTTTCCTTCTTTCTCCTGTCCTATCCCCTGCCTGCCTGCCTGCCTGCCTTCCTGTCTTCCTTTCCTCCCTCCCTCTTTCCTCTCCTCTCCTCTCCTTTCCCTTCCTTCTTTTTCCTGTCCTGTCCTGTCCCCTTCCTTCCTAACTGCCTTCCTCCTCTCCTGTTCCCTTCCTTCTTCTCTCCTTCCTTCTCTCTCCTTCCTTCTTTCTCCTGTCCTGTCTCCTTCCTTCCTTCCTTCCTTCCTTCCTTCCTTCCTTCCTTCCTTCCTTCCTTCCTTCCTTCCAGACTGCCTGTCTGACTGCCTACCTGTCTTCCTCCTCTCCTGTTCTCTTCCTTCCTTCCTCTCTCCTTTCCCTTCCTTCTTTCTCTTGTCCTGTCCCCTGCCTGCCTGCCTGCCTGCCTTCCTGCCTTCCTGCCTTCCTTCCTACCTACCTGCCTGCCTGCCTGCCTTCTTCCTCTCCTGTTCCCTTCCTTCCTTCCTCTTTCCTTTCCTCTCTCCTTTCCCTTCCTTCTTTCTCCGGTCCTGTCCCCTTCCTTCATTCCTTCCTTCTTTCCTTCCTTCCTTCCTTCCTTCCTGCCTGCCTACTTTCCTCCTCTCCTTCCTGTCCCCTTCCTTCCTTCCTCTCTCCTCTCTTTTCCCTTCCTTCTTTCTCCTGTCCTGTCCCCTTCCTTCCTTCCTTCCTTCCTTCCTTCCTTCCTTCCTTCCTTCCTTCCTTCCTTCCTTCCTTCCTTCCTTCCACCTCTCCCTTCTTTCTACTGTCCTGTCCCCTTCCTCCCTTCCTTCTCCTCTCCTCTCCCCTCCCTTCCTTCCTTCCTTCCTTCCTTCCTTCCTTCCTTCCTTCCTCCCTCCCTCCCTCCCTCCCTCCCTCCCTCCTTTCTTTCTTTCTTTCTTTCTTTCTTTCTTTCTTTCTTTCTACCCCCCCTCTCTTTAAAACCCAAGCCTGCTGTAGAAAATGTCTACCTTGCTACTTTGAAAAATGTTGCCTGGAGCAGGCATTTCATTACAGGTGGTTGGAGAGGATCTGTGTTGTTATCCCTGGTGCTCGCCTTCCTCGCATGCCCTGGCTTTCGTATGCCACCCATAATGACACTTTGGGGTGCAACTCTGCATGAGGGGGGGGGGCAGAGGCTGGGCAGAGGCAATGGGCTTTTCTCTCTTCCTTGGGTGAGGAGGTGTTTCAAAAAAGGTCTCAGTAGACCAGAGAGGTGATTCTGGAGTGGTGATCATTGGTCTCCTTTGATCTGGAGGCAGAAATTGAGGTTCTGTATAGTTGGGCTTCTTTTGCATCATTGGATGATTTTTTGGGAAGGGGGGGCGGGTTGATGGGGGCAGGTTGTTTTGCTGCTAATGAGCTGTCTAGAAAGCAGCAGAGCTGTCTGCTAGAGCTAGACTTCACTAAGGATCTTTTCTAACTTGTCACAGTTATGCATAGAAACCTCGAGGCTGCATTAAGACTTTAAGGCATCTCCTTTTGCAAATAATAATACCAATATATATATATACTGCCTATATAAGGCATTACCTTAACAGCTCTTAGGGCCCTGGATTAGAACTTCAACTGTTTTTACCAGTCTCAGGCTGTGAATCGAATTGAAGATTAAATCTTAAATCATCGTGGCATGGCAAAAAAAAATTCTTTAGGTTACGTCTAACCTGTTTTCTTCCGTTAATTGGCTTTTGGCATCTATCTCTGGGGCTATTTTGGCTTAAGGAATCTCCCCCCCCCCAAACTTCCACCATAAAAGTTCCTTTTCCTCATTAGCCATGAACCAGCTGAGTGGAAAAGATTGGGGCACTGTGATCAAACTCACAACCTCCCCAGAATGGAATTGCAAAATTTAAAGGGTTTGCATTTGTCTGTCAACCCTGAGGAGGAAATATCAGTGTTCTCCCTATGTCTCTGATAGTGGGTTGGGGGGAAAAGCCCCTGTATTTCTCTCTGTGTACATGTCTGTACATATATATGTAGGAAGTGTGTAGAATAGGTGGCAGCACTCAAACTGCGAGGGATGGAAAATGAGAAAAAAGCTACCCAACTTTCTTTTTTTGTTTCTTTTTGCAGACTAAAGTGGTTGGTTTTAATTTTTGTGAGGAATTTCAAAGGTCTACCTTTACATTAGATGCAGAGACAAAACTAAGACAGATGGATTGATAAAACTAATCAAGGTTATAATATAAGGGGATGTTTCATTAGCAACTGTTTTTATGAAGGATGTCAACTGTGACTATTCAAAATGTGCTAAATGGGAATGTTTTTAATGTAATGTTTATACACATGATGTAATGTGTATAGTTGGGTTAAGTACTGGACGTTTTTAAGAAGAGATAGAATAGAATAGAAATATAGAATAGAATAGTTGGAAGGGACCTCAGAGGTCTTCTAGTCCAACCCCCTGCTTAGGCAGGAAACCTTACACCGCTTCAGACAAATGGTTCTCCAATTTCTTCTTAAAAACATCCAGTGTTGGAGAATTCCCAGCTTCAGTTGGATTGGACAACCATTTGTCTGGTGTAGGGTTTCTTGCTTAAGCAGGGGGTTGGACTAGAAGACCTCCAAGGTCCCTTCCAACTCCGTTATTCTGTTCTAAATTCTCTGCACAACTGAAAACTTAGGAGTGAATCAGGGGAAGTTAGATGTCCCCTGTACTGTATGTGAAGACAAGCAGTCAGTGTGGGTTGACTTGCCAAGGAATTTCTAATAAAGTTGTGAAGCAGCCACAGGGAACTTGCATATCACCTGCAATATATATCTTCCTAGACAGACACACAAAAAGGCTTTTTTTTAATGCATAAAGTCATTTCCATTGATATTTTGTACATTATGAATACCTAGGAGAATTCTGTACCCTGCCTGAGTCCTTAACAAGAGCTTAATGACTCACGCATGGTAATTTTTGGCTATTCTACATCATCGTTCGTGTAAAGCCTTATTTTAGCCCATCTAAATTGTTTGTTTGCCCATTCTTCTACGCTTTGAAAACATCACTATTAATATGTACAATTGGTAGACAGCTAACTGTTGTTACATAATATATATGACTAAGGCTTCAGTAACTTAAGATCTCGAAAGCAGGTTTCTTATACATTTATGCAAATGCCAGAAACTTGGTTAATAGGGACTGGTTAGAATGTCAAAGTATTGCCAGAAAAAAAATAAGCATCTTTTAAATTTTATACTCTTACTGATGAATATGGATTGTGAATATACACAATCAATCTCTCCTACTCCTTATAAATATATATATATATATATATATATATATATATATTATATATATATATAATATATATAATATATATAATATATATATATATATATATATATATATAATATATATATATATATATATATATATGTCATTATGGTTGATTGGGAGTTGCCCAGCGTTTGATATAAGATGGGAGGACTATATAAATGTTAAATAAACGAACATTTCCCAAATTTAAGACTATATTGTTATAGAGTAGCATCATTAAATAAGCCATGCCTGTCAAAAATATATAGGCTGTATCAAAAGTCATGCCCCATGGGACAATCGCAATATGCTTTGTTCATTTTTAAAAAAAAGAATAAATGTCCCTGTATTTAGAAAGATCAGGCATCAAATAAATGTTTAGAACAAAATGGGAACCCATTTGAACTTTTAATTGAATTGAATCCATTGTGAATGTCTGCAAAATGTTTCTGGTATTTTACTGTTTTTATTTCTCGAAATAAATAATTTCTAGATAGCGAAGTGACGTGGGGGGAAAATCAAAAGCCTTAAAAGAAGAAAGTTATTGGTAATGCAGATTTTTGTGGTTGATTTTTTGTGTGTGTGTGTTCATAGCATAACTGGGTCACTTTAGAGTAAACTTTTATCAATCCACGTTTTAGAATGTCTAGACAAGAGACTAAGATCTGCTTTCAGTCAGATCCTCCATAATAAGCATTTTTCATCCAGAGTGCATTCAGAAAATATAACAAGATTAGATTTCCCAACCTTCGCAACTTTAAGATGTGTGGACTTCAATTCCCAGAATTCCCCAGCCACCCATACTGACGAAGGCTTAGGAATTCTGAGAATTGAAGTCCACTCATCTTAAAAGTTGTGGGAAACCCTGGTATATACAATACAATACAATACAATACAATACAATACAATACAATACAATACAATACAATACAATACAATACAATACAATACAATACAACAGCAGAGGTGGAAGGGACCTTGGAGGTCTTCTAGTCCAACCCCCTGCCTAGGCAGGAAACCCTATACCGTTTCAGACAAATGGCTATCCAACATCTTCTTAAAGACTTCCAGTGTTGGGGCATTCACAACTTCTGGAGGCAACTTCTGTTCCACTGATTAATTGTTCTAACTGTCAGGAAGTTTCTCCTCAGTTCTAAGTTGCTTCTCTCCTTGATTAGTTTCCACCCATTGCTTCTTGTTCTGCACTCAGGAGCCTTAGAGAATAGTTTGACTCCCTCTTCTTTGTGGCAACAACATATACTAATGAATATCATGATTTTGCTCTTCCAGATAAGATAACAGCTTAACAGAGTTGGAAGGGACCTTATAGGTCATCTAGTCCAACCCTCCCTCAAGCAGGAGACCCTACACCATTTCTGACAGATGGCAGTCCAATCTCTTCTTGAAAGTCTCCAGTGATGAAGCTCTCACAACTTCCGAAGGCAACTTCTGTTCCATTGATTGCTTGTTCTCACGGTCAGAAAATTTCTCCTTATTTCTAGGTTGAATCTCTCCTTGGTCAATTTCCATCCATTATTCCTTGTCTGGCCTTCAGGTGTTTTGGAAAATAACTTGACCCCCTCCTCTCTGAGGCAGCCCCTCAAATATTGGAAGACTGCTATCACGTCTCCCCTGGTCCTTCTCTTCAGTAGACTAGCCACGCCCAGTTCCTGCAACTGTTCTTCGTATGTTTTAGCTTCCAGTCCCCTAATCCTCTTGGTTGTTCTTCTCTGCACTCTTTCTAGAGTCTCAACATCCTTTTTATAGTGTGGTGACCAAAACTGGATGCAGTACCATATCTGCTCAGCAAAGGTGATATTTCTGGAATATTTCCCAAGGATGCTTAGTGATAGCTGAAGCAGCATAACACTCTCCCTTCCCCCTTGGTGGCTCCTGATTTTCTCCCAGGACATAGTATAATTTCCTGGATATTAGGGGGGAAATGAATATCTTACTATATTTCCTTACTTCACTGTGCACAGGAGAGTACAGAATATCTCACGACCGCAATTGAACAGGAGGTGCCAATCAAGAAATTATAGTTGGCTTTTTTAAAGTTATACTTTGGGGTTCCATCATTATGATTTTCTTTGTAAGGATGTAAATGTAGACAAAAGTCAATCATGCTGTGGTCACTGTTGGAAAAGAGTTCTTTTGTTTGTAGACCATAAATTGAGTTTAGACTGTTGCAGAACACTACTGCATAATTACTGTCAAACTTAAAGTATTGACCATAATGCAAATATAATGGTGGTATGAACAATTAATATTGTTACAATTGTTAGTACAACTGTGAGAGGGATCTTGGAGTCCTAGTGGACAACCATTTAAATAGGAGCCAGCCATGTGCAGCAGCTGCCAAAAAAGCCAACACAGTTCTAGGCTGCATCAACAGAGGGATAGAATCAAGATCACGTGAAGTATTAATACCACTTTATAAGGCCTTAGTAAGGCCACACTTGGAATACTGCATTCAGTTTTGGTCACCACGATGTAGAAAAGATGTGGAGACTCTAGAAAGAGTGCAGAGAAGAGCAACAAAGAGGATTAGGGGACTGGAGGCTAAAACATCCGAAGAACGGTTGCAGGAACTGGGTATGTTTAGCTTAAGAGAAAGAAGGACTAGGGGAGACATGATAGCAGTGTTCCAATATCTCAGGGGCTGCCACAAAGAAGAGGAGTCAAACTATTCTCTGAGGGTAGAACAAGAAGCAATGGGTGGAAATTAATCAAGGAGAGAAGCAACTTAGAACTGAGGAGAAATTTCCTGACAGTTAAACAATTAACCAGTGGAACAGAAGTTGCCTCCAGAAGTTGTGAATGCCCCAACACTGCTGGTCTTTAAGAAGATGTTGGATAGCCATTTGTCTGAAATGGTATAGGGTTTCCTGCCTAGGCAGAGGGTTGGATTAGAAGACCCCCAAGGTCCCTTCCAACTCTGCTATTGTATTGTATTGTTATTACACTATTGCAGATGTTAAAACCGATAGGAAGGCAATGTAGAATAGAGAGCTGCAAAAGCTAAACATGTACGCCGATACAGAAGGTTGTAAAACTATTTTATATTGTTCTGTTTGTCTTGTTTTTTCTGTATTTGTCCCCCGCGCTGTTTTTAAAGGATAAAATGTTTAATAAAAACTATTTTAAAAAAAACTGTTGCAGAAGATGAGATCAAGGCAATTGTTGAGCCTGGTGTTGTTTGTTACTAATTGATCCAGTCCCAGAGTAGTAACGGCATCGTACAAGTTTGCATGCAGGGGTTCAGATATACATTCATTCGGAGTCCAGAATAAGAGGTAAACTGAGCTCGCGGAGGGAGATAAGAGGGGATGGATTGTGGGGAGCCACAAATTTTGGATACTATTTGGAACCCTGACAGTAGGAGACTGCCCACGTTAGTAGTGAAATTAGCTTGGTTGCATGAATGAGGTGGTAGTCAGGGGCTCTGTAACTTAGTAAGAAGTGAAATGTGGTATTTAATGACGATGGTCTCAGGAAGGGCAAGCTCCTGTGTAACTTGAATCTTTTTTGGATTTAGGGATGTTTTGTAGAAGATAGCGACTCCGTCCAAAATTTGTGTTGTTAAGTGGCACGTTTGTTAAGTGGGTTTTGCCCCATTTCATGACCTTTCTTGCCACAGTTGTTAAGTGAATCACCGCAACCGACAAGTTAGTAACATGGTTGTTAAGTGAATCTGGCTTCCCCACTGATTTTGCTGGTCAAAACAATTGCAAAAGCTGTTCACCTGACTTAGGACACAGCAACAGTCATAAGTATGAACCAGTTACCAAGCATCTGAATTTTGATCACATGATCATGGGGACACTACAAAGGTCGTAAGGGCGAAAAACGGTCATACGTCACTTTTTTCAGTACCATCGTAACTTTGAACGGTCACTAAATGAACTGTTGTAAGTCAAGGACTACCTGCATCTATTCCTAATTATTAATGGTCATAATTGTGAAAAATTGCCCTAAGTCACTTTTTCAAAGTCGTTGTAACGCTGAACAGTCACTAAATCATCATCTCCTTTTCAGAGAGCACCTGTGTAAACAACCCATGCTCTTCTCTATAAACAAGCTGAAGCCTTTGAAGTGCAAGGTCAAAATGATCAAAGGGAAAAAAGAAAAAGCAATGTTTCCAGGTCTCAACCTCCAACTTCCAAGTGACAGTGTAACTTCTTTTCCCTCTAAGATTACTACCCTCTTTATATTCCTTTTATATCTTCTTTATGTTTCAGGCTTAGAAGAAACTAAATTCTTAAATGAAACAAAATAAAAAGAAAAAAATCCATCCCAACCAAGTATTGTAGAAATAAAGGAAAAGATTTGATCCATAGGTAAAAAAAGAAATAGAAGAAGAAAATCCAATACTTTCACTTTAAAAAGTAAAAAAATGTTTACAAAACTTCCATCCATAGAAAAAAATAAAATAAAAAAGATAACACACTCTCCAATAATGCTTTATTTCGCCGCTTATTTCCTTTTCTTTACCAGTTTAAATTAACTTAAATCTTTTTTGGGCAGGTCTTTTATAAAAATAAGATTTTCTCACCAGATGGACACACTTTCTCTTTCCACTTTCCTCCCGTTGCGGAGCTGTCCCGACTTCAGCAGCTTGAGGCTGTGCTTATTGTTGCCGGCAAGAAGAGATTCTCTTGGATCAATCAGGGACTTTGCGGTGTCCCTGAGATCAGCAAGACGTACTCTTCCCTGTCACCGTCTCTTCGGGACGGTTTAGGTCCAAATGGACCGTCCAGCGGCAAAAGCATCAACTGCGATCTCGGAGCTCCACGTTCGCACATCGTACGTTGCGACGTCGGCTCCTTTCACCATCAACATCTCCTTTTAAGGACCCCATAATCCATTGATGGGTGGACTGAACAGAGCTGAGTGTTTACTGACTGGATCCCTTTCCTGTCACCAGTACGGAGTTTTATTCAGCAGATATATTCTCAAGGTGCCCAGAGAGAGAAATAACTGCCTGTACCTAGGATCAAACTCACAGCCTCCTGATTGTGAGGTGAGAGCTCCAGCTCTAGACCACCACACCACTCATTTGAACGGTCACTAAATGAACTGTTGTAAATCGAGGACCACCAGTAGACGTTTCTAATAGAGGAACTTCCATTTCTGTTGCCAAACGGCGTATCATATGGCATGTTAATTTTCCCTAGTGTATATTTTCTCTTTAAGAAACGGTGTTTTGTTAGTCTTAATTTATGAAATTGCACGAAATAGTAATTGCATTACCATTTCTGTAAGTTTTAATAGGAAAAGAAAGATGAATTGTACGCTTGGAAAAACATGCACTGTTCTACATTCATGTTTTAATGTTACATTCCCAGCTCCATTTAATGGGAGCAAGAAAGTTTGATTTCAAAAAGGCCCTCATTACTTTTCAATAACTTATATTGCCTAAATATAAAGTTTGTTTGTCAAGCAAATAGCATTTGTGGTATTTGTTATTGAGATAAAAGGCTTGGATGAAGTTTTAATGGCAATCCATTCTGGCTAAAACATTTTCAATTGCTTTGACTAAACAATTGTTGCTATGTTGATTGGGGGGATGTTATGATTAATGTCCCTGGGTGATGGCATATTCCTTTAAATTTTCACAGATTTCATCAAAGGTAGACTGCAATGTTTAAGCGCTAAGACATTTGCTGAATGAATAAAATGTGGGACGCGGTGGCTCAATGGCTAAGATGCTGAGCTTGTCAATCAGAAAGGTCGGTGGTTCGAATCCCGAGTGCCACGTAACGGAGTGAGCTCCTGTTACTTTTCCCAGCTCCTGCCAACCTAGTAGTTTGAAAGCATGTAAAAATGCAAGTAAAAAAAAATAGGAACCACCTTTGGTGGGAAGGTAACAGCGTTCTCTACGCCTTCGGGTTTAGTCATGCCGGCCACATGACCACGGAGACGTCTTCGGACAGCGTTGGCTCTTCGGCTCTGAAACGGAAATGAGCACCGCCCCCTAGAGTCGGGAACGACTAACACATATGTGCGAGGGGAACCTTTGCCTTTACCTAAATTCTTAGGGCAACTGAAATCATATTCTAACCAGGAAACTTAGCACAGACCTCAGATATCCTGATAATTTGAATGCTGAATTGCAGGATCCAATGCAGTGGTGGGTTCGGCCCGGTTCAGCTGAACCAGTAGTGATTTGACGGCCTGGGTCTCTGGAAGCGGCAGTTCTGCAGGCAGTGCTGTAGGCGCCGTCATCTTGTTTTTTGCTTCTGCGCATACGCAGAACAATTTTTATTGTTGTGCCCAGTTCTAGGCCTTATGTGCTCATGTGGTTGGATTCCTGGATTGCTTTCCTGGACTCCATGTGTGCCTATTGAGCTCAATTATGCAGTGACTCTTGCCGTGCTGAGCTCGGAATTTGGACCTGTGTAATTGGGGGTGTTTTCTTAGCATGTGTTTGAAGGTGGGTGGGTTGAATAAACACCTGTAAGACTCTTGCCATACGTGTGGGAGGGAGCTGAGCAGCACACTTAAACAACTGCCTTGCATAGCCATGGACATTTTGGGCTCAGTTGTGCTTGTAAGTTGAGGATTACCTGGAAAAGAAAATCATAGATTAATGGTCAATAAATTGTAATGCCCTGCCTTCGTCTCCTAGTGAAATGAGTGGTGTTTCACTCTGTTAAGGGATGTCTAGTTTAATGAAAAGAAGGACTAGGGGTGACATGATAGCAGTCTTCCAGTATTTGAGGGTTTGCCCCAAAGAAGAGGGAGTCAAGCTATTCTCCAAAGCACCTGAGGGCAGGACAAGAAGCAATGGGTGGAAACGAACTAAGGATGAATTTCCTAACAGTGAGAACTATTAATCAGTGGAACAACTTGCCTCCAGAAGTTGTGAATGCTCCAACACTGGAAGTTTTTAAGACGAGATTGGACAACCATTTGTCTGAAGTGGTGTAGGGTTTCTTGCCTGAGCAGGGGGTTGGACTAGAAGACCTCCAAGGTCCCTTCCAACTATTCTATTCCATTCCAAAGGAGAAATTTCCTGACAGTTAGAACAATTAACCAGTGGAACAGCTTGCCTCCAGAAGTTGTGAATGCTCCAACACTGGATGTTTTTAAGAAGATGTTGGATAACCATTTGTCTGAAGTGGTGTAGGTTTTCCTGCCTAAGCAGGGGGTTGGACTAGAAGACCTCCAAGGTCCCTTCCAACTCTGTAATTCTGTTCTGTTGAAAGGTAACAATGGAAACTTTTATATTTGTCATAAGCGTTTTGTCTGGAGAAAATATATCCTTTCCATTTAAATAAAATTGACCAGCCATTTCCTGGTAATTTTCATACGATAACTGAAGTATCTGAAAGTAGCATGGGTTGCGGCTGTCATTTTCAGTAACTCCTGTTTTATTCTTCCGCCATGGGAAAAAGCTTATTAAATAGAAATTTTCCAAGAGAAAAAAAAAAACTATCACGATACCTCCCAAAATACAATATAACCAGGGACTGGCACTGTTTATTCATTCAGCTGGCACAGAGTGATTCTGACAACCTGTTGGCCCCCTATATTTTGGCTTCCTTTCTTTCTTTTGGTGTTGGGGTTGACATTCAACAGTGATGAATAAACAACGTGGCATTAGATTGCAATTTGGGGCCTTTAAAAGCAAATAAACATTTCGTGGGCGGGGAGCAGATGCATACGTTAGGGGCTTTAGCATCTACTGATTCTTGCAATGTAGCTTCCTTGAGAAAAAGAACGACTTAGTATACAATGGATGAGCTTGTTTTACATCGGCATGTAATTTCTTGCGGGGTGGGGCAGTGGTGTGTGTGTGTGTGTGTGTGTGTGTGTGTGTGTGTCAGAATTTGTTTGGTTTTCCAAGAGAAGTTAACCAAGCACTTGTGTATGCAACGTCTCTAGTTATGCTGCTCCAGAGGCATACCTTAATGCAATGTTGACAGTCATTTTTCAGTGCCTTACACAATTTCCAGCCAAAGGGATGGTCTACTGGGGATGAACTGAAAGTCATTAAGGACAGAAACAGACATATCTTCGACAGCCCAGTAATGTGTGCTTGCCCCTGATTGCTATATTCGCACAATGGCTGTTTAGGAATGATGGCTCTTTCTCTTCCACGTATCTGGAGGACACCAAGCTGATTAATTACAGAGCTTCTCTACTTTTTGTTGGAGTAACAGAGTTGTAGGTCATCTAGTCCAACCCTCTGCTACAGTCGTTAAGTGAACCACTGCAGTTGGTGAGTGAATCTGGCTTATCCCATTGACTCTGCTTGTTGCAAGCTAGCTGGGAAGCGATCCTGGGACGCTAGATCCCTAGTTCTTGACTTAACTGCCATTCATTTAGAGACCGCTAAAAGTTACAACACAGTTGAAAAATTAGACTTAGGACCAGGCCTCAAATTAAAGAACATTACAGCATCCAGATGTCTATGGAGGTTCTCATTCATCCAGGTCATGGTTATCCCAAAACTGTTTTTATTTTAAAGGCAATTGGGCTTTCTGATTTTTCTTAAAGGTGTTTTGCTTCACATCTAAGAGGCTTCTTCAGATTAGCAGATTAACCGAGTTGGAAGAGACCTTGTAGGTCAACTAGTCCAACTCCCTACCCAAGCAGGAGACAATACACCATTTCTTTTTTATATATATAACAAAGTTTTATTGGTTTTTTAAAATATTTTACAAAGGAAAAAGGTAGGGGATAGGTTACAAATTTTGGCAACTGCGGTGTGCGGTAGGTGCGCCCCCCCTCCATACTCATAGTATACATTTGCACATAGTTCATTATTAGGTAGTAACATAATAACATATAGTCAGCATATAAATTCAGTTAGTAATTTCGATCAGTTTATGTCAGGTGGATTTTCTTACTCATTTTTGTGATCTGAGCTTTCTCGATGTTGCCCCATCTCCCCCCGCCAGCAGGGCTCCGGCCACTCCCGTGTCCTGCGTATCTGGTGGAGGATCATCAGGTTTTTCTAGGAGTAGTTTGTTTTTTTCCATAAAGGCCTGTGCCTCTATGGGTGTATTAATTCTAACTCTTGTCTCCTCCCAGGATATTAGCATACCTTCAGGCATC
Organism: Natrix natrix natrix; assembly: GCA_029891615.1. Taxonomy (NCBI): domain Eukaryota; kingdom Metazoa; phylum Chordata; class Lepidosauria; order Squamata; family Natricidae; genus Natrix; species Natrix natrix. The sequence goes on along the minus strand of JAKRSK010008491.1, from coordinate 1,446,240 downwards.
AACCATCTAAACCACACCCCCTTCTGGTATAATTTATTTGCTAATTGCGAATAACTTTTTCTTTTTTCTCTTACTTTCTTGGGGATCTGTTTCAGAATGGTTATCTCCTTATCTTTGTATGTCAGGGCTTGCCCCCTTTGTGCACTCAGAATTTCATCTCTTGTGCTTTTTCTAAGGAATTTAATGTGTACCTCCCTGGGAACATTGTGTGTCCTAGCATAAGCTGAATTCACTCTATAAACCAGGTCTATTTCCCACCCCATCTGTTGCTTCTCTTTCTGGATGTAATCAGCCAAAATGTTTGTCATAATGTCCCTTATATTTTCATCATCTGTCTCTATCACATTTTGAAATCTAAGATAAAAGGACATTCTCTCAAACTCTATTTTCATCTGCTGGGAGTCAAGTTCTTTGTTTCCCTTCTGCATCCCTTCCATCCCTTCCCTCATCTCAGCCGCCCCACCCTCCAAAAGGTCCAATATCTGTGAGTTCTTATTAATTTTGGCCTGGTTCTCTTTAATTTCTTCTTTCATCTCCTGCAGTTGTTTCTTTATTTCCTCTTGTCCCTGTAAAAGTTGCTGAAACATTTGTTGAAACTCCATCTCCAGAGATTTAGGTTGCATCAAAGCTGTTATTGTTGATTGTGTACTAGGACTGGAGGTTGCAGATGTCGGGGCAGAGGCAGCAAAGCCAGGCTTTCCAGGAGGTGGTTTTTTAGGTGGCATTTTTTATACCATAAAAAGTTCAGTCAGTATAGAGAAAGGTCAGTCAGAAAGGCAAGGCAGCTAGGAGAGTCCAAGAGACAGAAGGTCCAGGCAGAAGAGAGTTTTTGTTTCCACTGGCCCTGGCAATAGAGCAAAATTTCCACTCCAGGGAGTTCAAAGAACAGCAATCCACAAGAGATTTGTCTGAGTAGCATGGAGACAAAGACCGAAAGCCTGAAGTTTTAAAGGTGGAGTCAGATTTCACATTTCATAAAGACAACGGAAGTGTGCCATCTTGCCCTGCCAGCTTCGGGTTTGGAGGCAAACAAATAAAGTTTTCAAAGTTCAATGTTCAAAGTTTCCAGATCATCATTGTTTTAAGGTTTAAGTCCGAAAATTCACTTAGTAGGGGCGTGACATCATTGGTTGGCTCTCCCCCTCCCCCTCCTTTCCCTGGGGCTAAGAGCTAAATCGTTTCCAGCCGCCTGTCCAAGGGAGGGGGGGGGAAATCCCCCTCCCTCCAGCTGCGCCTCTCCGATTCACGCCGAAAGTAAAGTTTAAACAGCTGACATTTTTTTGTTAAAGTTATTGAAGTTGTTAAAAGGAATGGAGGAAGTTCACGCCTCACCGCACAGCAGCCGCATCCTTCTAGTCTCTTTTTTCTCCGATCGGCATCACAGCGAAGACACCGGAGTGTCTCCCCATCGTGCTCCCCGGTGCCTGGAGCAAGGCGGGGGACCTCCCGCCAGCCGCCGCTGATCCAGGGATCCCCCGCGGTGCCACCCCTTCAGCAGAACGCCTCTACAGGCGTCCTGTGCCCCCCAAGGAGTGGGAAGCCCACCGGGGACGCAGGGGGCGAGCAAGGCTTGCCCATCGCCGTCGGCCGCCGGAACCGGAAGTCCCAATACACCATTTCTGACTGATAGCTGTCCAGTCTCTTCTTGAAAGCCTCCAGTGATGAATCTCCCACAACTTCTGAAGGCAACTTCTGTTCCAATGGTTTTGATTGTTCTCACGATCAGAAAATTTCTCCTTATTTCCAGGTTGGATCTCTCCTTGATCAGTTTCCATCCATTATCCTTGTCTGGCCTTCGGATGCTTTGGAAAATAGCTTGACCCCTTCCTCTCTGTGTCAGCCCATCAAATATTGGAACACTGATATCATGTCTCCCCTGGTCTTTCTCTTCACTAGACTAGCCATGCCCAGTTCCTGTATCCGTTCTTCATATGTTTTACTCTACAATCCCCTAATCATCCTGGTTGCTCTTCTCTGCACTTTTTCTAGAGTCTCAACATCTTTGTTATAGTGTGCTGACCAAAACTGGATGTAGGATTCTAGGTGTAGTCTTACTAAGGCTTTACAGAGTGGTATTAGTACCTCCCTTGATCTTGATTGAATCCCTCTGTTAATGCAGTTTAGGATTGCATTGGCTTTTTTTGACTGCCGCTGCACACTGCTGGCTCATATTTAACTGGTTGTCCACTAAGATTCCAAGATCCCTCTCACAGTTACTGCTCTTAAGCCTGGTTTATCCCAGTCTATATGTTTACTTTTGGTTTTTCTTGCCTTAGTATAAGACTTTATTCTTCTCTACATTGAATTTCATTTTGTTAGGTAGGGCCCAGGGTTCAAGTCTGTCAAGATCCATCTGGATCTTGAGCCTATCATCTAGGGGTATTGGCTATTCCTTCCAGCTTAATATCATTTGCAAATTTGGTAAGTTCCCTTTTATCCCCTCATCTAAATCATTTATGAAGATATTGAAGAGTCCTGAGCCTAAGACGGAACCTTGTGGTACCCCACTGCTTACTTCCCTCCATGTAGACATAGTCCTCGACTTACAACCCTTTGCTTAATGACCGTTTGAATGGCATGGAAGAAAGCAGCTTATGACCATTTTTCACACTTACGACCATTGCAGCATCCCCACGGTCACATAAAAATTCGGATGCTTGGCATATTTATAATGGTTGCAGTCTCCGGGGGGGGGGGTGTCACATGATCCCCTTTTGTGACAATGGGGAAGCCAGCTTCACTTAACAACCGTCTTACTGACTTAACAACTGCAGTGATTAACAACTGTGACCAGAAAGATCGCAAAGCGGAGCAAATCTCACTTAACAACAGTCTTACTCAGCAGCAGGAATTTTGGGCTCGGTCACAGTCATACGTGCAGGACTACCTGTATTGGTTTGATTCCATCCAGTCCAGAGAGCCAATGATCTTTGCCTAATTCGGACATCTAAAATATTGCCATGGAAGGGGCTTTGGATTAATTTCTCAATGATTCAATGAATAATGAGCTGTTCAGAGTTTCCATTTATCTCCATTGAGCATTTAAAAATGTCATTTGAGCGCGAGGCAATTTTCTTCAAATACATCATAGAGTCAAGCGGAAAACAAACAGCCGAATAGTCACACGTCAAATGTGTTTTGGCATTAAAGAGTTGCTGTTTTCAGCCTCTTATATATTTACTTTATTTATTTACTTTGTCACTCGTGTACAAGATAACAGGAATAAGAATAAACATGAATAAGAACACAGGAAATGGGTACAAATAAATGGGAACAGTAGAACAGGGACATCAGGCATGTTGGTGCGCTTATGCACGCCCCTACTATTATACTACTATTATACTACTATCGTTGCAGTGCTAGATGGAGCTTCTCTGGGCTTTGTACTATAATTATAAACTTCCTTCTTGAAAAACCTGCTCTAAAGGTGTTGCATATTTTACCTGTTCTCATAGCATCACTTCAAGGGTTGGGGAGATTAACAAGTGTCTCACTTTGCAACAGAAATTTTGGGCTCAATGGTGGTCATAAGTTGAGGATTACTTGTACTAAGCTATTAGCTCTATCAAAAACTGAACACATGGGCTTACACCGTCTATTATCATGATGGCGAACCTATGGAATGCCTTCCATAGGTGGCACACAGAATCGTCGCCCCACCCCAGCTCCACCGCCACGCATGTGCCTCCCACCGGCCAGCTGGTATTCGGGTCTATACCACGCATGCATGTGCGGGGCACATGCACGGGGTGGGGTGGGGTGCATACATGGGAGAGAGGTGCTCACATTGCATTTTGGGGCCTTGCGTGCCCCCCCTCCCCGTGCCCCATTTAGGCTTCCAGGTTGGTGCAGGAGGAGGCCTTCCAGGCCCAAAATGGGGCGGGGAGGTACGCACGCACATTGCACTATAGGTGTGGGTGCGCGCACATACTTTCAGCACACGACAACCAAAAGGTTAGCCATCACTGGTCTATTATGTTCTGAAATCGAAGCTGGAAATAAACGTGCTAATGGCACTGGGATGTTCAAGATGCTACAATGGCTTTATTTTGAAATCTTGGAAGCCACAGGCTTTTGAGTGCGGCATCAGGTATAAATCTTATGTTGGAAGACAGCTAGGCTCAAGAGGCTCTCTTTGACAGTCAGCTTAAACTGATCATATCCTCCCAAATGTTCACTTTACAATTTTCTGGTACGTGCAAGAACTATAACAAAACAGGAAAAAAGCAACAACAACAACCCAGATATTTTCTGGACAAGCCGGTCTTTAAAAGAGAGAAGGTTTGAAAACTACTGCTTTATAATTGTGGGTGGTGTTGATTTTGAATTTACGTTGCAAATTGTTTTGTAGGAATACAGATAGTGGCCTTGAAGCAAGGTTTCATCCTTGCTTATGTGTGCGTATGTTCCAGCGTAACTCTGGAACGCCTCGAGCAGTTTCAACCAAACTTGGTACACAGATGACTTACTCTCTGGAAACAAATAACTGTGGGGGGTAAGGCACCCCTAACACCCCTCGGGGTGGGTGTTCTGTTAAGATACAACCTGTTGTGCTTTAAAATGGATTCTACTGTACTGCCGTAAAATGGCTCCTACTGTACAGCGCTGTGGAGTTGCCATGGTAATGGCTTCACAGTACTCCACAAGGGGGCTCCCTCTGGTAAAAGGAAAAATCCAACATTAGAAATTGCGGCGATGTTCATGGAAGAAGGGTTGGGATAAATAAATACCTTAAAAGCAGAGACGTTCAGCCTTGACAGCTTTAAGACTTGAGCTTGAGGGGTAGACTAGAAGACCTCCAAGGTCACTTTCATCTCTATTCTGATTGATTGATTGATTGATTGTGGACTTCAATTCCCAGAATTCCCCAGGCAGCCCGAATTAGAATAACAGTTGGAAGGGACCTTGGAGGTCTTCTAGTCCAACCCCCTGCTTAGGCAGGAAACTCTACACCACTTCAGACAAATGGCTATCCAACATCTTCTTAAAAACTTCCAGTGTTGGAGCATTCACAACTTCTGGAGGCAACGTTGTTCCACTGATTAATTGTTATAACTATCAGGAAATTTATCCTTAGTTCTAAGTTGCTTCTCTCCTTGATTCTGAGAGTTGAAGTCCATAAATCTTAAATTTGCTGAGTTCGGCCATCTCTTGGTCTGAAATCTTTTGTGTAGGAAGACTTGCTTCAAATCCCACAGTTTCTGAAGGATATGACAAGAGTTGGAGTTTAATATTTTTAAAAGATTTAGGTGGAAGGAGATTCCTTCTGAATTTGAGGCAACAGTGTTCAATCCTATAGAAATGCAGTTATTTTTCTTAAAACGTATTACAACTCTGAATAAACACATGGCAAGATTCGGGTTCCTTATGCATTGCCATGCAGGAAATTTAAAATCAATATTTGCCAGAGGGGAATATCTACTGTACACTGCTGTCTTTTTATTGTTTTGCTAGCTGCCAGAATTACAGAAATGGCAATAAGAAACAAGCTTTCCCTGAATATAATTAGGTTTTTTTTATTATTATTTACCGTGCTGCTTTCACATTCTGTGGCCCTGTTCCCATCACACAGCTGAATCCATTCACCTAGTCGAAATTCTCTTTTTGAAGAAAAATGTCATTGCACAAAATAAATACAACGAAATTGGTTTTACCCTCATTGAATGGTCACATGGTCACTCAATCAAAATTCAGGCCATTGGCAAAATTCAGACCCTTGATTGCCTTTCCGTCCAAGGGTCTCGCAGGAGTCTTCTCCAGCAGCGCAGTTCAAAGGCCTCCATTCTTTGGCGCTCAGCCTTTCTTATGGTCCAACCTTCACAGCCATCCATTGCAACTGGGAAAACCGTAGCCTTGACTATATGCACTTTTGTTGGCAGGGCGATGTCTCTGCTTTTTAGTATGCTGTCTAGATTTGCCGTAGCTTTCCTCCCCAGGAGCAAGCGTCTTTTGATTTCTTGGCTGCAGTCCCCATCTGCGGTGATCTTGGACGCAAGGAAAATAAAATCTGTCATTACCTCCATTTCTTCCCCATCTTTTTGCCAGGAATTGAGAGAGTCGGATGCCATGATCTTAGTTTTAAGATAACGTTGAGTTTCAACTTTCAAGCCAACTGCTGCACTCTCCTCCTTCACCCTCATCAAAAAGCTCTTTAGTTCCTCTTCGCTTTCTACCATTTAATGCCATTCTGCCATTAAACTCATTATCTGTAGGTAATGATTCACGCCTTTGTATTTAAGTTATTTTTTTCTTCTTCTTTGGCATGAAAAATTATAAATTTACAGCAACTCTAGTAAGCTCTGGAGGGCTTGTCTGGAACCATCCTTGGCTCCAAGAGGAGAATCCCTGCCTACGATATTATTGCCTTTGTCTTCACTGTGTTGTTTTATTGCTTTAATTTTTGTAGTGTTTTTATTGGTTTGGGTGGCCATGTCCCATTTTGTAATTACCGTTTGTGAAAAGCAAGCTCCTATATGTTGTGAAAGAAAATAAATGGACTCAATGTTTTTTCCCCCAAGATTACTCAGTGGTTTTCAGACCTGCCTAGAATCACTGTGACTAAAAAGATGTTTTCATGCTGAAACCACAGAAAAAGTGAGGTTAAACAGGAAATAAAGAATTTATACTAAATGCTTACCTTCCTATATTGTAGGGATTTTACAAGCAGTAAATTGATCTCTTGGGTGACCAAGTTCAAAGGAGAATGGAGTGGAATGGAATGGAATGGAATGGAATAGAATAGAATAGAATAGAATAGAGCATGGAGTGGAGTGGAGTGGAGTGGAATAGAATAGAATAGAATAGAATAGAATAGAATAGAATAGAATAGAGCGTGGAGTGGAGTGGAGTGGAGTGGAGTGGAGTGGAATAGAATAGAATAGAGAGTGGAGGAGTGGAGTGGAATGGAATGGAATGGAATGGAATAGAATAGAATAGAATAGAATAGAATAGAATAGAATAGAATAGAATAGAAAGTGGAGTGGAATGGAATGGAATAGAATAGAATAGAGAGTGGAGTGGAATGGAATGGAATAGAATAGAATAGAATAGAATAGAATAGAATAGAATAGAATAGAAAGTGGAGTGGAATGGAATAGAATAGAATAGAGAGTGGAGTGGAATGGAATAGAATAGAATAGAATAGAATAGAATAGAATAGAATAGAATAGAATAGAAAGTGGAGTGGAATGGAATGGAATAGAATAGAATAGAGAGTGGAGTGGAATGGAATGGAATAGAATAGAATAGAATAGAGAGTGGAGGAGTGGAGTGGAATGGAATGGAATGGAATGGAATAGAATATAATATAATAGAATAGAATAGAATAGAATAGAATAGAATAGAATAGAGAGTGGAGTGGAATGGAATGGAATAGAATAGAATAGAGAGTGGAGTGGAATGGGATGGAATGGAATGGAATAGAATAGAATAGAATAGAATAGAATAGAATAGAATAAGAATTCTTTATTGATTGGACACACAAGGAATTTGTCGTTGGTGTATATGCTCTCGGTGTACATAAGGAGAATAAAAATACATTCATCAAGAATAAAAAGATACAACACTTAGCGATAGTCAAGGTTACTAATAAGCTATCAAATCGTACTAGGAAACAAATAAAAACAATATAAATCGAAAGATACAAGCAACATGGTTATAGTCACAAGTTGGAAGAGACAGATACTAGGAAGGAAGAGAAGAATAATAGTAATACAGTCTTAGTAAATTATTTGACAGTGGGAATTAGTTGTTAAGCAGAGTGATAGCATTTGGGGAAAAACTATCCTTGTGTCCAGTTGTTCTGGTGTGCAGTTAAGATAGAAGAAATTAAAGAAATCATCTATTTTTTTTAGCATATTCATACAGGCTCTACTCGAGTTTGTTTAGTGACCAAAGTTATAATGCACTGAAAAAAAGTGAATGGGTTTTCACACTTAACGGCCAATTCAGTATCTCTTATGGTCACATGATCGGAATTCGGACACTTGGAAACTGAGTCATATTTGTGACAGTTGCAGCGTCCCAGGGTCGTGCGATCACCTTTTTGCGACCAAACATAAGTCAAATGAGGAGACCAGATTCACTTAAGAACATATCACTAACTTAACTGCAGCGATTTGGCTAACATCTGTGTCAAGAAAGGTCGTAAAACGGGGCAAAACTCACTGTCTCTCTTATCAACACATTCAAAACATTCTTAAAGATCTATCTCCTTCCTGGGCACTCTTTTTTTGAACTATTACCATCTGGCAGACGATTCAGGATAATAAAAAGGAGGACAAATAGCCTGAAAAACAGCTTTTATCCCAGAGCAGTAACTAGATCGAATTCTATGGTATATAGTGCAATATTAATGCAATGTCATGTTTTCAATGTCAATTATATAGCATGTGAAGGATGTGTTTCTGTGTGTTTTTTATTTATATAGTTATAATGTACACTGAAGATGGGGTTTAATTTTGTTGCACAATGTGCAATAAAGTAAACTAAACTAAACTTACAGAATTTTTGGGCTCAATTGTGGTCGTAAGTTGAGGACTACCTGCAGGAGAATAATATTGAGTTGCTATTAAGGTTTAAGAAGGAAAGGATGCGGGAAATCAGCAAGAAGCATGAATTGTCATCCTTTGCTTTTCAATCCGTAGGAGCTATAAGGAGATTTTTTTTTTAGCACTGATGATGTTACCTAGTTGGGTAATGAGACGTCTGCAAGAAAACAAGCAAGCTCAGAGAGCACCAAGGTCCCCCCATATCAACCTTGAGCTACAAATGTTCTCCTTTATTAAAAAAAACACACCTCTTTTGTGGACATCGTTCAATTTTTGTGTCCCATTTTTGGATCCACAAAGATCAGCATTAGAAACTGGTCTCTGAACTGGAAGATCCGCTATGCTGGTGAGATCCATGTTTCATGCTGCACATTTTAAAAAAAATGTATTAAAGAAGATATTGATGTTTCGGTTTCTCTAGAAATATATATTACATTTGCAATAAATGTATAAAGTGAATAAATTGTGGCCACCTATTGCTGCTCAGGGCACGCAATAAGTCTTTTGCAAGATATTGACTTTGGCCATCAAAAGATCTCTGCATTTCTATACTGAAGGAAGCCTTTCAATGCTTCCTTTCAAAGTACGCTGCTCAGAGATGGCTTCAGGTGGAGCAGATTATAAAGCTTGTAAAATGAAATTGAAAAACAGAACGGTAAATAATTCTATTCTGGAAAAAAATAGGGCTGCCATTTTTGTGACAACTGCTGAAAGAGAAGAAAGGAAAGGAAGTTTTTTTAACAGATTAGCAGGGTTGGAAGGGACCTTGCAGGTCATCTAGTCCAACCCTCCACCCACCCAAGCAGGACACCCTACACCATTTCTGACAGATGGCAGTCCAGTATCTTCTTGAAAATCTCCAGGGATGAAGCTCCCACAACTTCTGAAGGCAACGTCTGTTCCATGGATTGATTGTTCTCACTGTCAGAAAATTTCTCCATATTTCCAGGTTGAATCTCTCCTTGTTCAGGTTCCATCCATTATTCTTTAGCTAAGCCTTCTTTCCATCCATCCATCCCATCGATCTATCCATCCATCCATCCTACCCATCCCATCCCTTCCATCCATCTATCCATCCATCCATCCATCCATCCATCCATCCATCCATCCACCCACCCACCCATCCATCCTACCCATCCCATCCCATCCCATCCCATCCCATCCATCCATTCCATCCATCCATCCATCCATCCATCCATCCATCCATCTATCCCATCCCATCCCATCCCATCCATATTACCCATCCCATCCCATCCATCCATCCATCCATCCATCCATCCATCCATCCATCCATCCATCCATCCTACCCATCCCATCCCATCCATTCCTTCCTTCCATCCATCCATCCATCCATCCATCCATCCATCCATCCATCCCATCCCATCCATCCATTCTTTCCATCCATCCATCCATCCATCCATCCATCCATCCATCCATCCATCCATCTATCTTTTCAAGCCTACTTGGTTTGTGTCCCAAATTATAAGCGAAAAAGTTTCTAGAGATGGAGAACCTCAAACATTGACTATTATTCCTAGCAGCCGTGGGACGTTCTGGAGAAATTCTTCCATCTGGCATCAAACCTATCCCCAAAAGCCATTGATCAAGTCATCATGTGTTGAAGAGAGATGAAAAAAAAAATACACTGAATTTCCAGAATGAAAGTGGATTTCTTATAGATAACAGATGTGCATCTTTTCATTTTGAGGAGCTTATTAGAAGAAGACATCTGCACCTGCAGATGGTTAGGGCAAAGGCCAAGAAAGTTATTAGCATATACCATGTAAGCAGTCGCAGGGTTTGAGAAAGCTTACGGTTCCTTAGCAAATGTAATTTACTAGTTGGCCCACTTCCTGCAAAACAATTAACCTAGTGAGACATTAAAATAATTTGTTCTTAAGTCACTGGTGACTTATATGGACATATCCCCATAGTTTTCTCACCGTGATAGAATTACTGGCCCAGAGGTGGGATTCAGCCGGTTCGGACTGGTTTGCCGTAACTGGTAGTGGAAATAGTGAGGGGGGGGGGCATCCTCCCCAGCTCTATGCCATCCTATTTAGGCACGTTTTGAAGGTGGGCGCATGCGTGGAAGGGGCGTGGGCACCTGTGAAGTGAGTGGGTGTGCGCGGGGGCGAACCAGTGGTAACAAAATGTGAAACCCACTGCTGGACTGGCCCATTGCTTTCCAGAATATTTTTTTTAACTTCCCAGACTAGTTTAGTCTTTACAGCATTAGTTTTTCAAGTTGGTTTGTGACCAACACTATATTAGACTGTGGTTCGTATTCTAGACTAGTCAAAATTAGTTAGAAGTCGCCATCTGTTTTAATATAATGTAATCTGTTTTCAAGGGCTCTATAAATCATTGAATCACATTATAGCAATAGCACTTAGACTTATATACTGCTTCACAGTGCTTTACAGCCGTCTCTAAGCGGTTTGCAGAGTCAGCCTATCACCCCTCAACAGTCTGGGCTCTCATTTTACTGACCTTGGAAGGACAGAAGGCTGAGTCAACGTTGAGTCTGGTGAGATTCGAACTGCCAAATTGCAGGCAGCTGGAAGTCAGCAGAAGTAGCCTGCAGTACTATTCTCTAACCACTGCACTGCCGTGGCTCTTATCCAATTCAAATAAAAGGTAGTCCTCCACTTTGACCACAATTGAGTCCTTCCTTCCTTCCTTCCTTCCTTCCTTCCTTCCTTCCTTCCTTCCTTCCTTCCTTCCTTCCTTCCTTCCTTCCTTCCTTCCTCTCTCTGTCTCTCTTGCCCTTCCTTCTTTCTTTCTTTCTTTCTTTCTTTCTTTCTTTCTTTCTTTCTTTCTTTCTTTCTTTCTCTATTTCTTTTTTCCCTTTTTCTCTCCTTCCTTCCTTCCTCTCTCTGTCTCTCTTGCCTTTCTTTCCCTCTTTCTTTCTTTCTTTCTCTATTTCCTTTTTCCCTTTCTCTCTCTTTCCTTCCTTCCTCTCTCTGGTCCCCATCCCATGTGTGCATGTGTGCGCATCTCTGTATATGTGCACGGACTTCCATGTATGCATGGGTGACCCCCTGCCCTGCTCATGCGTGTGTGTTTCCCACATGCGCGGCAGATACCCAAAAATCAGCTGGCCAGCAGGAGGCATGCTTGCGTGCATGCGTGGTGGAGCTGAGCTGGGTGACAACTCGCATGACTGCAGAGAGGGCTCTGCATGCCACCTGTTGCATGTGTAGGTTCTCCATTATTGCCCTATAGATCCACTTAATTGTGGAAATAGTGTTATGAATGATCAATTACAGTTATGGCTGGAATTATTCTTTTTTGACCCTATAGTATTGCAAGTGTGTCAGTGGTGGATTCCGTGCATGCGTTGTAGCTGTAAACGATGCTTCCGCCAGCCTCCACGATGCTCCAGCTGCTTGGTGGAGCATTGCATAGGCACTGTATGCACCATGCGTGTGCGCGGAAGTGCCGAAAGCTTTAAAACACGGTAAGGAGCTCGGCCGGCCGGGTGGGCCCTTCGGAGCACCGTACCGGAATAGTATCCAGTGCTCCGGGCAGGTTCCAGTACACCCGTACCGAGGTGTACCGCCTGCAACCCACCACTGGAGTATATTCCAACTGCATGGCCTCCTTTGTCTTTTTCACAATTTTGTTCCTACGGTTAATACATGGGGGAAGTGACTCTGAGAATCACCTCTTGCCCAAGGCCTTTCTATTCGAATAGATGTGCTGGTATATGAACCTAAATGTAATCCTGCATTTAGTACCTAACACAAAGGTATTACTGACTAGCTCTGTTGCTGAAGAAATGAGAATAGCTTTAGTCTGGTTATTTTTTCAAAAAAATACTGCCAATTAATTTAACTGACTTACTCAGGAGGCTGGAAGGACCAGAAATGAAGAATTAAAAAATATCCATAGGCCATTGTTCTCAAAAAGTCTATTTATTTTAATGAATTTTCTTTTCGTTCCTTGTCTTCTAGACCAAATGCGGTCTGAAGCGGTATGAAGGAATACCGAAATAAGCACAAGGAATGTCATTTGACAACTTTGAAAAAAAATTAGCGGTGCTGAAATAAAATAGCACCGCAGCTTCCAGCTCTTGTCAAAATAAAAGTTTTGGCTTCTTGGGGACAGGAGCTGATGTCGCAACGGTACGACGTGCGATCTCGGAGTTCCGAGATCGCAGTCAATACTTTTGCTGCTGGACGGTCCTTTTGGACCTAAACCGTCCCGAAGAGATGGTGACAGGGAAGAGTACGTCTTGCTGATCTCAGGGACATCGCAAAGTCCCTGATTGATGCAAGAGAATCTCTTCTTGCCGGTGACAGAAGCGCAGCCAAAAGCTGCTGAAGTTGGGACAGCTCCGCAATTGGAGGAAAACGGAAAGAGAAAGTGTGTCCATCTGGTGAGGAAATTTTATTGTTATAAAAGAGACTGCCCCCCACAAAAAAACAAAGCTAAATTAAACTTGCAAAGAAAAGAAAATAAGCGGTGAAATTAAGCTATATTGGACAGTGTGTTATCCTTTAGTTCATTTTCTTTTATGGATGGAAGTTTTGCAAATATTTCCTACTTTTTAAAGTGAAAGTATAGGTTTTTCTTCTTCTATTTCTTTTTTTTACCTATGGATTAAATCTTTTTCTTTATTTTTATAATATTGGTTTGGATGGGTTTTTTCTCTTTATTTTGCTCCATTTAAGATTTTTGTTTCTTTTAAGCCTGGAATATAAAGAAGATATAAAAGGAATATAAAGAGGGTAGTAATATCAGAGGGAAAAGAAGTTACACTGCCACTTGGAGGTTGGAGGTTGAGTCCTGGAAATATTGCTTTATCTTTTTTCTCTCTGATCATTTTAACTTTGCACTTCAAAGGCTTCAGCTAGTTTACAGAAGAGATAAGAAGAAGAGCATGGGTTGTTTATACAGGTGCTCTTTGAATGCTTCTTTGGCAGCTGGAGAGAAGTGAAAACAAAACCTTGTTTTGAAACTAGAGTGGCAGTGTTTACTAGTTGGAAGAATCGCAAAACACCAAAAAGAAACCATAATATTACAACAGATTATATTTGAAATTCAAAAATTATTAGAAACAACAGAGAGAATTGAGAAGAGATTGGAAAATCTTATTGTAATGCAATAAAATTTGATGGAAAAATTGAAGATATCCAGCAAATGGAAAAAGTGGAGGTTAGGGTCCTAAAAACCCAAGGGAAAAAATGAACAAAGAGGCAAGATACAGTAATTGTGGATACTGACAGTGAATTGAGTGTGGTTGGAGATGGAAAGAGTGGAACATGGAAAGGGAAGATAGATGGAAAGGAGCTCTACCCCAGATTTCAAGGTATAGAAGAAGAAAAAAGAGAAGAATTGATGGATTCAAGGAGAGAAACTTTGACAAAAGCACTACTGATAACCAAAGATAAGATGATTAAAGAAGCTGATGGAGGGTCTCGAGATTTTATAAGATATGTAAAAAGCAACAAGTTGCGAAGAGAAGTCCACACAAATTTGATTTAGAAAATAACCAGAAGACTAATTCCACAAATAGCAAAAGACATAAGACTGCACTATTACTGGAAAGACACAGGTTGAAATATGAAAACTAATAACAAAACGTTAGTCAAATTTAGTTAAAATTAGAGCATTATGTTAAAAATGAAGTGATAATGGATATAGTTAGATAAATAATTGATAAATAATTGATAATGATAATGTACAATGTATACACATATGTATTGGTTTGATAAGAGGAAATGTGGTATAAATTCTAAATGGTGACCATGAAAGGAAGTTTAGAAACTCTGTTATGTATGAAAGCTTATAATATTAAAAAAAAGAGTAAGTCAAATTTACTTAAACTAAGACCCCCCCCCCAAATGAAATGAAATGATGACGGATATTGTTAAATAAATGATTGATAATGATAATAATGTAATATTTGTATTGACATGATAAAAGGGAAATTGGATATAAATTGTGAACAGTGATTAAGGAAGGAGGTTTAGAAACTTTGTTATTAAACATAATTAATTTTTATTTAGAAAGTGTTATAAAGATGTCATGTTGCTGGATGATATTGAAAATAGATAATGGAATGCCATCATGTGGTTTTGGTTTAAATTTTGGAATATTTTATATAAAGGGACGTAAAAACAATTATAGTCATATGAAGATTGAGGTTTGATGATAGTAATATATATATAAATATATTTGATTTAAAATATATAACTTGATATGAATTGTAGGTGATGGTTGTGGAAGGGATGCACGAAAGCTCTTTGTAATCATTTGACACACTTTTTACAATTTGTAAAGGAAGATATTTTTGTGGTGTTTGTTGTGTTTTGTCTGTTTGTGTTTATTCAAACATTAATTTTTTTTTAAAAAAGCTTTGGCTTCTTGTCTAAAAGTGAAGAAATAAGCAATTAGTCAGAATTTCTCAGATAGCGGCATCTATCTCTGTTTTAAATTGAACCAGGATTGTGAGCTGAATTACCCATGCTTGATCTTAAGGCTTAGGCAAAGTCTAAACCAGGGGTGTCAAACAGTAATGGTTTCCTCTTATCTTTGCTACCGGTTTGAAATGGGGAGCGTGAGTGCGCGGATCCATAATGGCGGGTAGGTGGAGCCTCCCACTGCCGCCACTACCAGTTCACCCGAACCAGGGTGAACTTGCAGAATACTACCTCTGGTGTCAAACTCGATTTCATTGAGGGCCGCATTAGGGTTGTGTTTGACCTCAGGGGGCTGGGGTGGCCATAGCCAGCTCGACGTCACCTGTCGGGGGCGCCTGTGGAGGCCCAAGTGCTCTGCCAGTGGAAACGGGCTCCTGAGCTCCGTTTTCGGCTGCGACAGCCTCCTGCGACCCTCTGCTAGCGGAAACAGAGCTCAGGAGAGACATGTGCTGCCCTCCTGGGCTCTGTTTTCGCTGGCAGAGGCATCGTGGACCAGTCCTTTGCTGTTTCAAGGCGGCCCCGCAGGCCAGATTTAAGCACTTCACGGGCCAGATCTGGCCCCTGGGCCTTGAGTTTGACAGTCCCCTGATTTTAATTGGAGCAATGATTTAAGTCTGATAAATCTATCCAATTTGATTTCTCTCATTTCATTTTCGCAATCTGCCATTTGCCCCGTTTAACCCTGCGTTGAGAATTTTCATTACGTTTCCTATAACTTGGTCCAGTTCTGACAGCAGGCTCAACTGAGTGGCCAATGAGAAGAGGACAAAGACAAAGCATTTTAAATTGCAGTTTCCCCATTTTGTAGGGATGCTGCTTGAGGGGGATTGTGAGGGAGAGTCGGGACTTTGAGTTCTTTGAGGGATAAATGCAGCGTTTTCACAGCATTGTCACGTGATATATTGCAACTTTCCCCCCCTTCGCTAAACCAGCCCTGGGTGTGGCCAGTGCGTGATGCATCTGGCCCGCGGGCCGCGAGTTTGACACCTCTGTTGTAAATCATCTAGTCCAGGGGGTCAGCAACTCGCAGCTCTGGAGCCACATGTGGCTCTTTCATCCCCCTGCTGTGGCTCCCTGTCACTCAAAATATGTGTCAAAATTGCCAAAGTGCGACACCAGCAGGCACGTGATATATTGAGCTTTTCGACCCCCGGTAGATTTTGTGGCTCCCGGTGTTTTCTTTTCTGTGGGAAACGGATCCAAATGGCTCTTTGAGTGTTTAAGGTTGCTGACCCCGGATCTAGGTCAACCACCTACCCAAGCAGGAGACCCTATACCATTTCTGACAGATGGCAATCCAATCTCTTCTTGAAAGCTTCCAGTGATGAAGCTCCCACAACGTCTGAAGGTAACTTGTGTTCCATTGGTTGATTGTTCTCACTGTCAGAAATTGTCTCCTTATTTTCAGGTTGAATGTCTCCTTGGTCGGTTTCCATCCATTATTCCTTGTCTGGCCTTCATGTGCCTTGGAGAATAGCTTGATCCCCTCCTCTCTGTGGCAGCCCCTCAAATATTGGAACACTGCTATCATGTCTCCCTTGGTTCTTCTCTTCACTAGACTAGCCATGCCCAGTTCCTGCAACCGTTCTTCATATGCTTTAGCCTCCAGTCCCCTAATCATCTTGGTTGCTCTTCTCTGCACTCTTTCTAGAGTCTCAACATCTTTTTAATAGTGTGGTGACCAAAACTGGATGCAGGTTTGGTCTTACTAAGGCTTTACAGAGAAGTATTAGTACCTCACTTGATCTTGATTGTATCTGCCTGTTAATGCAGTTTAGGATTGTGTTGGCTTTTTTGGCTACCACCTTACACTGTTGGCTCATATTTAATTGGTTGTCCACTAAGACTCCAAGATCCCTCTCAGTTACTGCTACTAAGCCTGGTTTCACCCAGTCTATATGTGTACTTTTCGCTTTTCTTGCCTAAGTGTAAGACTTAACTTTTCTCTACATTGAATTTCATTTTGTTAGACAGGGCCCAGTTCTTGAAGAAGAGGCTTCTTGGATAAGAAGCAACATATCATCAAGAAAAAATTATAAAGTCCAGTTGCCTTTAAAATAAAAGCATCTTTGGGACATTGCAACATATCCTCCAGTCAACATACCATGTTTCCCCAAAAATAAGAGAGGGTCTTATTTTCTTTTAACTCCCGCAATAAGCGCTTGGCCTTATTTTGGGGGAGGTCTTATTATTTTGGAAGTGCAGGAGGCGGCGAGCGTGGTCACCTCATGGCTGCTGCTGTGTTGCAATATTTTAGGGGAGGGCTTAGTTTGGGGGGTGGAGGGCTTATTTTTGGGAAACAGGGTATTTACAATGGTTGCTGCAACCCAGGAACATGGAACTCATCATCTGCAACCTTTCCAGCTGGCTTCCAATTTCATGCCAATTTACTAAGTGCTGGAATTGTGATTACGTGGCCGTGGGAATGCTGCAGTTGTAAGAGCGAGGATGAGTTATAAAGTGCAGCTTCTAACTTTGAACATTGGTAAACGAATAGATGTCAGTCCAGGACAAGAATGCATTCAATTCACTGCCATTATTTTGTTTGTCCTTGATCGTAGTATATGTATTGTTCCCGCACTATTTACATTGTGTAGCCAAAAATCCGAAAAGGAAACTTGCCATTCATCTGCGGTGTTGGCTAGAAGTGCAAAATCAAGTCGAGTGCTTTCAAGTGCTAATTGAACACATTCCTTCTTCAGTTCCTCCTTTCAAGCGATTTGATTCAGAGCCGAAATTTAATAAACGGCTGGTGGAAATGAGACAGTCAAGAGAGAACTGTTCAGATCCCTGTGCACCAGCCATCCTCTGAGTTGCATTTCAAAGGCAGACTGATGTAAAGCCTATTAAGAACATAAAGACATTTCAAGATCTGTGATCCAAGGATCAGTTGTTAGAATCAGCAATGAGTGGCATGGGCCTGCTTTTAAGAGGGTTACAACTCAGTTTTTGGAGATCATTTGACCTGTAACTACCGTGTTTCCCCGAAAATAAGACCAGGTCTTATATTTGTCAGCAGCTATTTTTTCTTTTGGAACTTTGGCCTGCCACACTTTCTATTACTTTACTATGCATTTTCTATTGTGGGAAAATGGGAGGGGGGGATTGTACGGACTGAGATGATATGTAGCCATAACAACATTCTTTCTAGAAAGCCAAGGTCATCCTTTGTCTTTGCACCTCTGCACCTGACCGGAACTGGATGTATGGAACTGCCAGCATGGCAGTGGGAGATTGGACCATGTGATGGATTTGTGGGTGTGGGGGGCAAGATCTCGAACTTTTAACTGGTTGGGGAAAACGAGGAAGCTTTCAGATTCAGGTTTTCCCAGATGTGTCAACATGGCTCTCTTAAGAAATTGGAACTTTGAGCAATACTTTGCCTTGGATTTTGATTTACTTTTGGATGCTATTTGGAACCCTGACAATATTATTTTTTGCTCCAAAAGATGCACTGAGGCTTATTTTCTGGTTAGGTCTTATTTTTCTGGGAAATACAGTACTAAATGCGTCCATCTGGCTGACAATCTTAACTGGGGCTTATTTCTGGGGTAGGGCTTATATTATAAGCGTCCTAAACATCATGCTAGGGCTTATTTCCCGGTTGAGTCTTATTTTGGGGGTATTGATAGCTGTATCTCCCTAAAGCAGGGGTCTTCCACCTTAGCCACTTTAAGACTTGCGGATCTCCACTCCCAGAATTCCTCAGCCAGTAGGGCTGTCCGGGGAATTCTGGGAGTTGAAATCCAGAAGGCTTAAAGTGGTCAGAGCCGGAGAATTCTGTCCTAAAGCACACCTAAATCTATGCAAATTTGTAGCTTTCACTGCATTATCTGGCACCAATCTCAGTGATGTAAGAATTTCATTATTAAGGATAGAATACAAATGAATATTTCAGGTCCTTCTATCATTCTACACAAAGGATACAGGATTAGCAACACTATTATTCCCTTGTTCCATCATTAACCTATAGACATAATCCTTGATTTGCAATCACTCATTTAGTGGCCATTGAAAGTTATAATGTCGAAAAAATGGCTTACAGCCAATCCTCGCAGTTACAACTGTTACGACATCCCCACAATAACAAATTGGGTGTTTCTATTTATGACGGTTGCTATGCCCCAGCATCACTTCCCAGCTAGCTTCCAACAAGCAAAGTCAATGGGATAAGCCAGATTCACTCACCAACTGCAGTGATTCACTTAACGACTAGCAAAAGCCCCTGAAGGCAGGGAAAGAAGCAATGGATGGAAACTAATCAAGGAGAGAATCAACCTAGAACCGAGGAGAACTTCCCCATCAGTGAGAACAATTTATCAGTGGAACAGCTTGCCTTCAGAAGTTGTGGATGCTTCAACACTGGAGGTTCTTAAGAAGAGATTGGACAACCATCGGTCTGAATTGATATAGGGTTTCCTGCTTGAGCAAGGGGTTAGACTAGAAGGCCTCCAAGGCCCCATCCAACCCTATTATTCTGTTAAGGCTGTAAAATGAAGTGCAAAGACAACCTTGTATATCAACACAAATTCAGACAACTGATCATAAGTCGAAGTTCTACCCGTTTCCCTTTGTTATTGTACCTGTTCTGACCGAGACTTCCCAAGAGCATGAAGCAACTCCTCGTCCCGACAAAAACCCTTGTTATTAATTGACTGTGAATTCTGCTCATTCACATCCAGAAAAGTGTTTCAAGGGACGATTTACAGTCACAGACCTTATCTGGTTTGGAGAGCTGCCAGGCCGATCTCTGCAAAACGTGGCAAGGAGTCTGGGAGAGTCATGAACCAATGAAGCGAACTAAATGTCTCCTGCAAACTCCACTCCCCTTTCACTCTTCTTTTATTTTCTCTGGTAGGGGCCATTCACCATCCACCTGTGGCCTTACTCCCAAGTCGACCGCTGCTCTTTAGTTGTCCCTTCACTCTACGCATGCGCACACTGGGAAGAGGCTCCAGCTGTTCGTCTGCCTCACTGATGTCTGACTCTGAAGGCAGCTGATAACTGGCATACGGCCCTGGCCCCATCTCTGCCTCTGACGCAGAGCCCTCATCAGAGCCTTCCCCAGACTCCAGGACTGGCCTATGTTCCTCCCCAACCTCCTCACCCTCCGAATCTGATACCAGCACCGCCGGCCACTGCCAGGCCACTACAGTATCCATCTCACATATAGCTCAACATGAGAAACAGTTTAGGCTTTTTCTAGATTAGTAAATACACTCTCAACGTTCTTAAAGGCATGTAGTGTACAGGCCATACTGGAATGATTATTTGTGATCAATTATTTCTGAATTAATTCTTAATAGAGCATGAAATTGCCTTTGGGGAAACATAAAATACATATTTCCCGTTTTAAGGTCCAGTGGAAACTGTGTGTAACAGATAAGCCATGTGGGGTTCTTACGTCATGCTTCCCCTAGCACTTGAGAGTTTTTTGTTATTTGAAATAGTTATAAGGTGCAAGGGAGATCTTCCGCATTGCATGGAGTCATCGTCAGAGGGAGACATTCTCTAAATTTGGGAGCTTTGAGTGTTGGCATTTTTAGGACAGTGAGAATTGGTGGAGAGCTCTAGATTAAACATTGGCTTTCTAGATCCCATGGCTAAATCAATTTATTTATTTATTTAGGTAAAGGTAAAGGTTCCACTCGCAGATACTGTATGTGCTAGTCGTTCCTGACTCTAGGGGGCGGTGCTCATCTCCATTCCAAAGCTGAAGAGACAGCGTTGTCCGAAGACGTCTCCATGGTCATGTGGCTGGCATGACTAAACACCAAAGGCGCACGGAACGCTGTTATCTTCCCGCCAAAGGGGGTTCCTATTTTTCTACTTGTATGTTTACTTGCTTTCGAACTGCTAGGTTGGCAGAAACTGGAACATGTAACAGGAGCTCACTCCATTACGCGGCACTAGGGATTCGAACTGCTGACCTTTCTGATCGACAAGCTCAGCGTCTTAGCCACTGAGTCACCGCGCCCTTTTTATTTATTTAGCGTATGGCAAAAATATTAAAACGCCTATCACAATTGCATCCTCAATGAGCAAATTTGAAACTGTTTACCAATATGTGACTATTTATGAAGAGTCGTGGTGGCGCAGTGGTTAGAATGCAGTATTGCAGGCTAATTCTGCCAATCATCTTTCCATCCTTCTGAGGTCGGCAAAATGAAGACCCAGATTGCTGTGGGGAAATTTGCTGACTCTTTAAAATGCTTAGAGAGTGCTGTAAAGCACTGTGAAGCGGTATATAAGTCTAAGTGCTATTGCCATTGCTACTCTATTCACAAATTCAAAGGTGAACTCTCACGTTTCCTCTTTCTGCTATGCATTCAAAATGGACAATGATGTGTGTGTGTTTGTATGCAGGTATATATTTATGTAGGTATATAGCATATATAGATGTGTGTTATGTGTGTGATTGAGTAGATATACCATATTTTTCGGAGTATAAGACGCACCTTTTCCCCTCAATAAGAGGCTGAAAATCTGGGTGTGTCTTATACACTGAATACAGCATTTTTTACCTCCCGAAACCCCGCCCTCTTCACCAAAATGGCTGTGCATAACCTTTAGGAGGCTTCCAGAGAGTTCCTGGGGGCTGGGGAAGGCAGAAATGAGCAAAATAACAGGCCTCCCCCCCCAGCCCCAAGGAGCACTCTATAAGCCTCCTAAAGGCTATCCATGCCCTTTTTTTTGATGAAAAACGGGCTCGTTTTTGTAAAAAACAGGCCATTTTTTGCTCATCCCCCCCCCCAGAGCACTCTACAAGCTTCCTAAGGGCTATTCATGCTCTTTGTTTGAAAAAAAAGGCCCCTTTTCACGAAAAGGGAGGTTTGCAGAGTGCAAAAACTTTTTTTTTAATTTGCCTCTTCAAAATCTTGGTGTGTCTTATACTCTGAAAAATACGATATACTCTGAAAAATACGGTATACTTTCTCTTGAGAGCAGGACATGGAATTTCATATATATATTTGTTTTCGTAGATTTTCACGGGTTTAGGTATGCTGATTATGTGTATTCGGTCTTTTCTCTATATTTGAAACATCTGCAAGAAAACTACCAAAGTCAAAAAGCACCAAGGACCCCGCAGTTCAAGGTTTGTCATTCCTACTGACAAAGATTGAGAAACAGATGAAACCTTCATATGATGTTGAGCTAACAACCACTTTCATAAGCTGATATATCCCTATTATACATTAGGCTGGGGCTATCTGCCGCAGAGGAATTTTTGAAATGACCACACACAGATCATTATTATTTCTTATATTATTATCAACACGATGCTGAGGAGTTAGACATTCTACTCCCCCTCCCAACCTGAAAATAACTCTGTTCCAACTGCCACTTGGGCATGGCCACCGTGTGATTCATCCGGCCTGTGAGAGGAGAGGAGCCTGAGGGAGAGAAGGGGCTAGGACAGGAGAGGCTTCTGTGGGACAAGCCTGAGGGAGAGAAGGGGATAGGACAGGAGTCTGAGGGAGAGAAGGGGCTAGGACAGGAGAGGCTTCTGTGGGACAAGCCTGAGGGAGAGAAGGGGATAGGACAGGAGTCTGAGGGAGAGAAGGGGCTAGGACAGGAGAGGCTTCTGTGGGACAAGCCTGAGGGAGAGAAGGGGATAGGACAGGAGTCTGAGGGAGAGAAGGGGCTAGGATAGGGGAGGCTTCTGTGGGAGAAGTCTGAGGGAGAGGAGAGGCCAATCGTAACTGCTCATTAATTGTCAAGCTGTAAGTGTCGATTTATCAAGCCCGATCACATAGTTTCGTAGCAGATCTACCTTCTGGAATATAAGAAATGTAGCCAGCCATCACAGAGCCAAAACTGGAAAACTTCCCGGCTAAACCTTTGGAGTCTCTTTTTCCACTGGGTACTCAAAATTCTGCATTATTGTCTTGACACAAGAGAGCTTCGGTGACTTTTCAGAAAACAATTGTGGGTTTTTCAAGGGAAGCCAAATCACAGCTATAAAACCAGCTGGATTTCACAAGGCATTTCACACATCCTTAAAACAAAACCTTTGGGGGCATTCTCTCTTGTCATCCTGAATCCTCTGTCTGCCTACATCAATTTATCTTGAGATTATATGATAACCAGTTCTTTGATGTGGGGTTTTTTTTTAACCCCAACTTGGTAAACACATAGATTTTAAGGGGAAATCTAAACATTAAAATAATGACTTTTCACGAGTTCACGAGCTTCCTAATTAGCTGGCTGCCGGTAAGAGTTTTAAAACCGAAATTGATATGTGTGGGTTATATAGATATATCTATCTATCTGTTGAAAGCAAAGTGTTCCCTTTAGCGTAAATGGAATTTTGCTTTGGGTACTGAATAATGTCATGGCTGATGTTTCATACTGACAACTGGGAAGACACAACAAACACATTGCAGCAACAGTTGTTGCAAAATACAGATTGTCCTCAACTTACAACCAAAAATGAGCCCCGAAGTCCCGCTGCTAAACGAGACATTGAGATTTGCCCCATTTTATGAACTTTCTTCCCATCATTGCTAAGTGAGTCCCTGCAGTTATTAAATTAGTAACACGGTAGCCCTCGACTTATGACCGCATTTTGCCCCATTTTTACAACCTCTCTTGCCACAGTTGAATCGCTGCATTTCTTATGTTAGTAACATGGTTGTTAAGTGAATCTGATTTCCCGGTTGCCTTTGCTTGTGAGACGGTCGCAAAAAGTGATTCCATGACCCCAGGGACATTGCAACCATCATAAATATGAACTGGTCACCAAGCGTCCGAGTTTTGATCATGTGACAGGATCACGTGGCCTTGCGGATACTACAATGGTCGTAAGTGTGAAAAACGGTCATAAGTCATTTTTCGCAAAGCCATTTTAACTTCAAACCGTCACTAAATGAATTGTTGTAGGTTGAGGACTACCTATAATTATGTGGGAAGCTGAACAGGTTGGGAAAAGGTTCCCCCCTTACATATATGTGCTAGTCGTTCCTGACTCTAGGGGGCAGTGCTCATCTCTGTTTCAAAGCCGAAGAGCCAGCACTGTCCGAAGATGTCTCCATGGTCATGTGGCCAGCATAACTAAATGTCAAAGGCGCACGGAACACTGTTATCTTCCCACCAAAGGAGGTTCCTATTTTTCTACTTGCATTTTTTACGCGCTTTCGAACTGCTAGGTTGGTAACAGCACCTCACTCCTTTACGCGGCGCTAGGGATTCGAACTGCCGAACTGCCGGCCTTTCTGATCGACAAACTCAGTGTCTTAGCCACTGAGCCGCCGTATCCCTCTGAAGGTGAACACATCTGTAAATGAATGTTTCAGTTATATTACGGGCAAGATGCAACACACAGACTGAACTTTTTTTTTGAAAAACAAAATGCAGAGAAACAGTGCATGATTAATTTATTTCAGCTGCAGAAGAAAAAGATAACAGCTTTATTTTGGGGGCATGCAATATTGTCTGCAAAACCACTGGTGGTTGAAAGAGGAGGAAGAGATTGGTGATAAGAAGGGACAGACCCTCTTTATCTTAAATGCATGGAAGAAGGAGTGGAATATAGAAAAATTCAAAGGCCGAACACCAAGGTGCCAGATTTAAAAACATGAAAGCAGACTGCGGCTTCTTACCATGAAATCCTATATTGATGGTCTCTGCCCCTATCATATTCCTTGCTTGGGCTCTTAAAGCTGCCTTAAGATGCCACATGAAGTTTTCAGCGTTAGAAACTCAAAGCTTTGGAGAACTTTGCTAGTCATTGTCCCTGTTCAGATGACCGCTTTTCCAAAAAGTATTGTCTCTTGTTTGGAAGCGTTACTGCTTCAGGCAGGAAGGCGGTGCAGAGAGTGGTGAGGACAGCAGAAAAGATTATTGGCAATTCTCTTCTGTCTATCCAGGAAATGGCAGGATTGTCTGAGACACTACACCTCCTCTCCACTTCCTATTTTTTCTTGTTATCTTCTGGGAAGGGGCTTCGCAGTATCTGAAGCAGAACTTCCAGATTCAGTCACAGTTTTGTTCCTGATAGCATCAGCCTTGTGAACTCTCCAGTTTCCTCTTTCCACTTGTTATTCAAATTGGATAGTGATTTGTCTGTCTGCCTGCCTGTCTGTGTGTACAGCACCGTGATGGCGAACCCATGGCACATGTGCCAGAGGTGGCATGCCGAACCCTCTCTGTGGGCACGTGTGCCGTCGCCAGCTACCTTTCCAGGTTCTGTCACACGCATGCACACCAGCCAGCTGTTCTCTTCTGGGTTCTGGCGCTCTAGCCTGCACACAAAAAGGTTAACCATCACTGGTATAGCATGTGTACATGTGTGTTCTGTATGGGTTTGCGTTGATATATACATTCTCTTGAGAGCAGGCCACAGAATTTCATTTCATTAAGTGTGCAAAACAGTCATAAGTCACTTCTTTGCAAAGCCCTTGTAACTTTGAACGGTCACTAAACGAATGGCTGCAAGTCAAGTACGACTACCTGTAATGCAATTGTATGCAAGCTCATGCATTGTATATGTATGTATGTATGTATGTATGTGTATGTATGTATGTATGTATATTTGTTTTTGTAGATTTTCACGGGTACAGGTATGCAGGTTTTGGCGGATTCGTGTCTTTTCCCATGTAAGATTGAGAGTATCTTGGCGACGTTTCGACGAGGTCCCACTCGTCATCATTTCGACGAGGTCCCACTCATATCTCAGGGGTTGCCACAAAGAAGAGGGAGTCAAACTATTCTCCAAGGCACCTGAGGGTAGAACAAGAAGCAATGGGTGGAAACTAATCAAGGAGAGAAGCAACCTAGAACTAAGGAGAAACTTCCTGACAGTTAGAACAATTAATCAATGGAACAGAAGTTGCCTCCAGAAGTTGTGAATGCCCCAACACTGGAAGTCTTTAAGAAGATGTTGGATAGCTATTTGTCTGAAACGGTATAGGGTTTCCTGCCTAGGCAGGGGGTTGGACTAGAAGACCTCCAAGGTCCCTTCCAACTCTACTATTGTATTATTGTATCTTCAGGCTGGTGCCTTCAGCTTCCTGCCCGTGTGAGCAAAGCGTAATCGGAGCTGCCGTCTTTCTATAAATATTGGTCGGGATGTGTGGAGTGCTGGCTTTGTTGCTGTAAGTGGGTTGGTTAGCTGTGTTGTTACATCTTGATTAGTTGATGGAGTTGATGTATGCAGATTAGTCGGCTGTTTCGTAACATCCTGTCTGGCTGAGGTACTGGCTGTGTGCCTATTGTTTTTTGTGTTATAACAACCTCGGTAATGGGCTGTGTGATGACATCCTGAGCTCTAGTGTAGTGATATCCTGAGTCCTGTGCTGCAACCTCCTGGGGGGTTGGCTGCGTTGTAACCTCCTGAGTTCTGTGATGTAATGTCCTGAGCAGATGGCTGTGGTGTAACATCCTGGGCTTTGGTTTGACTCCGAGTTTGCGGTCTGGCCATGTGTTTATGGCGTGTGTCAGTTTGCTTTGTGTGGGAGTCGGAGGGGTGTGTGCAGCAGTTGGTGATGCCGCCGTGGTTTGGCTTCTGGATGGTGGTTGCATTTCGTCTATGGGATGAGTTTGGGTTTGAGTCTGGAGGGTGATTGGTGGTTGTGCCCTGTGTTGTTCTGCGTCCAGTGCCGGTTCATATTCTTCAACATGAATAAATGTGACAATACCTCCCGCCTACCAGACATCTGAAAACTAGCCCTAGTCAACAAATGAGTCCCAGCCACGAAAACTGACACCGGACCCAGAACAACAATATATAAATATATATGTATATATTTGTGTTACAACCCCTGGTATGCCTAAATATGGGAGGAAGGTCACTACTCCCTCTTTCTGTCCTTCGGCTCATCACAGAAGACCATGCAGGCAGAAAACCATATTTTTATTTTTAATGTTGCCTTTTTATATTTGTGTTGTATTTGTACTGATAAATAAATAAAGGGAGACTAGTATAGATCTATTTCGAGCTAATTAGCTCTCATCAGCTAGCCATACCCTTACTGGGATTTGAACCTGGGCTGTATTATATCTTAGGCAGGAGTCTTAGCCACTAAGCCACAGGCTCTCCTCTTTATTTATTTATCAGTACAAATACAACATATATGTATATGTGTATATATGTATATATATGTTTTCGTAGATTTTCACGGGTGTAGGTATGCTGGTTTTGTTGTATTCGGGTCTTTTCCCGAATACAACAAAACCAGCATGTATATATATGTATATATGTGCTGTATTTGTGTTGATAAATAAAGGCACAAATGCAACACAAATATAAAAAGGCAACATTAATAATATGGTTTTCTACCTGGATGGTCTCCTTTAGTGAGCCGATAGACAGAAAGGGGCAGTAGTGAGTTCCCTCCCATATTTGGGCATACCAGGGGTTGTAACACAAATACATATGTATATATGTATATGTGTTTGTATATATACACACACAAACATACACACACACACACACACACACACACACTCTTACATGTAAGGGAAAAGAAATATTACAAAACCCAAACTTTATTTTCCACCTTCTTTTGATTTCTTTTCCTTGTTTTAACATATTCTCACAGACGTTCTTGAAATGATCTTGAGTAGATTAAGAATCCCTGGTCTGAATAACGTTATTGGAATGGATGTAATATTTAACATGGCGGCATAAATCATTTTCTGTCTTGCTTCCGTATAAAACCCAGGGGTATTTCTGGCGTTTAATTTGTACGCATAAGTTTGAATCATACATGCAAACTTATGTATACAAATCAAACGCCAGAAATACTCTCGGGTTTGTTTTTTTCTCCATGGTTGATTTGATTATTTTCAGGGGGGACAAAAAAAAAAAAAAAAGGAACTCGGGGCCATGACTGCTGAATGGCAAATGAGTCTACATTCCTTCATTAAACTTTATAACCCTTAACACCTTGTAGCTTATAAAGAGACTCTGCTTATTAGCAAGCCTGTTTTGCATTGCAGTTATACCTTCATTTGAAAGCAAGCCATTGATTTGTGTCCGTAAATTTGCATCATGCATTTTTCTCCATGGTTGATTTGATTATTCTTGTGGCTTTGCAGAAATAAATACTCGGGGCCGTGTTTTCTGAATGGCAAATGAGGGAACGTGCCTTCATTAAGGGAATAATCCTTAATATCTTGCAGCTTGTAAAAAAAAATATTATGCTTATGTTCTGCTTTCCATTGTGGTTGCACCTGCATTTTAAAATAAGAGTCATTTGCGAAGACTGAAGGAAGGTTTGATCTTAAAGCTACTTATCCTGCTTTGTTCTCAAGAGGATTGGAACCTAATTCCTATTTTTAAGGAATACTTGGCACTTAACTAGAGATACGAATGCATGGTGTAAGGCAGGGGTGTCCAAACTTGGGATCTTTAAGACTTGTGGACTTCAACTCCCAAAATTCCCCAGCCAGCATAGCTGGCTGGGGAATTCTGGGAGTTGAAGTCCACAAGTCTTAAAGTTCCCAAGTTTGGACACCCCTGGTGTAAGGCAACTGGTTGTTTTGTCCTCTTTGTTTGCTTTGTCTGTTCGTTCTACATGTAGTCCTCCGCTTACAATCTATTGGTTTGGTGACTGTACTGACGACGGTTGCAATATTCCAGGGTCATGTCATCTTGGGACTTTCTCACAAGCCAAGTCAGCCACTTCGATAACCTTCAAATCCCTGATCAGACACTAGATTCATAGATCCCTAAGAGGCAACTGGACTTCCTTTGTTTTTTCCTCAAAGATGTTTCGCTTCTCATCCAAGAAGCTTCTTCAGCTCTGGCTGGATGGTGGGGAATGGAAGGGTTGATATTCCTTGTAGACAGTTGGTCATTTGCATCCTTTTTTAGAGTCATTGAGACCACTTGGAGGTTTGTCTGTGTCCTCAGCAGTGATGGGACGCTGCCAGTTTAACAACCGGTTCGGTGAGCACTTGCGCGCACAGTGATGAAAATGGAGCATTTAGAAGCTCAACTGATTACCTTCCAAGTGAGCAACTGTAAGTAAAACAGTGAAGGGGGGGAGGAAATCAGCTGTGCCACACAATTGAGATGAGCTAGAAAGCAGGAAATAAAGGACAGGATAGGGTGGGGCTGTGTGGGCGGGGCCAGCTGATTGTTGGGGACAGCGGTTTGCCCAAACCGCTCCGAACCGGCTGAATACCACTTCTGGTCCTGTGTTGGGGAGCTCGGCTCTGGAAATGACCAGCTATCTGCAAGGAATATAAACCCTTCCACTCCCCACCATCCTGCCAGAGCTGAAGAAGCTTCTTGGATGAGAAGCGAAACGTCTTCAAAAGAAAACAACCAGAAAGTCCAGTTGCCTCCTGAAAAAAAATCACCTTTGGGACAACCGTGACCTAGATGATGGAGAATCTCCAGAGAATAGATAGTCAATCCTTAGGTAGTTCTAGACTTACGAGTAGAAATGAGCCCAACATTTCTGTTGCTATGTGAGATGTTTATTAAGTGAATTGTGCCCCAATTTATGACCTTTCTTGTCACAGTTGTTAAGCGAATCGGTGAAATTGTTAAGCTAGTAAGATGGCTGCTAAGTGAATCTGGCTTCCTCGTTGACTTTGCTTGTGGGAAGGTCGCAAAAAGGGATCAACTGACCCTGGGACACTGCAGCCGTCATAAATATGAATCCTTTGTCAAGCAACTGAATCTTGATCATGTGACCATGGCAATGGTGAAATGATCGCAAGTGCACGCATGCGCGATGGCCATCCGACGGTGCAAGGCCTCGCGTGCCCTGACAAATGGCTCCGCTTGCCACCTGTGGCACGCTTGCCATAGGTTCGCCATCCTGGACTTAGAAGTACTCCACCTTCAGTCTGACCTAAATGTAGTACATAAAATTATTTGCTACAATGTCCTACCGGTCAATGACTACTTCAGTTTCAACCGCAACAATACGCGAGCACACAATAAATACATGTAAATCTAAATTTACATTTAGCAATAAATGTGTGGCACGCCCTACCTGATCCTGTTGTAAGTTCCTCTAACCTCCATACCTTTTACCTTAAACTGTCTACTGTGGACCTTACGCATTTCTTAAGAGGTCCCTAAGGGGGCGTGCATAAGCGCACCAGCGTGCCTATCGGCCCTATTCTCCTGTCTCCATTTATATGTACTCATTTTATGTATTTATGGCTCATGTTTTGCTTAATTATATCCATTTATTTGTGCCATTTTTTCATGTGCCCATGTCTATGTCTATTCTGATACTTGTTTCCTTGTACTTGTTGACAAATAAATAAATAAGTAAAAATAGATACAAACTTAAGGTAAACCGCTCCAAACTCGATTGCAGAAAATATGACTTCAGCAACAGAGGGGTCAATGCCAGGAGTTACCTGACTCTGTGGTTTCTTCCCCAAACCCCCAAAACTTTAACCTGAGACTGTCTATTGTTGACCTCACCCCATTCCTAAGAGGTCTGTAAGGGGGCATGCATAAGCGCACCAACGTATCTATCGTCGCTATTCTCCTGTCCCCATTTATGTGTTCTCATTTTATGTGTTTATGGCTATGTTTTGCTTAATTATATCCATTTATTTGTGCCATTTTTTCATGTGCCCATGTCTATGTCTATTCTGATACTTGTTTCCTTGTACTTGTTGACAAATAAATAAATAAGTAAAAATAGATACAAACTTAAGGTAAACCGCTCCAAACTCGATTGCAGAAAATACGTCTTCAGCAACAGAGGGGTCAACGCCTGGAATGCACTACCTGACTCTGTGGTTTCATCCCCCAAACCCCCCCAAAACTTTAACCTTAGATTGCCTACTGTTGACCTCACCCCATTCCTAAGAGGTCTCTAAGGGGCGTGCATAAGCGCACCAATGTGCCTGCCTTCTCTGTCCTAATGTCCCCATTTATTTGAATCCATTTCGTGTATTCATAATCACGTTTATACTTATTTCTGTTATCTTACACATGCGTGACAAACAAAGAAAGAAAATAAATAAACATTTCAGTCCTAAATCAGTGGTTGGGATGCATATCATTTAGATGGGAATACACAATAAACTGTTTGGGTTTTGTTTTCATTTTTTTTTGCCTTAGAATAGAGCTGTCACAGATTTAAAGAAATCTGTGCACCCCAGACACACATATAAGAGAATGAAACTTTGCAGCTTGTCTCTAAATGATATACGCCCTCTACTAAAATCTGTGTCATTGTACAAAATACACAGCCTTCCACCGCAGGAAACATGAAGTGTATATTGCTAACTAACGATTGGGGGCCATGCTGAATTTTGTGATGCTGCCCGGACTCGTGTCTGAGCAAGTGATTGTCAAACCAAGGATGCCTCTTTCCTGCTGGTATCCTGAACATATTAAATCCAACGGCATGATGGATGTTTCTCGCCGTGCGTCTTCATTACCGCAGCTTGCCGGGATTCAAACTGAGCGGTTGTTAAAGCTACTCCTTTGGTGAGAACGTTCATTTTTTTAAAAAAAACAAAACAATAATTTACGACGGAGGTTTAAAAAAAATACAAAGGGATGCAAGCGAAGAAAAATACAAAAAGGGATAAGAGAAAAGGACGTTAGAGGAAAAAGGGCAAGCGAGGGAGGAAAACTATGTAAAAGGAAAGAAAAGGGATACAGGTAGTCAGAAGTGGTTTGGGATTACAGATTAACAGAGTTGGAAGGGACCTTGGAGGTCAACTAGTCCAACCCCTCATCCAAGCATTATTTCTGGCAGATGGCAATCCAGTCTCTTCTTGAAAGCCTCCAGGGATGAAGCTCCCACAAATTCTGAAGGCAACTTTTGTTCCATGGGTTGATTGTTCTCACTGTCAGAAAATTTCTCCTTATTTCCAGGTTGAATCTCTCCTGGATCAGTTTCCATCCATTATTCCTTGTCTGGACTTTGGGTGCTTTGGAGAATAGCTTGAGCCCCTCCTCCTCTCTGTGGCAGCCCCTCAAATATTGGAAGACTGCTATCATGTCTCCCCTGGTTCTTCTCTTCACTAGACTAGCCATGCCCAGTTCCTGCAACTGTTCATTGTATGTTTTAGCCTCCAAGTCCCCTAATCATCCTGGTTCCTCTTCTCTGCCCTCTTTCTAGAGTCTCAACATCTTTTTTTATAGTGTGGTGGCCAAAACTGGATGCAGTACTCTAGGTGTGATCTTCCTAAGGCTTTCTAGAGCTGTATCTCTCTTTCTCTGTCTCCCTCTGTCTGCCTGTCTCCTGTCTCTCTCTCTCTCTCTCTCTGTTTCTCTGTCTTTCTCTCTCTTTCTCTCTCTTTTTCTTGCTCTCTGTCTGTCTCCCTCTGTCTGCCTCTCTCTTTCTTTCTCTTGCTCTGTCTGTCTCTGTCTCTCTCTTTTTGTCTCTGCCTCTTTCCCTGTCTCCCTCTGTCTGTCTGTCTCTGTCTCTGTCTCTCTCTCTGTGTCTCTCTCTTTCTCTTGCTGTCTGTCTGTCTCTCTCTTTCTCTCTCTCTCTCTGCCTCTTTCTCTGTCTCCCTCTGTCTGTCTGTCTATCTCTGTCTCCCTCTTCCTCTTTGTCTCATTTTCTCTCTTTTAACACAAGATGCCAACCTCAGAG
Organism: Natrix natrix natrix; assembly: GCA_029891615.1. NCBI lineage: Eukaryota > Metazoa > Chordata > Lepidosauria > Squamata > Natricidae > Natrix > Natrix natrix. The sequence goes on along the minus strand of JAKRSK010008491.1, from coordinate 1,413,726 downwards.
CACCTTGTTCCAATGACTGGAGTCAAGCGAGCGCTGGAAAGCAAAGTGATGCTGTTTTCTGTCATCTAAACTGAGATATTAAACTAACAATAAAAATGAAGCCAATAGCTATAAAACTGCTGTGGAAAAAAAAGTTATTTTCTTTTTTATTGGAATGCCCATCTGGGACATCTTTGGAGGATCAATCAATACAGAGTGTTGGTTTAATTTATTCTGGTGGTTTTAAAGCCAGCCCCGAGAGGAAAGGTTGTTTCAGTGCAAACATTAAACAACCTTTGAAACTGCGACTCCGTTTTCTCCATCCTGGTGTGTGATCTGTAGTTCCGAGGCATTTGGTGGATAAGTCGGAGGAGATAAAACAAATATATCAATTGTTCGGTATGGGCTTCAGACAATTTCTTAAACTGAGCCTTCGTTTATTTTCCCAAGAATTCTTAGAGTGGGTTTTTACAGGTAGTCCTTCACTTAACGACTGCAATTGAGCCCAACATTTCTCTTGCCGAGTGAGATGGTCGTTCAGTGAGTTTTGCCCCATTTTCTTGCCACAGTTGTTGGGTGAATTGTTAAGTTAGCAACATGGGTTGATAAGTGAGTCGGGCTTCCTCGTTGACTTTGCTTGTCAGAAGGTCATAAAAAGGGGATCGATCAAATGATCCCAGGGCAAAACACAAATTAAATAAATATAATGTAGAATAGAATAGAATAGAATAGAATAGAATAGAATAGAATAGAATAGAATAGAATAGAATAGAACATGGAACAACACAAAAGAGTGGAGTGGAGTGGAAGAAGAGAGGAGAGTGGAAGAGAGGAGAGAAGAGAAGAGAGGACAACAGGAAAGAATGGAATGGAATAGAACAGAACAGAACAGAACAGAATAGAATAGAATAGAATAGAATAGAATAGAATATGGAACAACAGGAAAGAATGGAGTGGAGCGGAGTGGGAGAGGAGAAGAGAGGAGAGAAGAGAAGAGAAGAGAAGAGAGGACAACAGGAAAGAATGGAATGGAATGGAATAGAATAGAATATGGAACAACACGAAAGAGTGGAGTGGAGTGGAAGAGGAGAGGAGAGGGGAAGACAGGACAGCAGGAAAGAATGGAACAGAACAGAACGGAACAGAACAGAGTAGAATAGAACAGAATAGAATAGAATAACTGAGTTGGAATGGACGTTGGAGGTCTTCTAGCCCAGCCCCCTGCTTAGGCAGGAAGCCCTATACCATTTCAGACAAATGGATACCACTTCAACTGGTACCCATTTGGATACCAAACAGGACATGACAACTGTCACAATTATGAGCTAGTTGTCAAGTGTCTGAATGCTGACCATGCGATGCTGTGATGGTCACTAGTGTGAACAATGGTCTTGAACAAATTTTCTTCAGGGCCATTGCAACTTTGAACGATCACAAAAGAACTGTTGAAAGTGGAGAATTACCTGTATGCGTTTTTAATTTTCCAAGAGTAATTGCTATAATCATCTTGTTATTGTTCTGCAGGCCAGTGTGGTCTCAGAACGGTTGCAGGAAGTGGGCATGGCTAGTCTACTGAAGCGAAGAACCAAGGGAGACATGATAGCAGTCTTCCAATATCTGAGGGGCTGCCACAGAGAGGAGGGAGACAAGCTATTTTCCAAAGCACCTGAAGGCCAGACAAGGAATAATGGATGGAAACTGATCCAGGAGAGATTCAACCTGGAAATAAGGAGGAATTTTCTGACAGGGAGAACAATCAACCAATGGAACAGAAGTTGCCTTCGGAAGTTGTGGGAGCTTCATCCCTGGAGGCTTTCAAGAAGAGACTGGACTGCCACCTGTTAGAAATGGTTGCTTGGGCGGGGCGGGGGGGGGGGGGGGGTTGGACTAGATGACCTACCAGGTCCCTTCCAACTCTGTTAATCTGTTAATCCCCAATCTGCTATCACAAGTAGAATAATTAAGGGGCTTCACCGGTATGCTTAAATGGAGAAAAGACTTTGAACCAACCAGCTCACATAATTCAGTTAAATTTGGATCGTAAGAGGGCTCTTGTCTCTGCGTTACTATGGAAACTGGTGACTTCTTTTATTTAGAAATATCCTTCTAGAACTACTAGGATGCATGCATGTGGGAGGTGAAATATCTCCATTCTTAGAGCTGATGTGGTGCTTGTTTCTTCCTATTAGCAGAAATAGAAAGAAAGCATTTTTTTTAAAGATGCTTCACTTTCATCTCTAAAACATTCACCGAACTGCAGCAAACTCAGCCAGTTGACGTGTGATGACATTGGCGGAGAGAGCTGCAATACCACCTTTATTTTGTATTATTTTTGAAAGAACAGGCTTGGTGTTCTATTGTATGTGCTGTCATTAAGTTATAGCAGCCATCAAGGCTTCCTCCATGAACCCAAATTCAGAAGTGAATTTTAACCAACTAGCTAAAGGGGAGGAGATGGTAGGGAAAGTGACAATCCATGGAGTTTGACATTATTAGACAGAATAGGAATAAGAATAGCATAGCACAGCATAACATAGCATAGAGAGTAAAGTAGAGTAGAGTAGAGTAGAGTAGAGTAGAATAGAAAATAGAGTAGAGTAGAGTAGAATGGAATGGAATGGAATTGAGTGGAGCGGAGTAGTGTGGTGTAGAACAGAACAGAACAGAACAGATCAGAATAGAACAGAACAGAACAGAACAGAATAGAATAGAATAATAGAATGGAATAGAATGGAATAGAATGGAATAGAATGGAATAGAAAATGGAATGGAATGGAATGGAATAGAATAGAATGTAGAACAGAACAGAAGTTGGAAGGGACCTTGGAGGTCTCCTAGTCCAACCCTCTGCTCAGTCATGAGCCCCTATAGCATTCCAGACAAGTGGCAGTCCAATCTCTTCTTGAAAGCCTCCAGTGATGAAGCACCCACAACTTCTGAAGGCAACTTCTGTTCCACTGGTTAATTGTCCTCACTGTTAGGAAATTTCTCCTTAGTTCTAGGTTGCTTTTCTCCTTGATTAGTTTCCACCCGTTGTTTCTTGTCCTGCCTTCGGGTGCTTTGGAGAATAGGTTGACATCCCTCTCCCAGAGGTAGGTTGCTCCCGGTTTTGCCTGGATCGTGTGAACCGATAGTAGCGGGATAGTAGCACAGAAGCATCGGGTGGGAGCGTGCCCAAACTGGTAGTAAAAAAATTGGCAACTCACCACTGCCCCTCCTTCTTTGATATTGGAACTTTGCTATTATTTCACCTGTCCTTCTTTTCACTAGACTAGACAGACCCAATTCCTGCAACCGTTCTTCGTATGTTTTAGCCTCCCAATCCCCTAACCATCTTGGTTGCTCTTCTCTGTAATCTCCCCTTGTAGGCCACAGCTTGTGGACTTCCTGGTGATGTCCCATGCATACACTAAGCAGGTCCAACTTCAGTTAATGTTTGGAGAACAACCAAGTTAACAACATGCCTCTCCTTCAAAAAAATAAAAATAAATAGCAGATTCTGAGACACTGGATTCTTTTTTACTTAGTCCTTTTGCTGTTCACGCTGTAAATAATCTTCCTTTAAAAAGACATCAAGATTGAAGTGGAATTAGTTCTGCACCATGCAATACATCACTCCATTTAGAGGATGCTGAGCAGGCAGCTGTAAACCGTTCCTTCGTGTCTGCGCCATCAGTCAGTCTGGTACATGGTAAGAAAGCAGAAGGAGATTTGGAACGATTAAAAAGATACTGAGAGATTACGTTTTTACCCACATCTAATGTTCTAGTGTAAGAAACTGAATCAATAACAAAAATTAACAGGATCGTTCTTGGTGCTCTCTGAGCTTGGTTGTTTTCTTGCCGACGTTTCATTATCCTACTAGGTAACATCATCAGTACTAGTGAAAGCGGGGGTTTGCTCTCTGTTTATATAAAATAACTTATCCTCTAGTGGTGGCGGCAGTGTGGTTTTCTCTTTTCTATTTCCTTGAACAGGGTATAGATTTCTGCTTGTTTGTCTGGTGTTAATCCCTGCTTATCTGGATGTCATTTCTGGTCTTGTTGTTTCCTTCTTAGTTTTTTATTGTCTGGTAATGTAAGTGCGTTTAAAAATATTTCTGCAATCAGTATAAAGTGGGGAGGAGAATTAAATAATGGATTTAAATAATTAATTGATTAATTAATTAATTAATTAATTAAAAAATAAGTCATCTTGCCTCCTAACCTTCTGAAACCAAGGATTTGACTTGTTTCTCTTATGCAAAGGATACATTCACTAAATTCATTTGGTTCTTTCCGTTTAGCAGATTAACGGTTTGTGGGTATCTTGGCCAGTTTTATCCTTAGAGAGGGTGAGGGTCTGGTATAAATCCCCCCGCCCCAATAAGTAGATACTACCTGCCTCTGTTACGTAGGATAGACACTTTTCATCTACTAATTAATACTGGATGGAAATGTGAAAACTGAGATCAGATTACAATCCTACGCATCTGTATTTGAAAATTAATTTTCTCACCTTACGATCATGGGGACTAATTTCTGAGAAATAATGTTTATAGTAGGAGTATTCATTTGATGCAGGGATTGTTTTGTTTCGGAAAATCTAGAATATGTAGGAGAAGAGCAAGGGGAGTTGAGTTAAACAGATCATCAGCGTAACATCATTACATTTCCACACATGGTTTAAGTCAGACCTGGCTATTTTAAGGTCTTTGAGCCGTATCCAGTCCTTTGGCTGTTCCTATCCAGACCACATGGATGGCTTTTATTTTGAAGGCCACTGACTGCTATATCTTTTTTTTTTCAATTTACATATGCGCATGTGTGCATACCTATGTACGTTCACACCCCTATTGCACTGCAATAATTATTTAAAGTTTTAGAAATCATAAAGGACACTATTTTTTTGAACTCAAATCATCCATGGCTACTTTATACAATTCACTATTTTTTAAAAAATGATTCTTAGCATTGGGTCTAAAATTTAAATAAAACAGTAGCTCCAACTTTGATTTCATCATGATTTATTTAATAAGCCACAACCGATGAGGTTCATCAACATTTCATGCAATGGGCTATGATTATAAAAATACATAATAGCTTAAGTTCACATGAAACACTCACCCAAATGGAAACACTTTAAGGTAACACGATGAGTGGATTGAGTTCTCCAGTAACAACATTAAAAATTACTACAGTACTTCAAGCATCTCATGTATATCAAATTGTCTTTTGAAATTAATTTCATGGATATTAACTTTCACGAAGCACGTAATTAAATTTTTGATTCATGGGACTTTTGCACGGCACTAACTCTCCGCGAGAGAAAGCTATATTGGCGTTTCGTATGATGGTTTGTAAAATAGCAAAGCTGTCAAGAATTTATGATTTCCAAAACAAAATCAGATGTTGAACATTCCCATTCTATAATTATGGCAATCACTTGCGTTCCATCAGAGTTGTGTAGAGTGGGAATGTGGGAGGGGATGTGGCATTATGAACAAAGCCCGCCACCATTGTTCACAGGTGATGCTGATAAACATATTAAAGGGGCGTGGCTTAGAATGTGATGCCACACCCACTTTTTGCTGGTGTTGATATCTCCTTGCAAACATTGCTGATTGAGTGCAAATAGATTCAACTTTTCCCACCTTATTTATGGTCAAAGAAACTAAAGAAAGGGAGGATAGATTTCTCCAGCAAAGCCACAAAAAGAGGATAAAATCAGAAGATTTGGGAATGATGTTGTGGCTAATGTAGGAAGTTAACACCCACCCTTCTCCTAGAAAAATGAAATACAATAATGCAATAATACAATAATACAATAGTAGAGTTGGAAGGGACCTTGGAGGTCTTCTAGTCCAACCCCCTGCCTAGGCAGGAAACCCTATACCCTTCCAGACAAATGGCTATCCAACATCTTCTTAAAGACTTCCAGTGTTGGGGCATTCACAACTTCTGGAGGCAACTTCTGTTCCACTGATTAATTGTTCTAACTGTCAGGAAATTTCTCCTCAGTTCTAAGTTGCTTCTCTCCTTGATTAGTTTCCACCCATTGCTTCTTGTTCTGTCCACAGGTGCCTTGGAGAATAGCTTGACTCCCTCTTCTTTGTGGCAGCCCCTGAGATATTGGAACACTGCTATCATGTCTCCCCTAGTCCTTCTTTCTCTTAAGCTAAACATACCCAGTTCCTGCAACCGTTCTTCATATGTTTTAGTCTCCAGTCCCCCAATCATCTTTGTTGCTCTTCTAGGAAATATTAAAAAGGCAGAATATTATATTTCCCTGGATGAGAAATGGAGAAACATGTTTTTTTAGGCAGGAAGCAGACTCACTCTTAATAGCCCCCACCCTCTTCAATACCCCATAGCAGATGTCCTGCACTTAAGCCATAAAGAGATAGCCAGGTCTATTCATAGGCAAATGGCCTCATCCAAGATCCAACAAAGGTAGGATTAACCCTCTACCCATGGAGCAACAGAACTCACCACATGGCACCTGGGGAGATTACATCACCCAGCAAGGCTCAACCAAGCTTAGGACTCAGGACAGCCTACAGAGTTGCCCCTGCATGGCCCCATGGGAGTTTGACAACCAATCAGAATACAAGCTCAAATTCAAAAGCCCAGAGAGGGCATAAAACCCAGGGACTCTCAGCATCTCTGCCCTTTTCCTCCAGGACCTCAAACCATGTGGTCCTGTCCATCATCAATAAACCTTCTTTCCAAGCAACTTCCATGAATCCAGTGTCTTTTCCCCCACTTGGAATTGAACCCAGATGGACGTTTCTTCCAACAGTAACACCAAAACTTGGCCTCCGGAACAGGAAGTCTGGATATTTTAAATACAGCAACAGGTTCTGTGACCTGAAAATTTTGGAAAACGGAAACTATAACTTAAAACACTGAGGGATTGCATCATCTCTTCCCCGTGACAACTCTCTGAAGCAGGAGGAAGTCAAACTGGCATTTTAGTTACGTCTCATGTTTGCAGAACAGACAATCATGGTCTGTGGTTTCATAGTGTAGGAAGTTAGCACCCACCCCTCTCCTAGGAAAATGAGATATTTTAGGAATTATTAAAAGGGCTCCCTAAAAGGGAGGCAGAAAATCACACACACACACACACACACAGATTTGTCAATGGGCCATTAAGGCATGAGCCAGTCTATTCTACATAAGAAAAATATACCTCCTTCAAGAAGAGCCCTGATAGGACTCTCAAAGCCCTTTCATTAAATCGTCACCCAGCAAGAGTCAACCAAGCTTGGGACTCAGGACAGCCTACAGAGTTGCCCCTGCATGGCCCCCATGGGAGTCTTACAAGCAATCAGAATACAAGCTCAAATTCAAAAGTCCAGAGAGGGCATAAAACCCAGGGACTCTCAGCATCTCTGCCCTTTTTTCCCCCAGCATCTCCAGCCATGTGATCCTGTTCATCAATAAACCTTCTTTCCAAGCAGCTTCCATGAATCCACTGTCTTTTTCCCCACTTGGAACTGAACCCAGAAGGATATTTGTCTCTTCAAAAAAAGCACCTTTGGGACAACCATGACCTGGATGACTGAGGATCTCCACAGACATTCCAGCATTGCGTTTTTCTAACCAGATGGGTTTATTTTGTCAGGAATTGTAGTGCGATCTCCAACTAGAGAGGGGGAGACAGATTGGAATCCCTCCACTACCAGAATGGGTGAATACCACTTCTGATCTTTACATTGCATTTTGTACCTGCTGGGTGGTTTCCAAAGGCAGCCTCGTGTTCAATGTATTGTGGTAGTTCAACTGGATGGTGAAACAAACCCTCACTGAGAGACGAAAGTAAAACTGGGGAAAGTTAAGTCTTGATAAAGGAAGAAGTATGGGAAACCGTGAAAACTTGGCAATGTCTCTACAGATATTTCCAATCTGTCGACCAGCTATAAACATAAATATCCTGTTAAAGAGCAGTTGGCATGCTGCCAGGATTCCGAAACACACAGAATGATGAGCTGTCATGCCATCATTTTCAAGCATTTTTTAAAAATAAAATAACATTTCTCAAGGGGTAAACACGATGGTAGCAATAGCACTTAGACTTATATACCGCTTTGTAGTGCTTTAGAGCCCTCTCTAGGTGTTCTGACCCGGCCTTAGCAGAAACAAGAAACATACTCCTTGTCATGGAAAACCCCTCTTTATTTACCTCTTGTTAATGGCATTCACCCACCAAAAAGTCCAACTAAGAGTCCTGCAAGGACTTAACTGCAGCAACAGATCTTATTAGTTCCTTGCAAGGCCACAAGCTCTCAGCCGAAAGGCTGCAAATTAAGTTCTGGTAAGCAGTCTTTGAGGCACGAAACACAATGAGCAAAATCTCCAGAAATACGAACTGTTGTCTCCTACGACCACCACTCCCCTTTCCTTCTATTTGTTCCCCAGCCAGGGAGGGGTCATTCAGCTTCCAGGTGTGCCTTGCTTTTCGAGTTGACTCTTTGTCCTCCGTTGTTCACCTCTCCTAACAGCTCTACACATACATGCGTCTGGAACAGGCCCCAGCTGTTCTTCCTCCTCCCTCATAGCAGCCTCCAAAGGCAGCTGCCTCTCCGGTGGCTGTGAAATGTCAGACGGCCCTGGCTCTATCTCTGCGTCCGATGCTGAGCATCCATCAGAGCCTTCCCCAGACTCTAGAATGGGCCCAAGTTCTTCCCCAACCTCCTCATTGTTCGAGTCTGCTGCCCGCTCTGCCTGCAGCTGGCGGGCCACAACACCAAGCGGTTTACAGACTCAGCCTGTTTCCCCCGACAATTTTGGTCCTCATTTTACCGATCTCAGAAGGATGGAGGGCTGAGTCAACCTTGAGCCAGTCATGAGGATGAGGATGTATCATTCAGTCGTGTCCGATTCTTGGTGATTCTCTGGGCCAGGTCCCTCCACATCTTCCGATCTGGCACTGCTTCTTTGAGTTGTTCTATGCTCTGGCTTCTGTCAGCTTTAATGGTGTCCAGCCACCCTGTTCTTGGATGGCCTGGTTTCCTTTCCCTGCTAACTCTTCCAAACATAATTGTTTTCTCCAGTGCATGCGATTTTTGCCTCCAAGGGACATGTCTGGTGTTATACGCTCCAGTACTTCCTTGTTAGCCACCTTCGCTGTCCAAGGAATATGCAGGAGCCTTCTCCGGCACCACAGCTCAAACCAGTCAATTTTCTTCCTTTCTTGTTTTTATAAAGTCTAACAGTAAATGTAGGGATGCAGTGGCTCCGTGGCTAAGACACTGAACTTTTCAATCAGAAAGATCGGCAGTTTGGCGGTTCGAATCCCCAGTGCCGCGTAACAGAGTGAGCTCCCATTACTTGTCCCAGCTTCTGCCAACCTAGCAGTTCGAAAGCATGTAAAAATGCAAGTAGAAAAATAGGAACTCCCTTTGGTGGGAAGGGAACAGCGTCCCATGTGCCTTCAGTGTTTACTCATGCCGACCGCATGACTACGGAGACGTCTTCGGACAGCACTGGCTCTTCGGCTTTGAAACGGAGATGAGCACCGCCCCCTAGAGTTGGGAACGACTAGCACAGTGATGGCAAACCTTTTTTGGCTGCCGTGCCAAAAGTGGGGGGAGCACAGGGGGGGTGTCATACGCTAGCATGCCACACCCATAATGCTATGTGTATTTATATATACATACGTATGTATGTATGTATGTATGTATGTATGTATGTATGTATGTATGTATGCATGTATGTATGTATTTGTGTTACAACCTAAGTTGTAGGCTAAGATATAATACAGCCCAGGTTCGAATCCCAGTAAGGGATTAGCTCGAAATAGATCTATACTAGTCTCCCTTTATTTATTTATCAGTACAAATACAACATATATATATATGTTGGGCATACCAGGGGTTGTAACACTAATACATATACATATACATATACATATACATATACATATACATATACATATACATATACATATACATATACATATACATATACATATACATATACATATACATATACATATATATATATTATATTATATATATATAATGCTCATGCACCTGATCAGCAACCCCCCTGCTTTTGCCGCAATTTTTTCGCCTTCCCCAGGCTCCAGAGGCTTTCTAGGAGCCTAGGGAGGGTGAAAAAAGGCTCCCTGCTTCCCCCCCCCCCGGATGCCCTCTGGAGGGCAAAAAACGGACCTATGGGGAACCCGGAAGTTCAGGAATGGTGACTTCCGGTTTGTCCGTAGGGCCGATTTTCGACCTCCGGAGTCTTCAGGAGGCTTCCCTGAACCTCTGGTTTGCCCATAAGGCCGGTTTTTCGCACTTTGGAGGCTTCAGGGAAGCCTCCGGAGGGCGAAAAATGGCCTCAAAAGAAGGCCAAAGTCAGCTGGCCAGCGCGGGCATGTGTGCTGGCCAGCTGACAGGGCAACGCCTCGCGTGCCCTGACAAATGGCTCCGTGTGCCACCTGTGGCTCACGTGCCATAAATTCGCCATCACGGGACTAGCACATAGGTGTGAGGGGAACCTTTACCCTTAATGGTTAATGTCTATAAGTTCAGAAATCATCTGATCACCCTGAAACGTCCACAAAACTGAATTTAAAAACAAAGTAAAATGTTAACACAGAGAAACAGAGACAATCGCCTGGCTAAAGAATATTTCCTTTCTAAAAGCATTGGAAAGTATTGAGACTGGATTAGACCAAGGAGATACCTGATCTAACATTCTATTGCACAGTAGAGGGTAGTCCTTGACATGCGACCATAATTACACGATGGTCATAAAATGGGTCGGTCATGTGACCGACCTGATTTTATGACCTTTTTTGGTGGTGACCATGGAGCGAATGCCGCAGTTGTAAAATGTCATGGTCATAAACTGGATGCTACGGATATAGAGCCTGTTGCTATCACTCACTTAATTTTTAAAGTCTGCAAACCATATCGAAAGATGGTGTATTATTCTAGTCAATGACCACAATAAAGAATAAAGATATTCACACTTAATTAAGCCTGTAGCGGGCTTAATGAATTGCGGGTACACCAGAATATCATTTTATACACCCAACTAACTCCAAAGTTGTTAGATTTGGCTCAAAGTGACCCAGACTTACCTAGCGCTAAATACGCCTCCCCAGTCAAACCTTTTCTTAAAAAGAGACCCACAAAAATGGAGCTAATCAAAAAAAATTATTGAGTGTGCAGAAACGGATAGGTTAATGTTAAAATTTAAAGAAAAAGAAGATTCTAAATATTTTATGACATGGGAACTTTTTTTACAAATGGTTAGTCGATAGATACAGAGATACTGTAGATCGGTGTTTCTCAACCTTGGCGACTTTAAGTCCCGTGGACTTCAACTCCCAGAATTCCCCGGCTGGGGAGTTGAAGTCCACGGGACTTAAAGTCGCCACGGTTGAGGAATACTGAGATAGATGGATCTATGTGAAAATAGGGATTATATGAGAAAGAAAAATTGATTAGTAAACATTTTGATGCTTATATGATTGACGCCAATATGGAAGGTAGCATAGTTCATAGCAATGATTGATATCATCTACTATATGTTTGTATGTTGATATGCTCATAATCATAACAGCGTCTCGTGCTCCTTTGGCATTTAGTCATACCGGCCACATGACCAGGTAAAACCAGTAACGGTACACTATCTAAGGGAATTACTGTATTAGAAAAGATTTTGTTAAAAAACCCGAAAACCCAGTGGCACAATTTAATTTTTAAACCTGTTACCAGCAGTTTTATAATTAAAATAAAGGCAATGGCTGGACCTCCCATCATGATGCCGCATCTAATATTTAATCAGAATATTACAAACATGGGTTTTTTTTTTCCATCTAGACATTGATTAAGGGTTGGAAATTTTCATTATATTAACCTAAACAGGAAACATTCCAAAATCTCTCTCTAAGTCAATGCCAGAAGCAGAGTTAGCTTTTAGCAGTTATTACAGCCAGGATTGTCAAATTTGGTTGTCTAGTTAGATGCCAAGGGATTGAGTTAAATTCCTGATGTCTTCATGGACAAATGTCTGCCATCTTGATATGTCTCCAGGAATAACATACAGTAGCTCTTCAAATGCCTTTTTTCTTCCTTCCTTCCTTCCTTCCTTCCTTCCTTCCTTCCTTCCTTCCTTCCTTCCTTCATTCATCCATTCATTCTTACCTACCTACCTACCTACCTACCTACCAACCTACCTACCAATCTACTTATCTACCTATATTCCCATTTTCCCTCTTAATTCCTTCCTTCTTTCTTTCTTTCTTTCTTTCTTTCTTTCTTTCTTTCTTTCTTTCTTTCTTTCCTTCATTCCTTCCTTCCTTCCTTTCTATTTTCCCTCATATTTTCCTTCCTTCCTTCCTATTTTCCCTCTCATTTTCCTTCCTTCCATCCTACCTACCTAACTACCTACTTATCTACCTATATTCCTATTTTCCCTCTTAATTCCTTCTTTCTTTCTTCCCTTCCTATTTTCTTATTTTCAGTCTCATTTTCCTTCCTTCCTTCTTATTTTTCCTCTCATTTTCCTTCCTTCCTTTTTCCTCTTAATTCCTTCCTTCTACCTACCTAACTACCTACTTATCTACCTATATTTCTATTTTCCCTCTTAATTCCTTCTTTCCTTCCTTCCTTCCTTCCTTCCTTCCTTCCTTCCTTCCTTCCTTCCTTCCTATTTCCCTCTCATTTTCCTTCCTTCCTTCCTTCCATCCTACCTACCTAATTACCTACTTATCTAGCTATATTCCTATTTCCCCTCTTAATTCCTTCTTTCTTTCCTCCCTTCCTATTTTCCTATTTTCAGTCTCATTTTCCTTCCTTCCTTTTTCCTCTTAATTCCTTCCTTCTACCTACCTAACTACCTACTTATCTACCTGTATTCCTATTTTCCCTCTTAATTCCTCCCTCCCTCCCTTCCTTCTCAACTTCCATCTTCACCAAGAGATAAGGAATCCCATCTTTCCTCCCCATCTTTTAGTTGTTGTATTTTGTGTTTTTATACTGTCATGGTATTTTATTTATACAGTTTGAATATATATATTTAAATATTGTAAGCCACACAGAGTTAACTCTGTGGTAACACGGACAGACAAAAAACAAACAAACAAACAAATAAACAAATTTACCCTAAAATAAGCTGAGCACGCAATGAGGATGACATCTAGAACGTTTGAGACTGGAAAAGAACATTCCTTCCTGAGTTCATATTGTCAGTCAGTGTTTAATTGTTACCAAATACTGCAAAGGAGACATTGTCAATAGACATTTAAGATAGTGAGGTAAGGTTCAATAAGTAACAAATGACTTGGGAAAGAGATTTATTTGACTCATATCGGGCAGAAAGTAAAGGCACTTTCCAATTGAATACATGCACACCAGTGGCGGGATTCAATTTTTTTTACCACTGGTTCTGTGGGCATGGCGTGGCTTGGTGGGCATGGCAGGGGAAGGACACATTCCCTCTCCACTCCTGGGGGAAGGATACTGTAAAATATCTATTCCCTCCCCACTCCAGGGAAAGGATACTGTAAAATCTCCATTCCCTTCCCACCCCAATTCAGGGGAAGGATACTGTAAAATCTCCATTTCCACCCCACTCCAGGGCAAGGATACTGTAAAATCCCCATTCCCTCTCTACTCCAGGGGAAGGATACTGCAAAATCTCGATTCCCTTCTTACCCCACTCCAGGGGAAGGATACTGCAAAATCTCAATTCCCTCTCCACTCCAGGGGAAGGATTCTGCAAATACTGCAAAATCTCTATTCCCT